>NW_019167836.1:39093-82779 GCF_002303985.1 Durio zibethinus | reverse complement strand
TTTGGAAGTTTTAGTAAATTAGTATTATTTTATTCCAAATAAGGCTTTTATGAACAAAATCAGTGGGTTTATGACAAAACGAAAAGTCATAATGATTTGAAATAGATTATTGTTCAAATAATCATAACTATTTGAATATGTTTAGAAAATAAATTTATTTTTAAAATTTTTAGTTACTAATTTTTGGAATATTAATAAATTTAAATTATTTTATTCGGAATAAGCTTGCATGAATAAAACCAATTGTTTTATGATAAAACAAAAAGTCATAATGTTTTGAAATAGATAATTGTTTAGATAGTCAAAACTATTTGAACTTTTTAAGTAAATAGATTCTTTTTTTAATTCTTTTACTCATTGATTTTTGGAATATTAGTAAATTAGTATTATTTTAGTTCAAGCAAACTTACATGAACTGAAACAATTGTTTTATTACAAAAAGAAAAAAAGGTCATTATGATTTGAAATAGATAATTATTCAAATGGTGATAATTATTCAAATGGTCTTGACTATTTGAACTTGTTCTATAAACATATTTATTTTTTAAAATATTTTACTTATTAATTGTTGAAATATTAATAAATTCGTATTATTTTAATCCGAATAAACTTGTATGAATAGAAACAATTGTTTTATGACAAAACAAAACGTCATAACAAGTTGAAATAAATAATCGCACATATAGTCATAATGATTTGAACTTATTCAGTAAACAAATTTATTTTTTAAATCTTATTAATTGTCTTAATATTAATAAATTTTTATTATTATTATTTTTAAATAAGCTTGTATGAACAAAAAAATTTCTTTTATAACAAAACAAAATGTTATAGCGATTTCAAATAGATAATTGTTCAAGTAGTCATAATTATTTAAACATGTTCAATAAATAGATTCATTTTTTAAATCTCTTTATTATTAATTTTTGGACTATTAATAAATTAGTATTATTTTATTCCCAATAAGCTTATATGAACTGGAACAATTCTTTTATGACAAAACAAAAAGTCATAACAATTTGAAATAAATAATTATTCAAATAATCATGATTATTTGATTTAGTTCGCAAACATATTTATTTTTAAAATTTTTACTTATTAATTGTTGAAATATTAATAAATTAGTATTGTTTTAATTTGAATAAGCTTGTATAAACAAAAACAATTGTTTTATAATAAAACAAAAAGTCATAACGATTTGAAATAAATGATTGCTCAAATAGTCTTAACTATTTAAACTAGTTTGATAAATAGATTTATTTTTTAAATCTTTGATTAATATTTGAAATATTAATAGAATTGTATTACTTTATTCCGAACAAACTTATATGAACAAAAACATTTGCTTTATGACAAAATAAAAGGTCATAATGATTTGAAATAGATAATTGTTTAAATAGTCATAATTATTTGAACTAGTTAGGTAAATAAAATTATTTTTTAAATCATTACTTATTAATTTTTTAAATATTAATAAATTCATTTTATTTTATTCCAAATAAGCTAATATGAATTCAAAAAAAACATATTTTATGACAAAATAAAAGGTCATAACAATTTGAAATAGATAATTGTTCATATAGTCTTAAATATTTGAACTAATTCGGCAAACAAATTTTTTTTAATTCTCTTAGTTATTAATTTTTGGAATATTGTTAGATTAGTATTATTTTATTTCGAATAAGCTTGTATGAACAAAAATAATTGTTTTATAACAATACAAAAGGTTATAAGGATTTGAAGTTTACAATTGTTCAAATAGTTATAACTATTTGAGATAGTTCGGTAAATAGGTTTATTTTTTAAATCTCTTAGTTATTAATTTTTGAAAGATTAATAAAGTAGTATTATTTTATTCCAAATAAGCTTGAATTTTCAAATATAACTGTTATATGACCAAAAAAAGGTAATACCGATTTGAAATAGATAATTGTTGGCATGGCTATAATTATTTGAACTAATTCAGTAAATAGGTTTACTTTTTAAATCACTTATTAATTTTCAAAACATTAATAAATTATTATTATTTTATTTTGAATAAGCTTGTATGAACTGAAACAATTATTTTATGACAAAACAAAAGGTCTTAATGATTTGAAATAGATAGTTGTTCATATAGTCTTAATTGTTTGAATTGCTTCGATAAACAGATTAATTTTTTAAATCTCTTAGTTGTTAATTTTTGGAATATTATTAAATTAGTATTATTTTATTCTGAATAAGTTTGTATGAACTACAACAATTATTTTATGATAGAACAAAAGGTTATAACAATTTGAAATAGATAATTGTTCAAATAGGAGTTGGTTTGGTAAATAGATTTATTTTTTAAATCTCTTACTTTTTAATTTTTGAAATATTAATAAATTAATATTATTTTATTCTGAATAGGCTTGTATGATGAAAAACAATTATTTTATAACAAAACAAAAGTTTGTAACAATTTGAAATAGATAATTGTTCAAATGGCTAAAATTATTTGAACCAATTCAATAAACTAACTTATTTTTTAAATCTCTAACTTATCAATTTTTGAAATATTAATAAAGTAATATTATTTTATTTCGGATAAGCATTTATGAACTGAAACAATTATTTTATGATAAAACAAAAGGTCATATTTATAATAAATAGATAATTGTTCAAATAGCCATAACTATTTGAACTTGTTTGGTAAACAGATTTATTTTTTAAAATTTATTGTTTATTAATTTTGAATGTTAATAAATTAATATTATTTTATTTCGAATAAGCATGTATGAACTGAAAAAAATTATTTTATGACTAAAGAAAAGGTCATAACAATTTGAAATAGATAATTATTCTAATAGTCTTAATCATTTGAATTGGTTCGGCAAACACATTTATGTTAGCTTTATAGGTTAGATGGTGATCCAAGAGGGGGTGAATTGGATTTCTCCAAATTCTTCCCAAAACAAATGATTTCAATATAGTTGAATGGAAATTAAAACAATAAGCACTTTTGATGAAATTATAATGCAAACAATAACAATTAATGAATCTAAAATCAAATATAAACAACAATAAATTGTAAGAGATAGGGATAGAGAAATCAAACACAATGATTTATAGAGGTTCGGTCCTTCTCCACAAGGTACCTACGTCCTCTCTTCTTGGTTGTCCACACCAAGGCTTCAATCCACTATTCTTGAATTGAAAATACAACCTATCTTTTTCTTTCTAAGGCTTAAGATAGAAACCTCTACCTTTGTAGTATTTTACCCAATCTCACTACAAAGCTCTCAAGAGGATACCTCACCTCTTGTTCTCTTCCACCCTTGTATATCAAAGGTAATTTTGCAAACAATAGAACAACCTCTCTAAGGTTAAGTGTATGCTAAATTTAAGTACAAGAAAATCATGAATGAACAGCAAATAAAAATTGGATACAATAAATACAAAGATATGGACTTTGAAGCTCTAAAAACTTTTGATTCTTTGAGAGAATGAAAATGTGGCTTATTGGCTCTTGCTCTCTTGATTCATCAATCTTCTTGGTGTGTTGGAGTGCCCAATTTATAGAGAAATTGAAGAGGTAGCCATTGGAAGTGTTTGGGAGAAGAAAATAGCCATTGAAAACACCAAAAAGTAGCTGTTGGAGTGTTTTTACCCATAACCGATCAATCCTTTCCATGAGGGATCGATTGGTTCATGTTTTGAACCAATTTGCCTTTGAAAATCATGACCCGATCGATTCCTTTCATGAGGGGATCGATCTTGTCAGTGGTTGGGTGGTTATCTCTTGTTCTACACTCTACTCACTAATTTGATCATATCTTGAGTTTACAAATACAAATCAAAACCATTTGAAGATTTAGGAACTAGAATTAAAGGGCTTTCTATCCATATAAAGTTAATCACCTAATTCACTATGTACGAATTATAGTGAATTTTCAAAGTTACTCCTTGTGCAATTTTTTTGACAATTGCAGAGTGTCTAGTAAAAATTCAAAATCTTTTCTTAGAAAATTTGGATTTTGATTTTGTTTGATCCATTAGAAAGTAGACTCAAAGAGCTTTCCAACCATATAAAATTCAAATATTAAGACTTTGTGAATTAATACAAAAAATAAAACAAATTCAATGTTAGAAAACTTTGTTCTTGTAAAACAGCTTTCTTAAGTTAATCTATTTCTCAAAACCAATATTATCAAAATTGTATTAAGTCCAAAATGAATAAGTTCACTTTAAAAACAACAATTGGACTTTCATTTAAGCTCAAATAAATAATCTTTAAAGATACATTTGGTTTGAGAAATATGACACCAAGAAAAGTTTGTTTAAACTTTGAAAATCATATTATTTATTTAGTACCAAAATATAAAACTTAAGAACATGTACTAAATAAATCCTTTTTCAAAATCTTGATCAAGTTTATTTAGCTTTAATGTTTTGTCATTTCAAAATAAGGATCAATTCAAGGCTAACAATTTATTTTTTAAATATGTTATTAATTTGTAGAATACTATTAATTTAGCAATAATTTACTGCAAATAAGCTTGTATGAATATAAACAATTGTTTTATGACAAAACAAAAATCATAACGTTTTGAGATAGATAATTGTTCAAATAATCATAACTATTAGAACGGGTTCGATAAATAGATTTAGTTTTTAAATCTCTTCTTAATTTTCAAAATATTGATAAATTTTTATTATTTTATTTTGAATAATTTTGTATGAATAGAAACAATTGTTTTACGACAAAACAAAATGTCATAACGATTTGAAATAGATAATAGCTCAAATGGATATGACTATTTGAACTTGTTCGGTGAATAAATTTATTTTTTAAATCTCCAACTTATTAATTTTAAGAATATTAATAAGTTAGTATTATTTTATTTCGAATAAACTTATATGAATAGAAACAATTGTTTCATGACAAAACAAAAGATCATAGCGATTTGAAATAAATAATTATTCAAATAGTCATAACTATTTGAACTCGCTTGGTAACTAGATTTATTTTTTAAATCTTTTACTTATTAATTTTTGAAATTTAATAAATTAGTATTATTTTATTCCAAATAAGCTTTTATGAATAGAAACAATTAGTTTATGACAAAACAAAAGGTCATAACAATTTGAAATAGATAATTATTCAAATAGTCATAACTATTTGAACATGTTAAAAAAAATTTTATTTTTTAAATTTTTACTTATTGATTTTTCAAATATTAATAAATTTATATTATTTTATTTGAAATAAGCTTGCATGAATAGAACCAATTATTTTATGACAAAAAAATGTCATAATGTTTTGAAATAGATAATTATTTAGATAGTCATAACTATTTAAACATGTTCAATAAACAATTTCTTTTTTTTATTCTCTTACTCATTATTTTTTGGAATATTAATAAATTGGTATTATTTTATTTCAAATAAGCTTATATGAACTAAAATAATTGTTTTATTACAAAACAAAATGTCACAATGATTTAAAATAGATAATTATTCAAATAGTTAGAACTATTTGAACTTGTTCGAAAAGCATATTTATTACTTAAATCTTTTACTTATTAATTGTCAAAATAGTAATAAATTAATATTATTGTAATTTGAATAAGCTTGCATGAACAGAAACAATTTTTTTATGACAAAACAGAAAGTCATAAGAATTTGAAATAAATAATTATTGAAATAGTCATAAGATTTGAACTTATTCGGTAAACAGATTTATTTTTTAAATGTTTTACATATTAAGTGTCTTTATATTAATAAATTTTTATTATTTTATTTGCAATAAACTTGTATGAACGAAAAAAAATCATTTTATGAACAAACAAAAGGTTATAGCAATTTCAAAAAGAAAATTATTAGAATAGTCATAATTATTTAAAGTTTCTCGAGAAACAGATTTATTTTTTAAATCTCTCACTTATTAATTTTTGTAATATTAATAATTTAGTATTATTTTATTTTCAATAAGCTTATATGACAAAACAAAAGGTCATAACGATTTGAAATAAATAATTATTCAAATAGTCATTACTATTTAATTTAGTTCAATAAACATATTTATTTTTAAATTTTTTTACTTATTAATTATTGAAATATTAATAAATTAGTATTGTTTTAATCTGAATAAGCTTGTATGAACAGAAACAGTTGTTTTATAACAAAACAACAAGTCATAACTATTTGAAATAAATAATTGCTCAAATAGTCATAACTATTTCAACTCATTTCATAAATAAATTTATTTTTTAAATCTCTTATTAATTTTCAAAATATTAATAGATTAGTATTATTTTATTCCAAACAAACTTATATGAACAAAAATATTTGTTTTATGACAAAACAAAAGATATAACTATTTGAAATAGATAATTGTTCAAATAGTCATAGTTATTTGAATTGGTTAGGTAAATAGAATTATTTTTTAAATCTCTTGTTAATTTTTGAAATATTAATAAATTCATTTTATTTTATTCTAAATAAAGCTAGTATAAATTAAAAAAAACTTATTTTATGCTAAAACAAAAGGTCATAACGATTTGAAATAGATAATTGTTCATATAGTTTTAAATATTTGAACTAGTTTAATAAAGAAATTTATTTTTTAATTCTCTTAGTTATTAATTTTTAGAATATTATTAGATTAGTATTATTTTATTTTGAATAAGATTGTATGAACAAAAATAATTGTTTTATGATAGAACAAAAGGTTATAATAATTTGAAGTTTACAATTGTTCAAATAGTTATGTATTTGAACTAGTTTGGTAAACAGAGTTATTTTTTAAATCTCTTACTTATTAAATTTTGAAAGATTAATAAATTAGTATTATTTTATTCCAAATAGGCTTGAATGATAAAAAAATTGTTATATGACCAAACAAAAGGCCATAATTTTTTATAAACATATAATTGTTCATATAGTCTTAATTATTTGAACCACTTCAACAAACAGATTTATTTTTTAAATCTCTTAATTAACAATTTTTGGAATATTATTAAATTAATATTATTTTATTCCAAAAAAGCTCATATGAACTAAAACAATTATTTTATAACAGAACAAAAGGTTATAATGATTTGAAATAGATAATTATTTAAATAGATTTATTTATTAAATCTCTTACTTATTAATTTTTGAAATATTAATAAATTACTATTATTTTATTCCGAATAGGCTTGTATGATGAAAAACAATTGTTTTAAGACAAAATAAAAGCTTATAACGATTTGAAATAGATAATTGTTTAAATGGCCATAATTATTTGATGCGATTTGATAAACTAACTTATTTTTTAAATCTTTATCTTTTCAATTTTTGAAATATTAAGAAAGCAATATTATTTTATTTCACATAAGCTTTTATAAACTGAAACAATCGTTCTATGATAAAACAAAAGGTCATACTTCTTATAAATATATAATTGTTCAAATAGTCATAACTGTTTGAACTTGTTTGGTAAATAGATTTATTTTTTAAAATTTTTTGTTTATTAATTTTTTTAATGTTAATAAATTAGTATTATTTTATTTCGAATAAGCATGTATGAACTGAAAAAATTATTTTATGACTAAACAAAATGTTAGAACGATTTGAAATAGATAATTATTCTAATAGTCTTAACTATTTGAACTGGCTCGACAAACACATTTATTTTTTAAATCTCTTACTTATTAATTTTTAGAATATTATTAATTTAGCAATATTTTACTTCAAATAAGCTTGTATGAATAGAAACAATTGTTTTATGACAAAACAAAGATCATAACAATTTAAGATAGATAATTGTTGAAATAGTCATAACTATTTGAACTGGTTTAATAAATAGATTTAATTTTTAAATCTCTCATTAACTTTTGAAATATTAATAAATTAGTATTATTTTATTTTGAATAATTTTGTATAAATAGAAATAATTGTTTTAAGATAAAACAAAATGTTATAACCATTTGAAATAGATAATAGCTCAAATGGATATGACTATTTGAACTTGTTCAGTGAATAGATTTATTTTTTAAATCTCCAACTTATTAAATTTTGGAATATTAATAAATTAGTATTATTTTATCTCAAATAAAATTGCATAAATAGAAATAATTATTTTATAACAAAACAAAAGATCATAACGATTTGAAATAAATAATTATTCAAAGAGTCATAACTACTTGAACTCGTTCAGTAAATAGATTTATTTTTTTAAAATCTTTTACTTATTAATTTTTGAAATTTTAATAAATTAGTATTATTTTATTTTGAATAAGCTTTTATGAACAAAAACAATTAGTTTATGACAAAACAAAAAATCGTAACGATTTGAAATAGATAATTATTCAAATAGTGACAAATATTTGAACGTGTTCGAAAAACATATTTATTTTTTAAATTTTTACTTATTAATTTTTGGAATATTAATAAATTTATATTATTTTATTCGTAACAAGCTTGCATGAACAGAATCAATTGTTTTATGACAAAACAAAATATCATAATGTTTTGAAATAGATAATTATCTAGATAGTCATAACTATTTGAACATGTTCAGTAAATAGATTAATTTTTTAATTCTCTTACTCATTAATTTTTAGAATATTACTAAATTAGTATTATTTTATTTCAAATAAGCTTATATGAACTAAAACAATTATTTTATTATAAAACAAAAGGTCACAATGATTTGAAACAGATAATTATTCAAATAGTCAAGACTATTTGAACTTGCTCGGTAAACATATTTATTTTTTAAAATTTTACTTATTGTTTGTCAAAATATTTATATATTAATATTATTTTCATCTGAATAAGCTTGTATGAATAGAAATAATTGTTTTATGACAAAACTAAAAGTCATAACAATTTGAAATAAATAATTGTTCAATTAGTTATAAAGATTTGAACTTGTTTGGTAAACAAATTTATTTTTTATATCTTTTAACTATTAATTGTCTTAATATTAATAAATTATATTATTTTATTCAAAATAAGCTTATATGAACAGAAAAGATCATTTGGTGACAAAACAAAAGGTTATAGCAATTTCAAATAGATAATTGTTCAAATAGTCAAAATTATTTAAACTTGTTCGATAAATAGATTCATTTTTTAAATCTCTTAATTATGAGTTTTTATAATATTAATAACTTTATTATTATTTTATTTCGAATAGGCTTATATGAACTAAAATAATTTTTTTATGATAAAACAAAAGGTCATAATGATTTGAAATAAAATACTTATACAAATAATCGTGATTATTTGATCTAATTTAGTAAACATATTTATTTTTTAAATTTTTTACTTATTAATTGTCGAAATATTAATAAAATAGTATTATTTTAATCAGAATAAGTTTTTATGAACATAAATTATTGTTTGTAACAAAAGAAAAAATAATAACAATTTGAAATAAATAATTGCTCAAATAGTCATAACTTTTTGAACTGGTTTGATAAACATATTTATTTTTTAAATATATTATTAATTTTTGAAATATTAATAGATTAGTTTTATTTTATTTTAAACAAACTTAAATAGACAAAAACATTTGTTTTATGACAAAACAAAAGCTCATAGTGATTTGAAATAGATAATTGCTCAAATAGCATAATTATTTGAACTAGTTAGGCAAACAAAATTATTTTTTAAATCTCTTACATATTAATTTTTGAAATATTAATAAATTCATTTTATTTTATTCTGAATAAGCTAGTATGAATTGAAAAAATTGCTTTATGACGAAACAAAAACAATTTGAAATAGATAAGTGTTCATATAGTCTTAATTATTTGAACTAGTTTGACAAACAAATTTGTTTTTTAAATCTCTTAATTGTTAATTTTTGGAATATTTTTATATTAGTATTATTTTATTTCGAATAAGCTTATATGAAGAAAAATATTTGTTTTATGATAGAACAAAAGGTTATAACGATTTTTAGTATGCAATTATTCAAATAGTCATAACTATTTAAACTGGTTCGGTAAACAAATTTATTTTTTTAAAATCTCTTACTTATTAATTTTTGAAAGATTAATAAATTACTATTATTTTATTTCAAATAAACATATATAATCAAAAACAATTATTATATGACCAAACAAACGATTTGAAATTGATAATTGTTGAAATGACATTAATTATTTGAACTGATTCGGTAAACATATTCACCTTTTAAATCACTTGCTTATTAATTTTTGGAATGTTAATAAATTAGTATTATTTTATTTTGACTAAGCTTGTATGAATTCAAATAATTGTTTTATCACAAAATAGAAAGGTCATAACGATTTAAATAGACAATTGTTTAAATAGTCATAACAATTTGAATTTGTTTAGTAAATAAATTTATTTTAAACTTTTGCTTATTAATTTTTGAATTATTAATAAATTTGTATTATTTTATTTTGGATAAGCTTTTATGAACTGAAACAATTGTTTTATATCAAAACAAAAGGTCATAATTATTTTAAATAAATAATTGTTCAAATAGTCATCACTATTTGAACTTGTTCGATAAACAGATTTATTTTTCCAAATCATTTCCTTATTAATTTTTTGAATGTTAATAAATTTAGATTATTTTATTTCGAATAAGCTTGTAAGATATGAAACAAATATTTTATGACTACACAAAAGGTCAAAACGATTCGAAATTAATAATTATTCTAATAGCTTTAACTATTTGAATTAGCTCAGTAAACACATATATTTTGTAAATTTCTTAGTTATTAATTTTTGAAATATTATTAAATTAATATTATTTTTAACCAAATAAGCTTCTATGATAAAAATCAATTGTTTTTTGACAAAACAAATATCTTAACGACTTGAGATTAATAATTGTTTAAATAGTCATAACTATTTGAACTGGTTCAATAAACATTTTTTTTTAAATCTTTTTCTTATTAATTTTTGAAATATTAATAAATTAGTATTATTTTTTTCATATAAGCTTGTATGATAAAAAACAATTGTTTTATGATAAAAGAAAAGGTCAGAATGATTTAAAATAGATAATCATTCAAACGACTATAATTATTTTAACTAATTCGGTAAACAGATTTATTTTTTAAGTTTCTTACTTATTATTTTAGTAAGTATTAATAAATTAGTATTATTTTATTCCATCTAAGCTTGTATTAACTGAAACAATTATTTTATGACTAATCAAAAGGTTATAATGATTTTAAATAGACATTTGTTCAAATAGTAATAACTATTTGAACTTGTTTGTTAAACAGATTTATTTTTTTAAATCTCTTTCTTATTAATTTTTGAATGTTAATAAATTAGTATTAATTTATTCGAAATAGGCTTGTTGAATTGAAAAATTTTTTTATGACAAAACAAAATGTTAGAACGATTTTCAAATAGATAATTATTCTAATAATCTTAACCATTTCAATTGATTCAACAAAAAAATTATTTTTTAAATATCTTATTTATTAATTTTCAAAATATTATTAAATTTGCATTATTTTAATAAAAAAAGCTTGTATGAATAAAACAATTATTTTACGACAAAAGGAAAAGGTCATAACAATTTGAAACAGATAATTGTTCATTTAGTCTTAACTATTTGAACTGGTTCGACAATTAGATTTATTTTTTAATTTTCTTGGTTATTAAGTTTTAGAATATTCTTAAATTAGTATTATTTTATTTTGAATAAAATAGTATGAACAGGACCAATTTTTGATGACAAAATAAGAAGTTATAATGATTAGAAATAGATAGTTATTCAAATAGTCAAAACTATATGAAATGGTTTAGTAAATAGATTTACTTTTTAAATCTCTTACTGAATAATTTTCTAAAATATTAATAAATTAGTATTATTTTATTTCAAATAAACTTATATTAACAAAGACAATTGTTTTATGAGAAAACAAAAGGTCATAACAATTTGAAATAAATAATTATTCATGTAGTCTTAACTATTTGAACTAGTTTAGCAAATAGATTTATTTTTTAAATTTCTTAGTTATTAATTTTCAGAATATTACTAAATTAGTATTATTTTATTTGAATGAGCTTATATGAACAAAAACAATTGTTTTATGATAGAACAAAATGTTATAACAATTTGAAATAGATACTGTTCAAATAGTCATAACTATTTGAACTAGTTTGGTAAACATATTTATTTTTTAAATCTGTTATTAATTCTTGAAATATTATTAAATTAGTATTATTTTATTTTGAATAGGCTTCTATATTGAAAAGCAATTGTTTTAGGAGAAAACAAAAAGTAATAACAATTTGAAATAGATAGTTGTTTAAATGGCCATAATTATTTGAATTGATTTATTTTTTAAATCTCTTATTAAATTTTGAAATATTAATACAATAGTATTATTTTATTTTGGATACATTTTTATGAACTAAAACAATTGTTTATGGCAAAACAAAAGGTCATAATGATTTTAAATTGATAATTGTTCAAATCATCATAACTATTCAAATTTGTTCGATAAACAAATTTATTTTTTCAAATCTCTTGCTTATTAATTTTTTGAATGTCAATAAATTAGTATTATTTTATTCCAAGTAAGCTTGTATGAATTGAAACAATTATTCTATGATTAAACAAAAGGTTAAAATGATTTGAAATTAAAAATTATTCTAATAGTCTTAACTATTTGAACTAGTTCAGCAAACACATTTATTTTTTTAAGTCTCTTACTAAGTTTTAGAATATTAATAAATTAGTATTATTTTTATCTAAATAAGCTTGTATGATCATAAATAATTATTTTATGAGAAAACAAAGATCATAATGATTTAAGATTGATATTTATTCAAATAGTCATAACTTACTTTTTAATTTTTGAAAATTAATAAAGTAGTATTATTTTATTTTGGATAAGTTTTTATGAACTGAAACAATTGTTTTATGTTAAAACAAAAGGTCTGATGACTTTAAATAGATAATTGTTCAAATAGTTAAATCTATTTGAACTTGTTCGATAGATAGATTTTTTTTTAAATCTCTTGCTCATTAATTTTTTGAATGTTAATAAACTAGTATTATTTTATTCTGAATAAGCTTGTATGAATTAAAATAATTGTTTTATAACTAAACAACAAGTCAAAACAATTTGAAGTAGATAATTAATCTAATAGTCCTAACTATTTGAACCGGTTCGATAAATACATTTATTTTTTAAATCTCTTATTAATTTTTGGAATATTATTAAATTAGTATTATTTTAATCTGAATAAGCTTATATGAAAGGAAACAATTGTTTTATGATGAAATAAAGATCTTAATGACTTAAGATAGATAATTGTCACATATTCATAACTATTTAAACTATTTCTGTAAACAAATTTAGTTTTTAAATCTCTTATTAATTTTCAAAATTTTAGTAGAATAGTATTATTTTATTCTGAATAATTTTGCATGAACAGAAACAATTGTTTTATTAAAAAACAAAAGGACATAAAGATTTGAAATAAATAATTATTCAAATGGACATGACTATTTGAACTTGTTTGGTAAATAGATTTACTTTTAAATCTCCTACCTATTAATTTTTAGAATATTAATAAATTAGTATTATTTTATTTTGAATAAACTTATATGAATAGAAACAATTATTTTATGAAAAAACAAAAGATCATAACTATTTGAAATAAATAATTGTTCAAATAGGCATAATAACTATTTAAACTTGCTCGGTAAATAGATTTATTGTTTTAAATCTTATTAATTTTTGAAATATTAATAAACTAGTATTATTTTATTTTGAATATACTTGTATGAATAGAAACAATTGGCTTATGACAAAACAAAAGCTCATAACTATTTGAAATAGATAATTGTTCAAATAGTCGTAACTATTTGAATGTGTTTAGAAAATAGATTTATTTTTAAAATTTTTACATATTAATTTTTTGGAATATTAATAAATTTATATTATTTTATTTGGAATAAGCTTATATGAACAGAAACAATTATTTTATGAAAAAACAAAATGTCATAATGATTTGAAATAAAAAATTATTCAAATAGTCATAACTAATCAAACTTGTTTGGTAAATAGATTCATTTTTTAAATCTCTTGCTCATTAATTTTTGGAATATTAATAAATTAGTATTATTTTATTTTGAATAAGCCTATATTAATAGATATAATTGTTTTATGATGAAACAAAATATCATAACGATTTGAAATAGATAATTATTCAAATAGTTATGACTATTTGAACTTGTATGGTAAACATATTTATTTTAAAAATATTTTGCTCATTAATTGTTGAAATATTAATAAATAATGTTATTTTAATCCAAATAAGCTTCTATGAGTAAAAAAATTTGTTTTTTGACAAAACAAAAAGTCATAATGATTTGAAATAAATAATTGTTCAAATAGTCATAACTATTTGAATTTATTCAGTAAATATAGTTGTTTTTTAAATCTTTTACTTATTAATTGTCTGAATATTAATAAATTTGTATTGTTTTTAATTAAAATAAGTTTGTATGAATAGAAATAATTATTTTATGACAAAACCAAAGGTTATAGCAATTTAAAATAAGTAATCACTCAAATAGTTATAATTATTTGAACTTATTCAATAAATAAATTCAGTTTTTAAATCTCTTATTAATTTTTACAATATTAATAAATTAGAATTATGTTATTCCAAATAAGCTTATAGGAATAGAAACAATTATTGTGACAAAACAAAGGGTCATACTGGTTTGAAATAAATAATTGTTCAAACAATCAAAACTATTTGCACTGGTCAGGCCAACATATTCATTTTTTAAATTTGTTACTTATTAATTTTTAGAATATTAATTAATTAGCATTACTTTATTCCGAATAAACTGTATTAATAGAAAAATTATTTTATGACAAAACAAATGGTCATAATGATTTGCAATAAATAATTGTTCAAATTGTTATAACTAATTAAACTAGTTTGGTAAATAGATTTATTTTTTAAATCTCTCATTAATTTTTAAAATATTAATAAATTAATATTATTTTATTTTGAACAAACTTATATGAACAAAAACATTTGTTTTATGACAAAGCAAAAGGTCATAATGATTTGAAATAGATAATTATTCATATAGCCTTAACTATTTGAACTAGTTCGGCAAACAAATTTATTTTTTAAATCTCTTAGATACTAATTTTCATAATATTTTTAGATTAGTATTATTTTATTTCGAATAAACCTGTATGAACATAAATAATTATTTTATGACAAAATAAAAGGTTATAACAATTTGAAAATATATAATAGTTCAAATAGTCATAACTATTTGAACTAGTTCGATAAACATATTTATTTTTTAAATTTCCTACTCATTAATTTTTGAAATATTAATAAATTAGTATTATTTTATTCCAAATAGGCTTTATAATGAAAAAAAATTGTTTTATGGAAAAATAAATGTTCATAACAATTTGAAATAGATAATTGTTTAATTTGCCATAATTATTTGAACTGATTTGATAAATTGATTTATTTTTTAAATCTTCAACTTCTCAATTTTTGAAATATTAATAAACTAATATTATGTTATTTTGGATAAACTTTTAAAAATTGAAACAATTGTTTTATTATAAAACAAAAGGTCATAACGATTTTAAATAGATAATTGTTCAAATAGTCATAACTATTTGAATTTATTTGGTAAATAGATTTATTTTTTAAAATTTCTTGCTTATTGATTTTCTAAATGTTAATAAAATAGTATTATTTTAGTTCAAATAAGCTTGTATGAACTAAAACAATTATTTTATGATTAAATAAAAGGTCAAAATGATTTGAAATAGATAATTGTTCTAATGGTCTTAACTATTTGAACGGGTTCGGCAAACACATTTATTTTTTTAAATCTCTTATTAATTTTAGAATATTATTAGTTTAGCAATACTTTACTCCGACTAAGCTTGTATGGATGGAAACAATTGTTTTATGACAAAACAAAGATCATAACAATTTGAGATAGATAATTATTTAAACAGTCATAACTATTTGAACTGGTTCGATAAATAGATTTAGTTTTTAAATCTCTTGCTTATTAATTTTTGAAATATTAGTAAAGTAGCATTATTTTATTTTGATTAAGTTTTTAAGAATTGAAACAATTATTTTTTGACAAAACAAAAGTTCGTAATGTCTTTAAAGAGAAAATTATTCAAATAGTCAAATCTATTTAAACTTGTTCAGTAAATAGATTTATGTTTTTAAATCTCTTACTTATTAATTTTTCAAACGTTAATAAATTAGTATTATTTTATTTTAAATAAGCTTGCATAAACTGAAATAATTGTTTTAGGACTAAAAAAGGTTAGAATGATTTGAAATAGATAATTGTTTTAATAGTCTTAACTATTTAAACTAATTCAACAAACACTTATTTTTTTTAATCTCTTACTTATTATTTTTGGAATATTATTAAATTATATTATTTTAATTTGAATAAGCTTGTATGAAAAGAAACAATTGTTTTATGACAAAATAAAGATCATAACGATTTGATATAGGTAATTGTTCAAATAGTCATAACTATTTAAACTGCTTTCGTGAACAAATTTAATTTTTAAATCTCTTATAAGTTTCTAAAATATTAATAGATCAGTATTATTTTAGTCTAAATAATTTTTAATGAACAGATTGTTTTATGATAAAACAAAAGGTCATAACAATTTCAAATAGATAATTGTTCAAATGGACATGACTATTTGAACTTGTTTGGTAAACATATTTATTTTTTAAATCTCCTAGCTATTAATTTTCAAAATGTAAATAATTAGTATTATTTTATTTCAAACAAACTTATATGAACAAAAACATTTGTTTTATGACAAAATAAAAGGTCATAACAATTTTAAATAGATAATTGTTCAAATAGTCATAATTATTTGAAGTAGTTAGGTAAATAGAATTATTTTTTAAATCTCTTACTTATTAATTTTTGAAATTTAATAAATTCATTTTATTTTATTCCGAATAAGCTAGTATGAATTAAAAAAGTTGTTTTATGTCAAAACAAAAGGTCATAACGATTTAAAATAGATAATTATTTATATAGTCTTAACTATTTGAACTAGTTCGATAAAAAAATTTATTTTTTAAATCTCTTAGTTATTAATTTTAGGAATATTATTAGATTAGTATTTTTTTTTTTGAATAAGCTATTATGAACAAAAATAATTGTTTTATTATGAAACAAAAGGTTATAATGATTTCAAGTATACAATTGTTTAAATAGTCATAAATAGTTAAATTGGTTTGGTAAATAGATTTATTTTTTAATTTCTTACTTATTAATTTTTGAAAGATTAATAAATTACTATTAAGGATTTAAAAAATAGATGTGTCTGCCAAACGTTCAAATAGTTAAGACTATTAGAACAATTATCTATTTCAAATCCTTCTGACCTTTTGTTTAGTTATAAAATAATTATTTTAGTTCATACATGCTTATTCAAAATAAAATAAAACTATTTTATTAACATTGAAAAAATTAATAAGCACAAAATTAAAAAAATAAATCTATTTACCAAACAAGTTTAAATAGTTATGACTATTTGAACAATTATCTATTTAAAACCACTATGACCTTTTTATTTTATCATAAAATAATTGTTTCAGTTCATAATAGCTTATTTGAAATAAAATAATATTACTTTATTAATATTTTAAAAATTGTTAAGTTGGAGATTTAAAAAATAAATCAATTTATCAAATCAGTTCAAATAATTATGGCCATTTGAATAATTATCTATTTCAAATCATTATGAACTTCTGTTTTGTCATAAAACAATTGTTTTTCATCATACAATCCTATTTGGAATAAATTAATAGTAATTTATTAATATGTCAAAAATTAATAAGTAGGAGATTTAAAATAAATCTGTTTACTGAACCAGTTCAAATGGTTATGACTATTTGAATAATTATATATTTCAAATTGTTATAACCTTGTGTTTTATCATAAAACAATTATTTATGTTCGTACAAGCTTATTCGAAATAAAATAACACTAATATAATAATATTTTAAAAATTAATAACTAAGAGATTTAAACAATAAATTTATTTGAACCAATTCAAATAGTTAAGGGTATATGAACAATTCTTTATTGCAAATCATTACAATCTTTTGTTTTATTGTAAAACAATTTTTTTAGTTCTTAGTAACTTATTCAAAATAAAATAAAACAAATATATTAATATTTCAAAAAAATTAGTAAAAGATTTAAAAAATAATTCCATTTGCTGAACCAACTCAAATACTTATGACTATTTGAATAATTATCGATTTCAAATTGTTATGACCTTTTGTTTTGTAGTAAAATAAATTTTTTTTCAAATAAATTTGTTCAGAATAAAATAATATTAATTTATTACTATTTTGAAAATTAATAAGTAAGAGAGTTAAACAATAAATTTGTTTACTAAATCAGCTCAATTAGTTTAACTATTTGAACAATTATTTATTTCAAATTATTATGACTAGTTGTTTTGTCATAAAACAAATGTTTCTAGTCATACAATCTTATTTGGAATAAAGTAATGCTAATTTATTAATATTCTAAAATTTAATAACTAATGAATTTAAAAAATGAATCTATTAGCCTACCCAATGCAAATATTTATGATTGTTTGAACAATTATATATTTCAAATCGTTATAACCTTTTGTGTTATCACAAATCGATTGTTTCTATTCATACAAGTTTATTTGAAATAACATAATTCTAGCTTATTAATATTAAAAAAATTAATAAGAGATTTAAAAAAATGAATCTGTTTACTGAACAAGTTAAAATGGTTATCACTATTTGAACAATTATCTATTTCAAATCGCTATATCATTTTATTTTGTTATAAAACAATTTTTGCTATTCATACAAGCTTACTTCAAATAAAATAACACAAATTTATTAATATTCAAACAATTAAAAAATAAAAAATTTAAAAATAAATTTGTTTATCGAAAAAGTTCAAATGGTTATGACTATTTGAACAATTATTTATTTTAAATCATTATGACTTTTTATTTTTTCATAAAACAATTATTTTTGTTCACACAAGCTTATTCAGATTAAAATAATATTAATTTATTACTACTTTGACAAATAATAAGTAAAATATTTTTAAAATAAATATGTTTATTGAAAAAGTCCAAATAGTCATAACTATTTGAATAATTATCTATTTCAAGTCGTTATGACCTTTTGTTTGATTTTAAAACAATTGTATTAGTTCATACAGGCTTTTTTGAAATAAAATAATACTAATTTATTAATATTCCTAAAATTAATGAGTAAAAGATTTAAAAAATGAATCTGTTTACCAAACAAGTTTAAATAGTCATTACTATTTGAACAATTATCTATTTCAAATCGTTTTGACCTTCTATTTTGTCATAAAACAATTGTTTCTGTTCATACAAGTTTATTTCGAATAGAATAATATAAATTTATTAATATTTCAAAAATTAATAAGTAGAAATTTTAAAAATAAATCTATTTTCTGAACACATTCAAATAGTTATAACTATTTGAACAATTATTTATTGCAAATAGTTATGACCTTTTGTTTTTTCATAAACCAATTGTTTTTGTTCATACAAGCTTATTTGAAATAAAATAATACTAATTTATTAGTATTCCAAAAATTATTAAGTAAAAGATTTAAAAAATAAATCTATTTATCAAGGAAGCTCAAATAGTTATGATTGTTTGAATAATTATTTATTTCGAATAGTTATGATATTTTGTTTTATCATAAAATAATTGTTTCCATTCATACAAGTTTATTTGGAATAAAATAATACTAATTTAGTAATATTCTAAAAATTAATGGTTGGAGATTTAAAAAATAAATCTATTTACCAAACAAATTCAAATAGTCATGTCTATTTGAATAATTATCTATTTCAAATCGTTATGACCTTTTATTTTGTCATAAAACAATTGTTTCTATTCATACAAAATTATTTAGAATAAAATAATATTGATTTACTAATATTTTGAAAATTAATCAGAGATTTAAAAACTAAATCTGTTTACTGAATCAGTTCAAATAGTTATGACTACTTGAACAATTATCTAGCTCAAATCGTTATGATCTTTATTTTGTCATAAAACAGTTGCTTCTTTTCATACAAGCTTATTCAAATTAAGATAATACTAATTTAATAATAAAAATAAATGAGTTTTGCCAATCCAGTTCAAATAGTTAAGATTATTAGAACAATTATCTATTTCAAATCATTCTGACCTTTTGTTTAGTCATAAAACAATTATTTCAGTTCATACAAGCTTATTTGAAATAAAATAATACTAATTTATTAATATTCAAAAAATTAATAAGCAAGAGATTTAAAAAAATTAATATGTTTACCTAATAAGTTCAAATAGATATGACTATTTGAACAAGTATCTATTTAAAATCATTATGACCTTTTGTTTTGTCATAAAATAATTATTTCAGTTCATAAAAATTTATCCTAAATAAAATAATACTATTTCATTAATATTTCAAAAATTATTAAGCAAGAGATTTAAAAACTAAAGCTGTTTTCTGAACTAGTTCAAATAGTTCGACCATTTGAACAAATATTAATCTCAAATTACAATGATCATTGTTTTGTTATAAAAAATATTATTTCTTATCATACAAGCTTATTCAGATTTAAATAATACTAATTTAATAATATTTCAAAAATTAATAAGTAAGAGATTTAAAAACTAAATGTGTTTGTCGAATCATTTCAAACAATTAAGACTATTAGAATAATTATCTATTTTAAATCATTTTAACCATTTGTTTAGTCATAAAATAATTGTTTTAGTTCATACAAGTTTATTCAGAATAAAATAATACTAATTTATTAATATTAAAAAAATTAAAAAGCAAGAGATTTGAAAAAATAAATATGTTTACCGAACAAGCTCCAATAGTTATTATTATTTGAAAAATTATCTATTGAAAATTGTTATGAACTGTTTTTTTGTCATAAAACAATTGTTTCAATTCATAAAAGCTTATCCAAAATAAAATAATACTACTTTATTAATATTTCAAAAATTAATAAGAGATTTAACAAATAAATCAATTTATCGAATCAATTCAAATAATTATAGCCATTTGAATAATTATATATTTCAAATCGTTATTACCTTTTCTTTTATCATAAAACAATTCTTTTTCAACATACAAGCTTATTTGAAATAAAATAATACTAATTTATTAATATTTCAAGAATTAGTAAGAGATTTAAAAATAAATTTATTTATCAAAATAATTTAAATAGTTATGACTATTTGAATAGTTATCTATTTCAAATTGCTATAACCTTTTTTCTATCATAAAACAATTATTTCTATTCATACAAGTTTATTTAGAATAAAATAATACTAATTTAATAACATTCTAAAAATTCATAACTAAGAGATTTAAAAAATGAATTCGTTTGCTGAACCAATTCTGACAGTTAAGACTATTTGAATAGTTATCTATTTCAAATCGTTATAACCTTTTGTTCTATCATAAAACAATTATTTCAGCTTATACAAGTTTATTTGAAATGAAATAAACTAATTTGTTAATATTTCAAAATTTTATAAGTAAGAATTTAAAAAATAATTATATTTACCAAATCAATTCAAATAATTATAAAATAATTATAACTATTTGAGCAATTATTTATTTCAAATCATTATTACTTTAGTTTAGTCGTAAAAACAATTGTTTTTGTTCATATAAGTTTGTTCAAAATAAAATAATACTAATTTATTAATATTTAGAAAATTAATCAATAAGAGATTTAAAAAATAAATCAGTTTACCAAACAATTTCATATAGTTTTAACTATATGAATAATTATCTATTTCAAATCATTATAACTTTTTGTTTGGTCCTCAAACAATTGGTTATATTTATACTATTTTATTTGGAATAAAATAATACAAATTTAATAATATTTCAAAACTTAATAACCAAGAAAATTAAAAGATAAGTCTAATTATTGAACGAGTTCAAATAGTTAAAACTACATGAATGATTATCTATTTCAAATCATTATGACCTTTTGTTTTGTCATAAAACAATTTTTTAGTTCCTATAAGCTTATTTGGATTAAAATAATACAAATTTAATAATATTTTGAAAATTAATAAGTAAGAGATTTAAAAAAAAAAAAATTTTATCGAACTAGTTTATATGATTAATACTATTAGAACAATTATTTATTTCAAATCGTTTTGACCTTTTGTTTAGTCATAAAACAATTGTTTCAATTCATGCAAGCTTATTCAGAATAAATTAATACTAATTTATTAACATTCAAAAAATTAAGAAGAAAGAGATTTAAGAAAATAAGTCTATTTATTGAACAAGCTCAAATAGTTATAACTATTTGAACAATTGTCTATTTAAAATCACTATACCTTTTGTTTTTTCATAAAACAATTGTTTCAGTTAATACGAGTTTATATGATATAAAATAATACAAATTTATTAATATTTCTAAAATTAATAAGTAAAAAATTTTAAAAATAAATTTATTTATCAAATTAGTTAAATAATTATGGCAATTTGAATAATTATCTATTCCAAATAGCGATAACCATTTTTTTTGTTATCAAACAATAATTTTTTATCAAACAAGCTTATTCGAAATAAAATAATACTAATTTATTAATATTTCAAAAATTAATAAGTAAGAGATTTAAAAAATAAATGTGTTTATCAAACCAATTCAAATAGTTAAAACTATAAGAATAATTATCTATTTCAAATCATTCTAACCTATTTTTAGTCATAAAATATTTGTTCCATATCATACAAGCTTATTCAGAATAAAATAATCCTAATATATTAACATTCAAAAAATTAATAAGGAATAGATTTGAAAAATAAATCTATTTACCGAATAAGCTCAAATAGTTATGACTATTTAAACAATTAATTTTTTTAAAATCATCATGACTTTTTGTTTTGTCATAAAACAATTGCTTCAATTCATAAACGGTTATCCAAAATAAACTAATACTAATTTTTTAATATTTTAAAAATTAATAAGTAAGAGATTTAAAAAAATAAATGCATTTTTTGAACAAATTCAAATAGTTACAACTATTTGAACAATTGTATATTTAAAATCATTATATTTTGTTTTATCATAAAACAATTGTTTCATTTCATCAAAGCTTATTTGAAATAAAATAATAATAATTTATTAATATTCCAAAAATTAATAAGTGATTTAAAAGGTGAATCTATTTACCAAATCAATTCAAATAATTATGGCTATTTCAACAATTATCTATTTCAAATCGTTATGAACTTTGTTTTGTCATAAAACAATTGTTTTTCATCTTACAAGCTTGTTTGGAATAAAATAATACTAATTTATTAATATTTCAAAAATTAATGAGTAAAAGATTTAAAAAATAAATCTGCTTATCAAAGTAGTTCCTATTTGAATAATTACCTATTTCAAATCATTATAACCTTTTCTTCTATTATAAATAAATGTTTCAGTTCACACAAGCTTATTCAAAATAAAATAATAATAATTTAATAATATTATGAAAATTAATAACTAAGGGATTTAAAAAATAAATCTGTTTGTTGAAGCAGTTTAAATAGTTAAGACTATATGAATAATTATCTATTTCAAATTGTTATGAAATTTTGTTTTATCATAAAACAATCGTTTTAGTTCATAAAAGCTTTTTTGAAATAAAATAATACAAATTTATTAATATTCCAAAAATTAATAAGTGATTTAAAAAGTGAATCTGTTTGCTGAATCATTTCAAATAATTATGGCCATTTCAACATTTATCTATTTCAAATATTATTACCTTTTGTATGTCATATAACAAATGTTTTTGATCATTTAAGCTTATTCAGAATACAATAATACTAATTGATTAATCTTTTAAAAATTAAAAAGCAATTTAAAAAATAAATCTGTTTATCAAACCAGTTCAAATAATTATAACTATTTGAACAATTGTATACTTCAAATTGTTATACCATTTGTTCTGTCACAAAATAATTATTTCTGTTCATACAAGCTTATTTGGAATAAAATAATACTAATATAATAATATTTTAAAAATTAATAACTAAGAGAATTAAAAATAAATTTGTTTGACAAATTAGTTCAAATATTTAAGACTATATGAACAATTATCTATTTCAAAATGTTATGACCTTTTGCTTTGTCATAAAACAATATTTCAATTCATACTAGCAGATTCAGAATAAAATAAAATAAATTTATTAATATTTTAAAAATTAATAAGATATTTAAAAAAATATTTTTGTTTACCTAACCGATTCAAATAATTATGACTATTTGAATAATTATCTATTTCGAGTCATTATAACCTTTCGTTTTATCATAAAACAAATGTTTTTGTTCATATAAGTTTGTTTGAAATAAAGTAATACTAATCTATTAATATTTCAAAAATTAATAAGAGATTTGAAAAATTAATCTATTATCAAACTAGTTCAAATAGTTATGATTATTTGGCAAATTATTTATTTCAAATTCTTTTGACTTTTTGTCCTATTATAAAACATTTGTTTCTATTTGTACATGCTTATTCAGATTGAAATAATACTAATTTATTAATATTTTGACAATTAATAAGTAAAAGTTTTTAAAAATAAATATATTTACCAAACTAGTCCAAATAGTCATGATTATTTAAATAATTATCTATTTCAAATTATTATTACCCTTTCTTTTATCATAAAAGATTTGTTTTGGTTCATATAAGTTTATTCGAAATAAAAAAATACCAATTTATTAATATTCCAAAAATTAATAATTAAGAGATTTAAAAAAAGAATCTATTTACTGAATAAGTTTAAATAATTATGACTATTTGAATAATTATCTATTTGAAATCACTATAACATTTTGTTTGACATAAAATAAATTTTTTTGTTCAAACTATTTTGAATAAAATAATACAAAATTATTAATACTAAGAAAATTAATAAGCAAAAGATTTAAAAAATAAATTTTTTTATCGAACAAGTTCAAATGTTATGACTATTTAAACAATTATTTATTTCGAATTGTTATGACTCATTGTTTTGTCATAAAACAATTATTTATGTTCATACAAGGCTATTCGGATTAAAAGAATATTAATTATTAATATTTTAAAAATTAATAAGTAAAATATTATAAAAAATAAATATGTTTACCGAACAAGTTGAAATGGTCATGATTATTTGAATAATTAACTATTTCAAATCATTATGACCTTCTGTTTTGTAATAAGACAACTATTTCAATTCAAATAAGCTTATTTGAAATAAAATAATACTAATTTATTAATATTCTAAAAATTAATGAGTAAGAGACTTAAAAATAAATTTATTCACTGAACAAGTTCAAATAGTTATGACTATCTAAATAATTATCTATTTCAAAACATCATGACCTTTTTGTTTTATCATAAAACAATTGGTTCCATTCATGTAAGCTTATTTCGAATAAAATAATATAAACTGATTAATATTACAAAAACTAATAAGTAAAAATTTTAAAAATAAATTTGTTTTCTAAACACGTTCAAATAGTTATATCTATTTGAACAATTATGCATTTCAAATTGTTATGATCTTTTGTTTTTGTTCATAAAAGCTTATTCAATATAAAATAATAATAATTATTAAAATTTCAAAAATTAATAAGTAAAAGATTTAAAAAAATAAAATCTATTTACTGAGTGAGTTGAAATAGTTATAACTATTTAAAAAATATTTATTTCAAATCGTTATGATCTTTTATCTTCTCATAAAATAATTATTTCTACTTATACAAGTTTATTCGAAAAAAATAATATTATTTTATTAATATTTTAAAAATTAATAAGTTAGAGATTTAAAAAATAAATCTATTCACTAAACTATTAACTATTTCAAATCATTATGTTATTTTGTTTTGTCGTAAAATAATTGTTTTTATTCATACAAAATTATTCAAAATAAAATAATACTAATTTATTAATATTTTGAAAATAAATAAGAGATTTAAAAACTAAATCAATTTATCGAATTAGTTCAAATAGTTATGACTATTTGAACAATTATCTATGTAAAATCGTTACGATCTTTTTCTCATAAAGTAATTGTTTCTGTTCATACAAGTTTATTCAAAGTAAAATATTGCTAAATTAATAATATTCTAAAAATTAATAAGTAAGAGATTTAAAACATAAATGTGTTTGTTGAACCGGATCAAATAGTTAAGACTAGTAGAACAATTACTTTTGTCATCAAACAATTCGTTCTATTCATACTATTTTATTCAGAATAAAATAATACTAATTTAATAATATTTTGAAACTTAATAACGAATAAAATTAAAAAATAAATCAAATTGTCGAACTAGTTCAAATAGTTAAGACTATATGAACGATTATCTATTTCAAAACTATTATAACCTTTTGCTTTGTCGTAAAACAATTGTTTTGTTCGTACAAGTTTATTTGGATTTAAATAATACTAATTCAATAATATTTTAAAAATTAATATGTAAGAGATTTAAAAAATAAATTTGTTTATCGAATAAGTTCAAATGGTTAAGACTATTTGAATAATTATCTATTTCAAATCGTTTTGGCCTTTTGTTTGGTTATAAAACAATTGTTTCAGCTCATACAAGCTTATTCAAAATAAATTAATACTAATTTATTAACAATCAAAAAATTAATTACAAAAAGAGATTTAAAAAAATAAATCTATTTACCAAACAAGTTAAAATAGTTATTGTTATTTGAGCAATTGTCTATTTAAAATCGTTATAACCATTTGATTTGTCATAAAATAATTATTTCAGTTAGTACAAGCTTAGACAAAATAAAATAATATTAATTTATTAATATTTCTAAAATTAATAAGTAAAAAAATTTAAAAATAAATATGTTTACTGAATCAATAAAAATAATTATGGCCATTTGAATGATTATCTATTTGAAATCATTATGAGCTTTTGTTTTGTTATAAAACAATTGTTTTTGATCATACAAGCTTATTCAAAATAAAATAATAATAATAATTTATTAATATTTGAAAAATTAATAAGTAAGAGATTTAAAAAATAAATTTGTTTACCAAACTAGTTCAAATAGGTATGAATATTTGAACAATTTACGATCTCAAATCGTTAAGATTTTTGTTTTGTCATTAAACAATTATTTTTTTATCATAGAAGCTTATTCGGTTAAAAATAATACTAATTTAATAATATTTCAAAAATTACTAAGTAGGAGATTTAAAAAATAAATGTGCTTACGAAATCAGTTCAAATAATTACAACCATTAGAATAATTATCTATTTCAGATCGTTCTAATATTTTGTTTAGTCAAAAAATATTTATTTCATATCTTACAAGCTTATTTGGAATAAAATAATCCAAATTTAGTAACATTTAGAAAATTAATAAGCAAAAGATTTGAAAAAATAAATCTATTTACCGAACAAGCTCAAATAGTTATGATTATTTGAACAATTATTTATTTAAAATCATTATGACATTTTGTTTTGACATAAAACAATTGTTTCAGTTCATAAAAGCATATCAAAAATAAAATAATAATAATTTCTTAATATTTTAAAAATTAATAAGCAAGAGTTTAAAAAAGTAAATTTGTGTACCGAACAAATTCAAATAGTTACAATATTTAAATAATTATTTATTTAAAATCGTTATGACCTTTTGTTTTATCATAAAACAATTGCTTTTGTTCATACAAGTTTATTTGAAATAAAATAATACTAATTTATTACTATTCCAAAAATTAATAAGTGATTTAAAAAGTGAATCTGTTTACCAAATTAGTTCAAATAATTATTGCCATTTCAATAATTATCTATTTCAAATCATTGTTACCTTTTGTTTGATCATATAACAATTGTTTTATATCATACAAGCATATTTGGAATAAAATAATACTAATTTCATAATCTTTCAAAAATTAATAAGTAAAAGATTTAAAAAAAATTTGTTTACTGAACCAATTCAAATAGTTATGACTATTTGAATAATTGTATACTTCAAATCAATTATTTACAAAATAAAACATTTTGTTCAATTATAAAATAATTATTTATGTTCATACATGTTTATTCGAAATAAAATAATACTAATCTAATAATATTTCAAAAATTAATAACTAAGAGATTTAAATTTTAAATTTGTTTGTCAAAGTAGTTCAATTTGTTAAGACTATATAAATAATTATCTATTTCAAATTGTTACGACATTTTTTCTTGTCATAAAATAATTTTTTCAATTCAAACTAGCTTATTTGAAATAAAATAAAATGAATTTATAGATATTTCAAAAATTAATAAGTAAGATTTAAAAAATAATTCTACTTACCTAACTAGTTCTAATAATTATGACTATTTGAATAATTATCTATTTCAAATTGTTATAACCTTTTGTTTTGTCAGAAAACAAATGCTTTTGTTCATATAAGTTTGTTCATAATAAATAAACAAATCTATTAATATTTCAAAAATTAATAAGAGATTTAAAAAATAAATCTTTTTGTCAAACTAGTTCAAATAGTTATGACTATTTAAGCAATTAATTATTTCAAATCATTTTGACTTTTTGTTCTATTATAAAACAATAGTTTCTATTCATACAAGCTTATTCGGATTAAAATAATATTAATTTATTATTATTTCAACAATTAATAAGTTAAAAATTTTAAAAATAAATATGTTTACTGAACTAGATCAAATAGTCATGACTATTTGAATAATTATCTATTTCAAATTTTTATGACTTTTTTTTGTCATAAAAAAATTATTTTAGTTCATATAAGCTTATTCGAAATAAAATAATACCAAGTTGTTAATATTCCAAAAATTAATAATTAAGAGATTTAAAAAATGAAACTATTTACAGAACAGGTTTAAATAATTATGACTATTTAAACAATTATCTATTTAGAAATGCTATAACCTTTTGTTTTGTCATAAAAAGAGTTCATCTGTTCATACAAGCCTATTTCGGATAAAATAGTACAAATTTATTAATATTAAGACAATTAATAATAAAAAGATTTAAAAAATAAATTTGTTCACCACACAAGTTTAAATCGTTGACTATTTGAGCAACAAATTATTATGACTTTTTGTTTTGTCATAAAACAATTATTTCTGTTCATATAAGCTTATTCATATTAAAATAATATTAATTTATTAATATTTTGACAATTAATAAATAAAATATTTAGAAATAAATATGTTTACTGAACAATTTCAAATAGTCATGACTATTTGAATAATTATCTATTTCAAATCATTGTGATCTTTTATTTTGTAATAAAACAATTGTTTTAGTTAACATAAGCTTATTTGAAGTAAAATAATACTAATTTATTAATATTCCAAAAATTAATGATTAAAAGAACTAGAAAAATGAATCTATTTGTTGAACAAGTTCAAAGAGTTTTGACTATCTGAATAATTATCTATTTCAAAACATTATGACTTTTCTTTTGTTAGAAAAAAAATGGTTCGATTCATTTAAGCTTATTTCAAATAAAATAATATAAATTAATTAATATTCCAAAAGTTAATAAGCAAAAATTTTAAAAATAAATTTGTTTACTGAACACATTCAAATAGTTATGACTATTTGAACAATTATCTATTTCAAATCATTATGACCATTTGTTTTGTCATAAACTAATTGTTTTCTGTTTATACAAGCTTATTTGGAATAAAATAATACTAATTTATTAAAATTCCAAAAGTTAATAAGAAAAAGATTTAAAAAATAAATCTTTTTATCGAGCGAGTTAAATAGTTATGACTATTTGAATAATTATTTATTTCAAATTGTTATGATATTTTGTTTTGTCATAAAACAATTGTTTCTATTCATAAAAGTTTATTTAGAATAAAATAATATTAATTTATTAATATTCTAAAAATTAATAAGTTAGAGATTTAAAAAATAAATTTGTTTACTGAACAAGTTCAAATAGTAATTTCTATTTGAACTATAATCTATTTCTAACTGTCATGACATTTTGTTTTGTCATAAAATAATACCAATTATTCAGAATAATTGGTATTCATACAAAATTATTCAAAATAAAATAAAACCAATTTATTACTATTTCAAAAATTAATAAAGATTTAAAAATAAATGTGTTTGCTGAACTAGTTCAAATAGTTAAGCCTATGAGAACAATTATCTATTTCAAATCATTCTGACCTTTTGTTTAGTCATAAAATAATTGTTTTAGTTCATACATGCTTATTCAAAATAAAATGATACTAATTTATTAACATTTAAAAAATTAATAAGAAAGAAATTAAAAAAAATAAATCTTTTTACCGAACAAGTTCAAATAGTTATGACTTTTTGAACAATTATCTATTTAAAATTGTTATGATCTTTTATTTTTATTGTAAAACAATTGTTTCAGTATATAAAAGCTTATCCAAAATAAAATAATATTACTTATTAATATTTCAAAATTTGATAGTGTATCGAATCAGTTCAAATAATTATGATCATTTGAATAATTATCTATTTTAAATCGTTATGAACTTTTTTTTGTCATAAAATAATTATTTTTCATCATACAAGCCTATTCGATATAAAATAATACTAATTTACTAATATTTTAAAAATTAATAAATAGAAGATGTGTTGGATTATAGGGTCTAGCGGTCTCCCTTAAAGACTCGGTATGTCGATTCATCTGGGTGAGGTATCCCATGGTAGATTAGATTTCGATGTATGGCAACCCAACCTGTCGAGGCCCAATGGGTGAGGTGTCCCATGAAGGCTTTGTGAAGCCCCATATGTCCACCTGTCACTTAGTACGAAGCTCTGTGCTACCAAAAGAGAATAAGGAAATAGAGTTGTGCCTTCACTATTAGCTATAGCTTTTAGTATAGTGGTAAGCGCTTGATCCTGAAAACTAGTATCAGAGTGAGGTTGCAAGTTTGAGTCCCCCAAGTGCCATTGGGGGGAGATTGTTGGATTATGGGGTCCAGCTGTCTCTCTTAAGGACTCGGTATGTCGATTCATCTAGGTGAGGTATCCCATGATGGATCAGATTCTGATGTATGGCAATTTAACCTGCCAAGGCCTAATGGGTGAAGTATCCCATGAAGGTTTTGCGAAGCCCCTTATGTCCACCTGTAGCTTAGTACAGGACTCTATGCTACTAAAAGAGAATAAAGAAATAGAGTTGCGCTTCACTATCAGCTATAGCTTTTGGTGTAATGGTAAGCGTGATCTTGAAAAAAATTTATAACACAAATCATAAATATGTTACACAAATTCATCATGTTTGAAAATTGCTTGAATATCTTTGTTATGACATGATGATAATGAACCTTATTGCTCATCTATTATCATGCTTTATTAACTCCGTATGAGCTATTTTTAGGATCAAGCGCTTACCACTAACTAAAAAAGCTATAGCTAATATGAAGCACAACTCTATTTCCTTATTCTCATTTGAGCATAGAGCCCTGTACTAAGCGTCAGGTGGACATAAAGGGCTTCGCAAAGCCTTGCATGAGATACCTCACCCATGGGCCTCGACAGGTTGGGTTGCCATACATTGGAATCCGATCCACCATGGGATACCTCACCTAAATGAATTAACATATCGAGTCCCTAAGGGAGACCGTTAGACCCCATAATCCAAAAATCTCCCCCCAAGTGGCACTTGAGGGACTTAAACCTGCAACCTCGCTCTGATACCAATTTTCAAGATCAAGCGCTTAGCACTACACTAAAAGCTATAGCTAATAGTGAAGGCGCAACTTTATTTCCTTATTCTCTTTTAGTAGCACAGAGCCCCGTACTATGTGACAGGTGGACATAAGGGGCTTCACAAAGCGTTCATAAGATACCTCACCCATTGGGCCTCGACAGGTTAGGTTGCTATACATCGAAATTTGATCCACCCTGGGATACCTTACCCAGATGAATCAACATACTGAGTCCCTAAGGGAGACCAGTGGACTTCATAATCCAACAAGATGTAAAAAATAAATCTATTTATTGAATTAGTTCAAATAGTTATGACTATTTGAACAATTATATATTTCAAATTGTTATAACTTTTTGTTATGTCATAAAACAATTATTTTTGTTCATAAATGTTTATTCGAAATAAAATAATACTAATGTAATAATATTTTGAAAATTAATAACTAAGATATTTAAAAAATAAATGTATTTATCAAACCCATTCAAATAATTAAGACTATATGAATAATTTTTATTTTAAATCATTAGGACCTTTTGTTTTGTCGTAAAAATAATTTTATCAGTTCTTAGTAACTTATTTAGAATAAAATAAAATAAATCTATTAATATTTCAAAAATTAGTAAGTAAGAGATTTAAAAATAATTTTGTTTGTCGAACTAGTTCAAATAATCATGACTATTTGAACAATTATCTATTTCAAATCATTATTACCTTTTGTTTTGTCATAAAACAAATGCTTTTATTCTTATAAGCTTATTTGGAATAAAATAATATTAATTTATTAATATTTTGAAAATTAAGAAGCAAGAGATTTAAAAAATAAATTTGTTTACTAAGCCAGTTTAATTAGTTATAACAATTTGAACCATTATTTACTTCAAATCGTGATGACCATTTGTTTTGTCATAAGAGAATTGTTTCTATCCATACAGACTTATTCAAAATAAAATAATGCTAATTTATTAACATTATAAAAATTAATAAGTAATGGATCTAAAAAATAAATTTGTTAGCCTGATTAGTGCAAATAGTTATGACTATTTGAATAATTATCTATTTCAAATCATTATGACCTTTTTATTTTATTGCAAAACAATTGTTTATATTTGTACAAGCTTATCTAAAATAAGATAATTCTAATTTATTAATATTCCAAAAATTAATAAAAGATTTAAAAAATGAATTTGTTTACCGAACAAGTTCAACTAGTTATGACTGTTTGAATAGTTATCTATATCAAATTGCTATAACTTTTTGTTTTGTCATAAAACAATTTTTTTTCAATCATACAAGCTTTATTTTAAATAAAATAATACAAATTTGTTAATATTCCAAAAATTAATAAGTAAAAATTTAAAAATATAAGTTTTATGAACACATTCAAATAGTTATGACTATTTATCAATTATCTATTTTAAATATTTATGACCTTTTGTTTTGTCATAAACCAATTGTTTTTGTTTATGCAAGCATATTTGAAATAAAATAATACTAGTTTATTAATATTCCAAAAATTGATAAGTAAAAGATTTAAAAATAAATCCGTTTACCGAGCAATTTCAAATAGTTATGACTATTTGAACAATTGTTTATTTAAAATAGTTATGACCATTTGTTTTGTCATAAAATAATTATTTCTATTCATACAAGTTTATTGGGAATAAAAAAATACTAATTTATTAATATTCTAAAAATTAATAGATATGAGCTTTAAAAAATAAATTTGTTTACCGAACAAGTTCAAATAGTTATGTCCATTTGAACAATTATCTATTTGAAATTGTTATAACCTTTTGTTTTGTCATAAAACAATTATTTCTGTTTGTGCAAAATTATTTAGAATAAAATAATACTGATCTATTAATATTTTGAAAATTAATAAGAGATTTAAAAGCTAAATTTATTTATGGAAACATTTCAAACAGTTGTGACTATTTAAATAATTGTCTATCTCAAATCATTATGATCTTTATTTTGTCATAAAAAAATTGTTTCTTTTCATACAGGCTTATTCAGATTAAAATAATATTAATTTAATAATATTCCAAAAAATTAATAAGTAAGAGATTTAAAAAATAAATGTGTTTGCTGAATCAATTCAAATAGTTAAGACTATTAGAACAATTATTTATTTCAAATTGTTTTAACCTTTTGTTAAGTCATAAAATAATTATTTCAGTTCATACAAGTTTATTCAAAAGACAATAATAGTAATTTATTAACATTTGAAAAATTAATGAGCAAGAGTTTAAAAAAATTGTTTATTGAACAAGTTCAAATAGATTTGACTATTTAAACAATTATCTATGTAAAGTCGTTATGCCCTCTTTTATTTTGTCATAAAACATTTGTTTCGATTCATAAAAACTTATCCAAAATAAAAAAAAAATACTACTTTACTAATATTTCAAAAACTAATAAGTAAGAGATTTAAAAACTAAAGCTATTTTTTGAACCAGTTCACATAGTAATGACTATTTGAACAAATATCAATCTCAAATAGTTATGATCCTTATTTTCTCATAAAAAAATTGTTTCTAATCATACAAGCTTTTTTAGATAAAAATAATATTAATTTAATAATATTCCAAAAATTAATAAAAGATTTAAAATATATAAGTTTGTCGAACTAGTTTAAATAGTTAAGACTGCTAAAATAATTATCTATTTCAAATCATTTTGACTTTTTGTTTAGTCATATAATAATTATTTCAATTTATACAAGCTTAATTGGAATAAAATAATTTTAATTTATTAACATTCAAAAAATTAATAAGCAAGAGATTTGAAAAATTAAATCTATTTACTAAATAAGTTCACATAATTAGGACTATTTGAACAATTGTCTATTTAAAATTCTTATGACCTTTTGTTTTGTCATAAAATCATTGTTTTAGTTCATAAAAGCTTATCCAAAATAAAATAATACTACATTATTAATATTTCAAAAGTTAATAAGTAAGAGTTTAAAAAATAAATCAATTTACCAAAATAGTTCAAATAATTATGGCCATTTGAACAGCTACCTATCTCAAATCATTATTACTTTTTGTTTTGTCTTAAAACAATTGTTTTTCAACATACAAGCTTATTTGAAATAAAAATAATACTAATTTATTAATATTTCAAGAATTAATAAGAGATTTTAAAAAATAAGTTTGTTTACCAAACCAGTTCAAATAGTTATGACTATTTGAACAATTATTTATTTCAAATTGTTATAACCTTTTATTCTATCATAAAATAATTATTTCTATTTATACAAGCTAATTTAGAATAAAATAATACTAAATTAGTAATATTCCAAAAATTAATAACTAAGAGATTTAAAAATAAATTCGTTTGCCAAATCAATTGAAACAGTTATGACTATATAAATAATTATTTATTTCAAATTTTTATGACCTTTTGCTTTATCATAAAACAATTATTTCAGCTCATATAAGCTTATCCCAAAAAAATAATATTACTTTATTAATATTTCAAAGTTAATAAGGGATTTAAAAAATAAATCAGTTTACTGAAACAGTTCAAATAAGTATGGCCATTTGAACAACTACCTATTTCAAAATTTTATTACTTTTTATTTTGTCTTAAAACAATTGTTTTTCAACATACAAGCTTATTCGAAATAAAATAAAATAATTTATTAATATTTCAAGAATTAATAAGATATTTAAAAAGTAAATATGTTTACCAAACTAGTTAAAATAGTTATGACTATTTGAATAATTATCTATTTCAAATTGTTATAACCTTTTGTTCTATCGTAAAACAATTATTTCTATTCATATAGGCTTCTTCAAAATAAAATAATACTAATTTAGTAGTATCTAAAAGTTAATAACTAAGAAATTTTAAAAAATAAATCTATTTGTTGAACTAGTTCAAACAGTTAAGACTATATGAATAATTATTTATTTCAAATTGTTATGACCTTTTGTTTTATCATAAAACAATTATTTTAGCTTATACACACTTATTCGGAATAGAATAAAACTAATTTATTAATATTTGAAAAATTTATAAGGGATTTAGAAAATAATTATAACTATTTGAACAATTATCAATGTCAAATTATTATTACTAATTTATTAATATTTAGAAAATTAATCAATAAGAGATTTAAAAAGTAAATCTATTTACCAAACCATTTCAAATAGTTTTGACTATTTGTATAATTATCTATTCCAAATCATTATAACCTTTTATTTTGTCATCAAACAATTGGTTCTATTGATACTAATTTATTTGAAATAAAATAATACTAATTTAATAATATTTTGAAACTTACTAACCAAGAAAATTAAAAAATAAATCTAATAGCCAAACAAGTTCAAATAGTTAAGACTATATAAACTATTATTTATTTTAAATCGTTATGACCTTTTATTTTCTCGTAAAATAATTGTTTTGTTCGTACAAGCTTATTCGAACTAAAATAATACTAATTTAATAATAGTTCAAAAATAAATAAGGAAGAAATTTAAAAATTAAATTTGTTTACCAAATTAGTTCAAATGGTTAAGACTATTAGAATAATTATCTATTTCAAATCATTTTGACCTTTTGTTTAGTCATAAAACAATTGTTTTGGTTCATACAAGCCTATTTAGAATCAATTAATTCTAATTTATTAACATTCAAAAAATTAATAAAAAAAGATTTAAAAAATAAATCTATTTATCGAACAAGTTCAAATAGTTATTACAATTTGAACAATTGTCTATTTAGAAGCTTTAAAACCTTTTGACTTGTTATAAAATAATTGTTTCAATTAATACAAGCTTATTTTGAATAAAATAATATAAATTTATTAATATTTTGACAATTAATAAGTAGAAGATTTAAAAATAAATATGTTTGCCGAATAAGTTCAAATAGTCATGACTATTTGAATAATTATCTATTTTAAATCATTATGACCTTTTTCTTTTCTAATAAAATAATTGTTTCAGTTCATGTGAGCTTATTTGGAGTAAAATAATACTAATTTATTAATATTTCAAAAATTAGTGAGTAAGAAAACTAAAAAAGGAATCTATTTACCAAATAAGTTTAAATAGTTACGACTATCCAAACAATTATCTATTTCAAAACATTATGACCTTTTGTTTTATCTTAAAAAAATTAGTTCTATTCATGTAAGCTTATTTTGAATAAAAATAATATAAATTTATTAATATTTCAAAAATTAATAAGTTAAAATTTAAAAAATAAATCTATTTTCTTAATTTGTTCAAAATTTTATGACTATTTAAACAATTATCTATTTCAAATCGTTATGACCTTTTATTTGTCATAAACCAATTGTTTCTATTTATACAAGCTTATTCATAATAAAATAATACTAATTTATTAAAATTCCAAAAGTTAATAAGTAAAAGATTTAAAAAAATAAATCTATTTACCGAGTGAGTTTAAATAGTTATAACTATTTGAACAGTTATTTATTTCAAATCATTATAAACTTTTGTTTTTGTCATAAAACAATTGTTTCTATTCATACAAGTTTATTTGGAATAAAATACTACTAATTTATTAATATAATAAAATTAATGAGTTGGAGACTTAAGAAAATAATCTATTTACCAAACAAGCTCAAATAGTCATGTCCATTTGAATTATTATCTATTTCAAATCATTATGACATTTTGTTTTGTCGTAAAAAAATTATTTTTATTCATACAAAATTATTCAAAATAAAATAATACTAATTTATTAATATTTCAAAAATTAATAAGAGATTTAAAAACTAAATCTATTGACCAAACTAGTTCAAATTGTTATGACTATTTGAACAATTATCTATCTCAAATCATTATGATCTTTGTTTTGTCATAAAATAATTGTTTCTATTCATACAAGCTTATTCAAAGAAAAATATTGCTAAACTAATAATATTCTAAAATTGATAAGTAATAGATTTAAAAAGTAAATGTGTTTGTCGAACCAGTTCAAATAGTTAAGAATATTAGAACAATTATCTATTTCAAATCGTTTTGACTTTTTGTTTAGTTATAAAATAATTGTTTCAATTCATAAATGCTTATTTGAAATAAAATAATATTATTTTATTAACATTCAAAAAACTAATAAGCAAGAAATTTGAAAAAATAAATATGCTTACCGAACAAATTCAAATAGTTATGACTATTTGAACAATTATCTATTTAAAATTATTATGACCTTTTTTTTATAATTAAAACAAATGTTTTAGTTCATAAAAGCTTATTAAAAATAAAATAATATTACTTTATTAATATTTTAAAATTTGAGAAGTTGAAGATTTAAAAAATAAATCAATTTAATTGAATCAGTTCAAATAATTGTGGCGATTTGAACAATTATCTATTTCAAAATTGTTATGAACTTTTGTTTTGTCATAAAACAATTATTTTTCATCATATAAGCCTATCAAAATAAAATGATACTAATTTATTAATATTTCAAAAATTAATGAGTAAGAGATTTAAAATATAAATCTGTTTAGCAAATTAGTTCAAATAGTTATCACTATTTGAACTTGTCTGGTAAACAAATTTATTTTTTAAATATTTTACTTATTAACTTTTGAAATTTTAATAAATTAATATTATTTTATTATGAATAAGCTTGTATGCATAGAAACAATTAGTTTATGACAAAACAAAGGGTCATAACGATTTGAAATAAATAATTGTTCAAAAAGTCATAAATTTTTAAACAAGTTAAGAAAACAAATTTATTTTTTAAAATTTAACTTATTAATTTCTAAAATATTAATAAATTTATATTATTTTATTTGAAATAAGCTTACATGAACATAACCAATTGTTTTAAGATAAAACAAAAGGCCATAATGTTTTGAAATAGGTAATTGTTTAGATAGTCATAACTATTTGAACTTATTCGATAAACAGATTCCTTTTTCAATTTTCTTACTCATTAATTTTTAAAATATTAATAAATCAGTATTATTTTACTTCAAATAAGCTCATATGAACTAAAACAATTATTTTATTACAAAAGAAAAGGTCATAATGATTTGAAATATATAATTATTCAAATAGTCATGACTATTTGAACTTGTTCGATAAACATATTTATTTTTTAAATCTTTTACTTATTAATTGTCAAAATATTAATAAATTAAAATTATTTTAATCTGAATAAGTTTGAATGAACATAAACAATTATTTTATGATAAAACAAAAAGTCATAATAAGTTGACATAAATAATTGCTCAAATAGTCATAATGATTTGAACTTATTTGGTAACATATTTATTTTTTAAATCTTTGACTAATTAATTATCTTAATATTAATAAATTTATATTATTTTATTCGAAATAAGCTTGTATTAACTGAAAAATTATTTTATGGCAAGTCAAAAGGTTTTAAAGCTTCTAAATAGGCAATTGTTCAAATTGTAATAACTATTTGAACTTGTTTGATAAATAGATTTATTTTATTAATTCTCTTTCTTATTAATTTTTTGAATGTTAATAAATTAGTATTAATTTATTCTGAATAGGCTTATATGAACTGTAACAATTGTTTTATGACTAAACAAAAGGTCAAAATAATTTGAAATAGATAATTATTCTAATAGTCTTAACCATTTGAGCTAATTTGGTAAACAAATTTATTTTTTAAATCTCTTATTTATTTTGAACTATTATTAAATTAGTATTATTTTAATTCGAATAAGCTTGTACAAACAAAATAATTATTTTACGAGAAACCAAAAGGTCATAATGATTTGAAATAAAAAATCATTCATTTAGTCTTAACTATTTGAACTTGTTTGGCTATTAGATTTATTTTCTAATTTTCTTGGTTATTAAGTTTCAAAATATTATTAAATTATTATTATTTTATTTCAAATAAAATAGTATCAACAGAACCAATTGTTTGATGACAAAATAAAAGGTTATAATGATTTGGAATAAATAATTTTTCAAATAGTTAAAACTATTTAAAATGGTTTGGTAAATAGATTTTCTTTTTAAATCTCTTATTGATTAATTTTCTAAATATTAATAAATTAGTAATAATGATTTAAAATTGATCAAATAGTCATAATCATTTGAATTAGTTCAATAAATAAAATTATTTTCTAAATCTCTTACAAAATTTTGAACAATTAATAAATTAGTTTTATTCTGTTTCGAATAAGCTTGTATAAGCTGAAATAATTGCTTTATGAAAAAACAAAAGGTCATAACAATTTGAAATAAATAATTGTACATGTAGTCTTAACTGTTTGAACTAGTTTGGAAAATAGATTTATTTTTAAAATCTCTTAGTTATTAATTTTTAGAATACTACTAAATTAGTATTATTTTATTTCGAAAAAGCCTGTAGGAATAGAAATAATTGTTTTATGATAGAATAAAAGGTTATAACAATTTGAAATAGATAATTATTCAAGTAGTAAAAACTATTTGAACTTGTTTGGTAAATAGATTTACTTTTTAAATCTCTTATTAATTCTTGAAATATTAATAAATTAGTTTTATTTTATTTCAAATAAGCTTGAATGTTGAAAAACAATTGTTTTAAGATAAAACAAAAGGTAATAACGATTCGAAATAGGTAGTTGTTCAAATGCCCATACTTATTTGAACTATGTCGATAAACTGATTTATTTTTTAAATCCCTTATTAACTTTTGAAATATTAATAAAGTAATATTATTTTTTTTTGGGATAAGCTTATATGAGCTAAAATAATTATTTTATAATAAAGCAAAAGATCATAACAATTTGAAATAAATAATTGTTTATATACTCTTAACTGTTTGAACTAATTGGGTAAACAGATTTATTTTTAAATCTCTTACTTATTAATTTTATGAATATTACTAAATTAGTATTATTTTATTCTAAATATGTTTGTATAAATAGAAATAATTATTTTATGATAGAACAATAGGTTATAACAATTTGAAATAGATAATTGTTCAAATAGTCATAACTATTTAAACTAGTTCAGTAAATAGATTTATTTTTTAAATCTCTTATTAATTAGTGAAATATTAATAAATTAGTTTTATTTTATTTCAAATAAGATTGTATATTAAAAAAATTTTTTTAAGACAAAATAAAAAGCAATAACGATTTGAAATAGGTAGTTGTTCAAATGGCCATAATTATTTGAACTATTTTGGTAAATTGATTTATTTTTTAAATCTCTTATTAACTTTTGAAATATTAATAAAATAGTGTTATTTTATTTTGGATAAGCTTTTATGAACTAAAACAATGGTTTTATGACAAAATAAAAAGGTCATAACGATTTTAAATAGATAATTGTTCAAATAGTCATAACTATTTAAACTTGTTTAGTAAACAGATTTAATTTTTCAAATCTTTTGCTTATTAATTTTTTGAATATTAATAAATTAGTATTATTTTATTCTGATTAAGCTTGTATAAACTGAAGCAATTATTATATGACTAAACCAAAGGTCAAAATGATTTGAAATAGATAATTATTCTAGTAGTCTTAACTATTTGAACTGGCTCGACAAACATATATTTTTTTAAATCTCTTATTAATTTTTGAATATTATTAAATTAATATTATTTTTATCTAAAAACCTTGTATGATTAGAAACAATTGTTTTATGACAAAATAAGGATCATAACTATTTTAAGATTGATATTTCTTCAAATAGTCATAACTATTTGAATTGGTGCGAAAAACAGATTTAGTTTTTAAATCTCTTGCTTACTAATTTTCAAAATATTAGTGAAGTAGTATTATTTGATTTCGATAAGTTTTTTTGAACTGAAACAAATGTTTTATGACAAAACAAAAGGTCGTAATGACTTTAAATAGATAATTGTTTAAATAGTCAAATCTATTACAACTTGTTTGATAAACATTTTTTTTAATCTCTTACTCATTAATTTTTCAATGTTAATAAATTTGCTATTATTTTGTTTTGAATAAGCTTGTATGAACTGAAATAATTATTTTATGACTAAACAAAAGGTTAGAACAATTTGAAATAAATAATTGCTCTAATAGTCTTAACTATTTGAATTGGTTCGATAAACACATTTATTTTTTAAGTCTTTTATTAATTTTTGGAATATTATTAAATTAGTATTATTTTAATTTGAATAAACTTGTATAAAAAGAAACAAACTATTTTTTGACAAAATAAAGATGATAATTATTTGAGATAAATAATTTTTTAAATAATCATAACTATTTGAATTGTTTCTACAAACATATTTAGTTTTTAAATCTCTTATTAATTTTAAAAATATTAATAGATTAGTATTATTTTATTCTAAATAATTTTGCACAAATAGAGAAACAATTGTTTTTATGACAAAACAAAAGATCATAACGATTTTAAATAGATTAATTGTTCAAACTGGACATAACTATTTAAACTTGTTCAGTAATAGATTTATTTTTTAAATCTCCTACCTATTAATTTTTAGAATATTAATAAATTAGTATTTTTTTATTCCCAATAAACTTGTATGAATAGAAATAATTGTTTTATGACAAAACAAAAGATCATAACTATTTTAAATAAACAATTGTTCAAACAATCATAACTATTTGAAGTTGCTCGATAAACAAATTTATTTTTTAAATCTTTTACTTATCAATTTTTGGAATATTAATAAACTAGCATTATTTTATTTCAAATAGGCTCGTATGAACAGAAACAAATTGGTTTCTGACAAAATAAAAGGTCATAACTATTTGAAATAGATAATTGATCAAATAGTCAAACTATTTGAATGTATTCAAAAAACTTTTTTTTTTAATTTTTACTCATTAATTTTTGGAATATTAAAAATTTTGTATTATTTTATTTAAAATAAGCTTGTATGAATAAAAAAAATTGTTTTATAACAAAACAAAAAAGTTATAGCAATTTGATATAGATAATTGTTCAAACAATCATAACTATTTGAACTTGTTCAGTAAACAAATTCATTTTTTAAAGCTCTTGCTTATTAATTTTTTGAATATTAATAAATTAGAATTATCTTATTTTAGATAAGCTTGTACGAATAGAAACAATTGTTTTGCAATAAAACAAATGGTCATAACAATTTGAAATAGATAATTGTTCAAACAGTTATAACTATTTGCACTCGTCAGGCTAACAAATTCATTTTTTAAATCCGTTACATTTTAATTTTTAGAATGTTAATAAATTAGCATTACTTTATTCCGAATAAGACTGTATGAATAGAAACAATTCTTTTATGACAAAACAAATAGTCATCATGATTTAAAGTAAATAATGGTTCAAATAGTTATAACTAATTCAACTGGTTTAGTAAACAAATTTATTTTTTAAATCTCTTACTTCTTAATTTTCAAAAATTAATAAATTAATATTATTTTATTCCAAATAAACTTATATGAACAAAAGCATTTGTTTTTGACAAAACAAAAGGTAATAATGATTTGAAATAGATAATTGTTCAAATAGTCATAATTATTTGAATTGATTCGGCAAACATAATTATTTTTTAAATCTCTTACTAATTTTTGAAATATTAATAAATTTTTTTTTTACGCTAAATAAGTTACTAAAAACTAAAAAATTGTTTTACGATAAAACAAAAAGTCCTAACGATTTAAAATAAAGAATTGTTCATATAGTCTTAACTATTTGAACCGGTTTGGTAAATACATTTATTTTTTAAATCTCTTAGTTATTAATTTTAGAATATTATTACATTAGTATTATTTTATTTTGAATAAACTTTTATGAACAAAAATAATTGTTTTATGATATAACAAAAGCTTATAACAATTTGAAATATATAATTTTCAAATAGTCATAACTATTTGAACTGATTCAGTAAACAGATCAATTTTTTGCATCTCCTACTTATTAATTTCTAAAATATTAGTAAATTAGTATTATTTTATACCGAATAGGCTTGTATG
>NW_019167836.1:0-38093 GCF_002303985.1 Durio zibethinus | reverse complement strand
TAAATAGTAACATAATAAATAAATAATAATAATAAGATACAAAAAATAAAAATACCAGAATAAAAAATAAAACGGGCCTACCCATTTGGATTAGGCCCAATTGATTTGGGCCTGACTAAATTGGGTGTCTACATCAATAGAAACAATTGTTTTATGACAAAACAAATGGTCATAATGATTTGAAATAAATAATTATTCAAATTGTTATAACTACTTGAATTGGTTTGGTAAATAGATTTTTTTTTTCAAATCTCTTATTAATTTTTAAAATATTAATAAATTAATATTATTTTATTTAGAACAAACTTATATGAGCACAAATATTTGTTTTATGACAAAACAAAAGGTCATAACGGATCAAAATAGATAATTACTCATATAGCCTTAACTATTTGAATTGGTTCAACAAACAAATTTATTTTTTAAATCTCTTAGTTATTGATTTTCATAATATTATTAGATTAGTATTATTTTATTCCAAATAAGCTTGTATGAACATAAATAATTGTTTTATGACAAACCAAAAGATTATAACGATTTGAAATATATAATTATTCAAATAATAATAACTATTTAAACTAGTTCGATAACTATATTTATTTTTTAATTCTCCTACTTATTAATTTTTGAAATATCAATAAATTAGTATTATTTTATTCTAAATAAACTTCTATGATGAAAAATAATTGTTTTATAACAAAACAAAAGTTCATAATGATTTAAAATAGATAATTGTTCAAATGGCTATAATTATTTGAACTGATTCGAGAAACTGATTTATTTTTTAAATCTCCAACTTCTTAATTTTTGAAATAGTAATAAAGTAATATTATTTTATTTTGGCTAAGTTTAATTGAACTAAAACAATTGTTTTATTATAAAACAAAAGGTCATAATGATTTTAAATAGATAATTGTTCAAATAGTCATAACTATTTGAACTTGTTTGATTAATAGATTTATTTTTTAAAATTTCTTGCTTATTAATTTTTTGAATGTTAATAAAATTATATTATTTTATTTCAAATTAGCTTGTATGAACTGAAAAAAAAATTTTATGACAAAAAAAAGTCAGAACGTTTTGAAATAGATAATTATTCTAATAGTCTTAACTATTATAACTGGTTCAGCAAAAACATTTATTTTTAAATCTCTTACTTATTAATTTTTATAATATTATTAGTTTAGTATTATTTTACTTTGAACAAGCTTGCATGAATAGAAATAAATGTTTTATGACAAAACAAAGATCATACTATTTGAGATAAATAATTATTAAAATAGTCAAAACTATTTAAAATCGTTTGGTAGAAAGATTTAGTTTTTAAATCTCTTATTAATTTTTGAAATATTAATAAATTAATATTATTTTATTTTGAATAATTTTGTAAGAATAAAACAATTGTTTTACAACAAAATAAAATGTCACAATAATTTGAAATAGATTATAGTTCAAATGGACATGGCTATTTGAACTTGTTCAGCAAATATATTTATTTTTCAAATCTTCAACTTATTAATTTTTACAATATTAATAAATTAATATTATTTTGTTTCAAATAAACTTGTATGAATAGAAACAATTATTTTATGACAAAAGAAAAGATCATAACAATTTGAAATAAATAATTGTTCAAATAGTCATAACTATTTGAACTCTCGTTAAACATATTTACTTTTTAAATCTTTTACTTACTAATTTTTAGAATTTTAATAAATTAGTATTATTTTTATTCTGAATAAGTTTTTATGAACAAAAACAATTAGTTTATGACAAGACAAAAATCATATAATTTGAAATAGATAATTGTTTAAATAGTCATAACTATTTGAATGTGTTTAGAAAACATTTTTTTCTTATTAGTTTCTAGAATATTAATAAATTTAAATTATTTTATTCAAAATAAGCTTGCATGAACAAAACCAATTGTTTTGTGGCAAAACGAAAGGTCATAATATTTTAAAATAGATAATTGTTCAAATAATCAAAACTATTTGAACTTATTCAATAGACAGATTTTTTTTAGCTCACTTAGTCATTAATTTTTGGAATATTAATAAATTAATAATATTTTACTTCAAATAAACTTATATGAACTGAAACAATTGTTTTATTACAAAAGAAAAGGTCACAATGACTTAAAATAAATAATTATTCAAATAGTCATGATTATTTGAACTTGTTTGGTAAACATATTTATTTTTTAAAATTTTTTACTTATTAATTATCGAAATATTAATAAATTAATATTATTTTAATCTGAATAAACTTGTATGAATATAAACAATTGTTTTATTACAAAACAAAAAGGCATAACAAGTTGAAATAAATAATTGCATAAATAGTCATAACAATTTGAACTTGTTTGGTGAACAAATTTATTTTTTAAATCTTTTACATTTTTAACTGCTTAATATTAATAAATTTGATTTATATTATTTGAAATAAGATTGTACGAATAGATAAAATTATTTTATAACAAAATAAAAGGTTATAGCAATTTCAAATAGATAATTGTTCAAACAATCATAATTATTTAAACTTTTTCAGTAAACATATTCATATTTTTAGATTTCTTTATTATTAATTTTTGGATTACTAATAAATTAGCATTATTTTATTTTGAATAAGCTTATATGAATTGAAACATTTCTTTTATGATAAAACAAAAGGTCATAATGATTTGAAATAGATAATTATTCAAAATATCATGATTATTTGATCTAGTTTAGTAAACATATTTATTTTTAAATTTTACTTATCAATTGCTGAAATATTAATAAATTAGTATTATTTAATCCGAATAAGCATATATGAACAATTGTTTTATAACAGAATAAAAAGTCGTAACGATTTAAAATAAATAATTGCTCAAATAGTCAAAACTATTTAAACTAGTTTGATAAATAAATTTATTTTTTAAATCTCTTATTAATATTTGAAATATTAATAGATTAGTATTACTTTATTCCGAACAAACTTATATGAACAAAAACATTTGTTTTATGACAAAACAAAATGTCATAATGATTTGAAATAGATAGTTGTTCAAATAATCATAATTATTTGAACTAGTTAGGTAAATAGAATTATTTTTTAAATCTCTTACATATTAATTTCTGAAATATTAATAATTTCATTTTATTTTATTCCAAATAAGCTATTATGAATTAAAAAAAAAACTTATTTTATGACAAAACAAAAGGTCATAACGATTTGAAATAGATAATTGTTCATATAGTCTTAAATATTTAAACTAGTTCGGCAAACAAATTTTATTTTTTAATTCTCTTAGTTATTAATTTTTGAAATATTATTCGATTAGTATTATTGTATTTCAAATAAGCTTGTACGAATAAAAATAATTGTTTTATGACAAATAAAAGATTATAATATATTAAAGTTTAGAATTGTTCAAATAGTTATTGCTATTTGAACTAGATCAGTAAATAAATTTATTTTTTAAATCTCTTACTTATTAATTTTTGAAAGATTAATAAATTAGATTATTTTATTTCGAATAAAATTGAATGTTCAAACACAATTGTTATATGACAAAACAAAAGGTAATAACAATTTGAAATAGATAATTGTTGACATAGCCATAATTATTTGAACTGATTCGATAAACAGATTCACTTGTTAGATAACTTACTTATTAATTTTTAGAGTATTAATAAATTAGTATTATTTTATTTGAATAAGCTTCTATGAACTGAAACATTGTTTTAAGATAAAACAAATGGTCATAACGATTTCAAAGAGATAATTATTCATATAGTCTTAATTGTTTGAATTGCTTTAGCAAAAAGATTTATTTTTTAATTCTCTTAGTTATTAGTTTTTGGAATATTATTAAATTAGTATTATTTTATTCCAAATAAGTTTATATGAACTAAAACAATAATTTTACAATACAACAAAAGCTTATAACAATTTAAAATAGATAATTGTCTAAATAGGAACCGATTCAGTTAACAAATTTATTTTTTAAATCTCCTTCTTATTAATTTTTGAAATTTTAATAAATTAATATTATTTTATTCCAAATAGGCTTGTATGATGAAAAACAATTGTTTTATGAAAAAACAAAAGCTTGTAGCGATTTGAAATAGATCATTATTCAAATGACCATAATTATTTGAACCAGTTCAATGTATTTTTTTAAATCTCTAATATATCAAAATTTGAAGTATTAATAAAGTAATATTATTTTATTCTAGATAAGCTTTTATGAATTGAAACAATTGTTTTATGATAAAACAAAAGGTCATATTTATTTTAAATAGATAATTGTTCAAATAGTCATAACTATTTGAACTTGTTCCAAAGACAAATTTATTTTTTAAAATTTGTTGTTTATTAATTTTCTAAATGCTAATAAATTAGTATTATTTTATTTTGAATAAGCATGTATGAACTAAAAATATGATTTTATGACAAGCAAAAGGTCAAAATAATTTGAAATAAATAATTGTTCTAATATTCTTAACTATTTGAATTGGTTTGGCAAACACATTTATTTTTTAAATCTCTTATTAATTTTTAGAATATTATTAATTTATCAATATTTTACTCCAAATAAGCTTGCATGAACAAAAAAATTGCTTTATGAAAAAATAAATATAGATAATTGTTCAACAAAATCATAATTATTTGAATTGGTTTGATATATAGATTACGTTTTTAAATCTTTTATTAATTTTTGAAATACTAATAAATTAGAATTATTTTATTCTAAATAATTTTGTATGAATAGAAACAATTGTTTTGCCACAAAACAAAATGTCATAACAATTTGATATAGATCATAGTTCAAATGGATGTGACTATTTGAGCTTGTTCGGTAAATAAATTTATTTTTTAAATCTCCAACTTATTAATTTTTAGAATATTAATAACTTACTATTATTTTGTTTCAAATAAATTTGTATGAATAGAAACAATTGTTTTATAATAAAATAAAAGATTATAATGATTTGAAATAAATAATTGTTCAAATAGTCATAACTATTTGAACTTGCTCTATAAACAAATTTATTTTTTAAATCTTTTACTTATTAATTTTTGGAATTTTAATAAGTTATTATTATTTTATTTCAAATAAGCTTTTATGAATAGAAACAATTGGTTTATGACCAAACAAAAGGTCATAACGATTTGAAATAGATAATTATTCAAATAGTCATAACTATTTGAAAGTGTTCAAAAAATATATTTATTTTTAAATATTTACTCATTAATTTTTGAAATATTAATAAATTTTTATTATTTTATTCGAAATAAGCTTGCATTAGTAGAACCAGATGTTTTATGAGAAAACAAAATGTCATAATGTTTTAAAATAGATAATTGTTTAGATAGTCATAACTATTCGAACATGTTTGGTAACAAGATTCATTTTTTAATTCTCTTTCTCATTAATTTTCTGGAATATTAATAAATTAGTATTATTTTATTTCAAATAAGCTTATATGAACTAAAACAATTATTTTATTACAAAACAAAAGGTCATAATGATTTGAAATAGATAATAATTCATATAGTCATAACTATTTGAACATGTTCGGTAACAAGATTCCTTTTTTAATTCTCTTTCTCATTAATTTTTGGAATATTAATAAATTAATATTATTTTATTTCAAATAAGCTTATATGAACTAAAACAATTGTTTTATTACAAAACAAAAGGTCACAATGATTTGAAATAGATAATTATTCAAATAGTTATGACTAGTTGAACTTGTTTGGAAAACATATTTATTTTTTAAATGTTCTACTATTAATTGTCAAAATATTAAAAAATAAATATTTTGTGAATAAGAATAAACATGTATGACAGAAATAATTATTTTACGACAAAACAAAAAGTCATACCAATTTCAAATAAATAATTTTTCAAATAGTCATAAAGATTTGAAATTATTTGATAAATAGATTTATTTTTTAAATCTTTTACTTGTTAATTGTCTTAATATTAATAAATTTGTATTATTTTATTCAAAATAAACTTGTATGAACAGAAAAATCATTTTATGACAAAACAAAAGGTTATAAAAATTTTGAATAGATAATTGTCGAAATAGCCAAAATTATTTAAACTTGTTCGACAAACAGATTCATTTTTTAAATCTCTTAACTATTAATTTTCATAATATTAATAACGTAATATTATTTTATTTTGAATAAACTTACATGAATTGAAATAATTTTTTAAGACAAAACATATTTACTTTTTAATTAATTACTTATCAATTGTCGAAATATTAGTAAATTAGTATTATTTTAACTCGAATAAGTTTGTATGAATAGCAACAATTGTTTTATAACAAAACAAAAAGTCATAACGATTTGAATAAATAATTGCTCAAATAGTCAAAACTATTTGAACTATTTGAACTTGTTTGATAAATAGATTTATTTTTTAAATCTCTTATTAATTTTTGAGATATTAATAGACTAATATTACTTTATTCCGAACACACTTATATGAACAAAAACATTTATTTTATGACAAAACAAAAGGTCATAATGATTTGAAATAGATAATTGTTCAAATAATCATAATTATTTGAACTGGTTAAGTAAACATAATTGTTTTTTAAATCTTTTACTTTTAATTTTTTAAATATTAATAAATTCATTTTTTTATTTCAAAAAAGCTAGTATGAATTCAAAAAACTTATTTTATGACAAAACAAAAGGTCATAACGATTTGAAATAGATAATTATTCATATAGTCTTTAAATATTTAAACTAGTTCAGCAAACAAATTTATTTTTTAATTTTCTTAGTTATTAATTTTTGGAATATTATTACATTAGTATTATTTTATTTGGAATAAACTTGTATGAACAAAAATAATTGTTTTATGATAGAACAAAAGGTTATAATGATTTGAAGTTACAATTGTTCAAATAGTCATATATTTAAACTAGTTCAGTAAACAAATTTATATTTTAAATCTCTTGTTAATTTTTGAAAGATTAATAAATTAGTATTATTTTATTCCAAATAAGCTGGAATGATGAAAAACAATTGTTATATGACTAAACAAAAGGCCATAATTTTTAGTAAACAAATAATTGTTCATATAGTCTTAATTGTTTAAATTGTTTTAGCAAATAGGTTTTTTTTTTGAATCTCCTTGTTATCAATTTTCAAAATAATATTAAATTAGTATTATTTTATTCCAAATAAGCTTATATGAACTAAAACAATTATTTTATAACAAAACAAAAGGTTATAACAATTTGAAATAGATAATTGTTCAAATAGAAACTAGTTCAGTAAACAAAATTATTTTTTAAATCTCTTATTAATTTTTGAAATATTAATAAATTAGTATTGTTTTATTTGAATAGGCTTGTATGATGAAAAATAATTGTTTTATGACAAAACAAAAGTTTGTAACAATTTGAAATAGATAATTATTCAAGTGACCATAATTATTTAAACCAATTTGATAAACTGACTTATTTTTTAAATCTTTAATTTATTGGTTTTTGAAATATTAATAAAGTAATATTATTTTATTTCAGACAAGCTTTTATGAACTAAGAAAATTGTTTTATGATAAAACAAAATGTCATATTTATTCTAAATAGATCATTGTTTAAATAGTTATGACAATTTGAAATTGTTCAATAAACCTATTTATTTTTTAAAATTTTTTGTTTATTAAATTTTTGAATGTTAATAAATTAGTATTATTTTATTTTGAATAAGCATGTATGAACTAAAACAATTATTTTATGAATAAACAAAAGATAAGAACGATTTGAAATAGATAATTGTTCTAATAGTCTTAACTATTTGAATTAGTTTGGTAAACAAATTTATTTTTTAAATCTCTTTCTTTTTTTTAGAATATTATTAATTTAGCAATATTTTATTATGAATAAGTTTGTATGAACAGAAGCAATTGTTTTATAACAAAATAAAGATCATAACAATTTGAGATAGATAATTGTTTAAATAGCCAAAAGTATTTGAATTGGTTCGATAAATAGATTTAATTCTTAAATCTCTTATTAATTTTTGAAATATTAATAAATCAGTATTATTTTATTCAAAATAATTTTGTAGGAATAGAAACAATCGTTTTATGACAAAACAAAATATCATAATGATTTGAAATAGATAATAATTCAAATAGACATGACTATTTGAACTTGTTTGGTAAACAAATTTATTTTTTAAATCTCCAACCTATTAATGTTTAGAATATTAATAAATTAGTATTATTATATTTCAAATAAAATTGTATGAATAGAAACAATTGTTTTATGACAAAACAAAATGATTTGAAATAAATAATTGTTCAAAGGGTCATAACTATTTGAACTCTCTCGGTAAATAGATATATTTTTAAATCTTTTACTTATTAATTTTTTGAATTTTAATAAATTAATATTATTTTATTCTATATAAGCTTTTATGAATAGAAACAATTGGTTTATGACAAAACAAAAGGTCATAACAATTTGAAATAGATAATTGTTCAAATAGTTATAACTATTTGAACGTGTTTAGAAAACATATTTATTTTTTAAATTTTTACTTAATAACTATTAGAATATTAATAAAATTATATTATTTTATTTGAAATAAACTTGCATGAACAAAACCAATTTTTTTATGATAAAAAAAAGGTCATAATGTTTTGAAATAGATAATTACTCAGATAATCATAACTATTTGAACATGTTCCATAAATAGATTACTTTTTTAATTCTCTTACTCATTAATTTTTATAATATTAATAAATTAGTATTATTTTATTTCAAATAAGCTTATATGAACTGAAACAATTGTTTTTTTTAGAAAAAGGTCACAATGATTTGAAATAATTAATTATTCAAATACTCATGACTATTTGAACTTGTTTGATAAACATATTTATTTTTTAAATCTTTTACTTATTATTTGTCAAAATATTAATATATTAATATTTTTTAATCCAAATAAGCTTGTATAAATAGAAACAATTGTTTTATGACAAAATAAAAGGTCATAAAAATTTGAAATAAATAATTGTTCAAATAGTCATAAAGATTTGAACTTGTTTGGTAAACAAATTTTTTTTTTAGATCTTTTACTTATTAATTGTCTTAATATTAATAAATTTATATTATTTTATTCAAAATAAGTTTGTATGAATAGAAAAAAATCATTTTAGGAAAAACAAAAGGTAATAGCGATTTCAAATAGATAATTGTTCAAATGGTCATAATTATTTAAACTTATTCATTAAATAGATTTATTTTTTAAATCTCTTGATTATTAATTTTTAGAATATTAGTAACTTAGTATTATATTATTTCAAATAAGCTTATATGAACTGAAATGATTTTTTTATGACAAAACAAAAGGTCATAACGATTTGAAATAGATAATTATTCAAATAGTCATGACTATTTGATCTAGTCCGGTAAGCATATTTATTTTTAAAATTTTTTACTTATTAATTGTTGAAATATTAATAAAATGGAATTATTTTAATTGAATAAGCATGTATAAACAAAAACTATTTTTTTATAATAGAAAAAAAATGTCATAACAATTTGAAATAAATAATTGCTCAAATAGTCATAACTATTTAAACTGATTTGATGAACAGATTTATTTTTTAAATCTCTTATTAATTTTTGAAATATTAATAGATTAGTATTTTTTTATTCCGAACAAACTTATATGAACAAAAACATTTGTTTTATGACAAAACAAAAGGTCATAGCTATTTGAAAAAGATAATTGTTCAAATAGTCATAATTATTTGAACTAGTTAGGTAAACAGAATTATTTTTTAAACCTCTTACATATTAATTTTTTTAGTATGAATAAATTCATTTTATTTTATTTTGAATAAGTTAGTGTGAATTGAAAATTTTGTTTTATGACAAAAAAAATGATTTGAAATAAATAACGGTTCATATAGTCTTAACTATTTAAACTAGTTTAGCAAACAAATTTATTTTTTTAAATCTCTCAGTTATTAATTTTTGAAATATTTTTATATTAGTATTATTTTGTTTTGAATAAACTTGTATGAACAGAAATAATTATTTTATGACAAAACAAAAGGTTATAACTATTTGAAGTATACAACTATTCAAATAGTCATAATTATTTAAATTGGTTTAGTAAATAGATTTATTTTTTAAATCTCTTACTTATTAATTTTTGAGAGATTAATAAAATACTATTATTTTATTCTAAATAAACTTGTATAACATAAAACAATTGTTATATGACCAAACAAAAGGTAGTAACAATTTGAAATAGATAATTGTTGAAATGGCCATAATTATTTGAGCTGATTTGGTAAATCGATTTACTTTTTAAATCACTTACTTATTAATTTTCAGTATTAATAAATTAGTATTCTTTTATTTTGAATAAGCTTGTATGAATTGAAACAATTGTTTTATGACAAAACAAAAGGTCATAATGATTTTAAATAGACAATTGTTCAAATAGTTGTAACTATTTGAATTTGTTCGGTAAACTAATTTATTTTTTTAAACTCTTGCTTATTAATTTTTGAAATATTAAGAAATTAGTATTATTTTATTTTGGATAAGCTTTTATGAATTGAAACAATTGTTTTATATCAAAACAAAAGGTTATAATGATTTTAACTAAAATAATTGTTTAAATAGTCATCACTATTTGAATTTGTTCGATAAATAGATTTATTTTTTCAAATCTTTTCCTTATTAATTTTTCAAATGTTAATAAATTTGGATTATTTTATTCCAAATAAGATTGTAAGATATGAAACAAATATTTTCTAACTAGACAAAAGGTCAAAATAATTTAAAATATATAATTATTCTAATAGTTTTAACTATTTAAACTAGTTTGACAAACATATTTATTTTTTAAATCTCTTACTTATTAATTTTTGGAATATTATTAAATTAGTAGTATTTTTAACCAAATAAGCTCTATGATCAGAAACAATTGTTTTATGACAAAACAAAGATCTTAATGATTTGAGATTGATAACTACTCAAATAGTCATAATTATTTGAGTTGGTTTCGATAAACAGGTTTATTTTTTAAATCTCTTACTTATTAATTTTTGAAATATTAATAAATTGATATTATTTTTATTTTGAATAAGCATGTATGATCAAAAACAATTGTTTTATGACAAAACAAAAGGTCATAATGATTTCAAATAGATAATCGTTCATGTAGTCTTACTATTTGAAATGGTTCGATAATTAAATTTATTTTTTAGTTTTCTTAGTTATTAAGTGTTGGAATATTATTACATTAGTATTATTTTATTCTGAATAAAATAGTATGAATAGAACTAATTGTTTGATGACAAAATAAAAGGTTATAACAAATTGAAATAGATAATTATTCAAATAGTCAAAACTATTTGAAATGGTTTGGTAAACAGTTTTCTTTTTTAAATCTCATACTGATTAATTTTCTAAATATTAATAAAAGGTTAAAATGATTTGAAATAGATAATTGTTCTAATAGTCATAACTATTTGAACTCGTTTAGCAAATACATTTATTTTTTAAATCTTTCACTATTTTTTGAAATGTTATTAAATTAATATTATTTTTATTCAAATAAGCTTGTATGATCAGAAACAATTATTTTATAAGAAAACAAAGATCATATTGATTTGAGATTGATATTTGTTCAAATAGTCATAACTATTTGAACTAGTTCAAAAAACAACTTTAGTTTTAAATCTCTTGCTTATTAATTTTTGAAATATTAATAAAGTAGTATTATTTTATTTTGAATAAGTTTTTATGAAATGAAACAATTGTTTTATGACAAAACAAAAGGTCATGACAACTTTAAATAGATAATTGTTCAAAAAGTCAAATCTATTTGAACTTGTTTGATAAATAGATTTATTTTATTTAAATCTTTAGCTCATTAATCTTTTGAAAGTTAATAAATTACTATTATTTTATTCTAAATAAGCTTGTATGAACTAAAATAATTGTTTTATGACTAAATAAAAGGTAGGAACAAATTGAAATTGATAATTGTTCTAATAATCTTAATTATTTGAACTGGTTCAATTAACGCATTTATTTTTCAAAGTTCTTATTAATTTTTGGAATATTATTAATTTAGCAATATTTTACTTCAAATAAGTTTGTATGAACAGAAGCAATTGTTTTATTACAAAACAAAGATCATAATGATTTGAGATAGATAATTGTTCAAATAGTCATAAGTATTTGAATTGGTTTGATAAACAGATTTAATTCTTAAATCTCTTATTAATTTTTGAAATATTAATAAATTAGTATATTTTATTCTTAATAATTTTATATGAATAGAAACAATCATTTTACAACAAACAAAATATCATAATGATTTGAAATAGATAACAATTCAAATAGACATAACTATTTGAACTTGTTTAGTAAGTAGATTTATTTTTTAAATCTCTAACTTATTAATTTTAGAATATTAATAAATTAGTATTATTTTATTGCAAATAAAATTGTATGAACAGAAACAATTGTTTTATGACAAAACAAAAGATCAAAATGATTTGAAATAAATAATTATTCGAAGGGTCATAACTATTCGAACTTGCTCAGTAAACAATTTATTTTTTAAATCTTTTACTTATTATTTTTTGAAATTTAATAAATTAGTATTATTTTATTCTAAATAAGCTTTATGAATAGAAACAATTGGTTTATGACAAAACAAAAGGTCATAACAATTTGAAATAGATAATTGTTTAAATAGTCATAACTATTTGAATGTGTTAGAAAACATATTTATTTTTTAAATTTTTACTTATTAATTTTTGAAATATAAATAAATTTATATTATTTTATTCAAATAAGCTTGCATGAATAGAACAATTGTTTTATGACAAAAAAAAAGTCATAATTTGAAATAGATAATTTTAATAGCATAACTATTTGAATGTTTGGTAAATAGATTATTTTTAATTCTCTTACTCATTAATTTTTAGAATATTAATAAATTAGTATTATTTTATTTCAAATAAGCTTATGAACTAAAACAATTGTTTTATTACAAAAAAAAGTCAATAATGTTTGAAATAGATAATATTCAGATAAGCATAAGTTATTTTTTAACATGTTTGTAAATAAAAATTAATTTTTTTAATTCTCTTAACTCATTTTAATTTTCCAAATATTAATAAATTAATATTTTTTAATTTAATAAGCTTGTATGAATAGAAACAATTGCTTTTACAAAAAAAAAGGTCATATTAGAAATAAATAATTGTTCAAATAGTCATAATTTGAACTTGTTTGGTAAATAGATTTATTTGTTAGATCTTTACTTATTAATTGTCTTAATATTAATAAATTATTATTTTATTCAAAAATAAGCTTGTATGAATAGAAAAATCATTTTATGACAAAACAAAAAGTTATAGCAATTTCAAATAGATAATTGTTCAAATAGTCATAATAATTTAAATTTTTCATTAAAAGATTTCATTTTTAAATCTCTTAATTATTAATTTTAATATTGATAACTTAGTATTATTTTATTGAATAAGCTTTATGAATGAAATGATTTTTTTATGACAAAAAAAAGGTTCATAAGATTTAAATAGATAATTATTCAAATAATAACTATTTGATCTAGTTCATAAGCATATTTTTTTAAAATCTTTTAACTTATTAATTGTTGAAATATTAATAAATTAGTATTATTTTAATCCGAATAAGCTTGCATGAACAAAAACTATTGCTTTATAATAGAACAAAAAGTCATAACAATTTGAAATAAATAATTGCTCAAATAGTTATAACTATTTGAACTGGTTTGATAAATATTAATAAATTAATACTATTTTATTTTGAACAAACTTATATTAACAAACAATATTGTTTTACTTTAAAAAAACTAATAATTATTTGAAATAGATAATTGTTTAAATAGATATAATTATTTGAACTAGTTCAGTAAATAAAATTATTTTCTAAGTCTCTTATAAAATTTTCAAATATTAATAAATTAGTTTTGCTTTATTTCGAATAAGCTTCTATGAGCTAAAATAATTATTTTATGACAAAACAAAAGGTCAAAACAATTTAAGATAAATAATTGTTTATATAGTCTTAACTATTTGAATTGGTTCGGTAAATGGATTTATTTTTTATATCTATTAGTTATTAATTTTTAGAATATTACTAAATTAGTATTATTTTATTCTAAATAAGCTTGTATGGATAAAAACAATTGTTTTATTATAAAATAAAATGTTATAACAATTTGAAATAGATAATTGTTCAAATAGTCATAACTATTTGAACTGGTTCAGTAAACAGATTTATTTTTTGAAAAATAATTGCTTTATGATAGACAAAAGGTAATAATAATTTGAAATAAATAGTTGGTCAAATGGCCATAATTATTTGAACTTATTCAGTAAACTAATTTATTTTTTAAATCTCTTAATTATTAACTTTCGAAATAATAATAAAGTAGTATTATTTTCTTTTGAATAAGCTTTTCTGAACTAAAACAATTGTTTTATGAAAAAACCTGTTTTATGAAAAAACAAAAGGTCTTAACAATTTTAAATCGATAATTGTTCAAATAGTCATAACTCTTTGAACTTGTTCGGTAAACACATTTATCTTTTCAAATCTCTTGCTTATTAATTTTTGGAATGTTAATAAATTAGTATTATTTTATTCCGAATAAGCGTTTATGATTGAAACAATTATTATAAGACTAAACAAAAAGGTTAGAACTATTTGAAATAGATAATTATTCTAATAGTCCTAACTATTTGAACTGGATTGACAAATATTTATTTTTTAAATCTTTCACTAAGTTTTGGAATATTATTAAATTAGTATTATTTTTGTCCAAATAAGCTTGTATGATCATAAATGATTGCTTTATGAGGAAACAAATATCATAATGATTTGAGATTGATATTTGTTCCAATAGTCCTAACTATTTAAACTAGTTTAGAAAACAACTTTAGTTTTAAATCTCTTGTTTATTAATTTTTGAAATATTAATAAAGTAGTGTTATTTTATTTCTAATAAGTTTTTATGAAATGAAACAATTATTTTCTAACAAAACAAAAGATCATAATGACTTTAAATAGATAATTATTCAAATAGTCAAATCTATTTGAACATATTTGATAAATAGATTTATATTTTTTAAATCTTTTGCTCATTAATTTTTTGAATGTTAATAAATTACTATTATTTTATTTTGAATAAGATTGTATGAACTGAAATAATTGTTTTATGACTAAACAAAAGGTCATAACAATTTGAAGTAGATAATTATTATAATAGTCTTAACTATTTAAACTGGTTTAGCAAACACATTTATTTTTCAAAGCTCTTATTAATTTTTGGAATATTATTAAATTAGTATTATTTTAATCCAAATAAGCTTGTATGAAAAGAAATAATTGTTTTATAACAAAATAAATATGATAATGATTTTAGATAGATAATTATTTAAATAATTATTATTATTTAAGCTGTTTCGGTAAACATATTTAGTTTTTAAATCTCTTATTAATTTTCAAAATATTAATAAACTTGGTATTATTTTATTTTGAATAATTTTGTATGAATAGAAACAATTATTTTATGACAAAACAAAAAGTCATAATGATTTGAAATAAATAATTGTTCATATAGTCATTACTATTTGAACTTGTTCAGTAAATAAATTTATTTTTTAAATCTCTTACATATTAATTTTCAAATATTAATAAATTAGTATTATTTTATTCTAAATAAACTTGCATGAATAGAGACAATTGTTTTATGATAAAACAAAGGATCATAACTATTTGAAATAAATAATTATTCAAACAAGCATAATTATTTGAACTTGCTTGGTAAACAGATTTATTTTTTAAATTTTTTACATATTAATTTTTGGAATATTAATAAACTAGTAATATTTATTTTGAATATGTTTGTATGAACGAAACAATTGGTTTATGATAAAACAAAATGTCATAATTATTTGAGATAGATAATTATTCAGATAGTCATAACTATTTGAACTTATTTGGTAAATAAATTTATTTTTTAAATCTCTTACTCATTAATTTTTGGAATATTAATAAAATAGTATTATTTTATTTCAAATAAGCCTATATGAACTAATACAATTGTTTTATGACGAAATAAAAGATCATAACAATTTGAAATAAAGATAATTATTTAAATAGTTATGGCTATTTAAACTTGTTTAATAAACATATTTATTTTTTAAATCTGTTACTTATTAATTGTCAAAATGTTAATAAATTAATATTATTTTAATTTGAATAAGCTTGTTGAACAAAAACAATTGTTTTACAACCAAACAAAAAGTCATAACGATTTGAAATAAATATTTATTTAAATAGTCACAACTAGTTGAATTTATTTGGTAAATGTAGTTATTTTTTAAATCTTTTATTTATTAATTGTATGAATATTAATAAATTTGTATTATTTTAATTGAAATAAGCTTGAATGAATAGAAAAAATTACTTTATGACAAAACAAAATGTTATAGCAATTTGAAATAGGTAATCATTCAAATAATCATAACTATTTAAACTTGTTTGATAAATAGATTTAGTTTTTAGATCTCTTACTTATAAATTTTTGAAATATTAATAAATTAGAATTATGCTATTCCAAATAAGCTTGTACGAATAGAAACAATTGTCTTGTGACAAAACAAAATGTCATAACGATTTGAAATACATAATTGTTCAAATAGTTATAACTATTTGCACTGGTCAAGCCAATAGATTCATTTTTTAAATTTGTTACTTATTAATTTTTAGAATATTAATAAACTAGCATTATTTTATTCCAAATAAAACTATATCAATAGAAACAATTGTTTTATGACAAAACAAATGGTTATAACGATTTGAAATAAATAATTATTCAAATTGTTATAACTATTTGAACTAGTTTGGTAAATATATTTATATTTTAAATCTCTTAATGTTAGCCTTGAATTGATCCTTATTTCGAAATGATAAAACATTAAGCTAAATAAGCTTGATCAAGATTTTGAAAAAGATTTATTTAGCACATGTTCTTAAGTTTTATATTTTGGTACTAAATAAATAATATGATTTTCAAAGCTTAAATAAACCTTTCTTTGTTTTCATATTTCTCAAACCAAATCTACCTTTAAAGATTATTTATTTGAGCTTAAATGAAAGTCCAATTGTTGTTTTTAAAGTGAATTTATTCATTTTGGACTTAATACAATTTTAATAATATTGGTTTTGAGAAATAGATTAACTTAAGAAAGTTGTTTTACAAGAACAAAGTTTTTCCAACATTGAATTTGTTTCATTTTTCTGTATTAATTCACAAAGTTTTAATATTTAAATTTTATATGTTGGAAAGCTCTTTGAGTTTACTTTCTAATGGATGAAACAAAATCAAAATCCAAATTTTCTAAGAAAAGATTTTGAATTTTTACTAGACACTTTGTAGTTGTCTAAAAACTGCACAAGAGGCAAATTTGAAAATTCACTATAATTCGTACACAGTGAATTAGGTGATGAACTTTATATGGATAGAAAGCACTTTAATATAGTTTCTACATCTTCAAACGGTTTGTAATTTGGATTTTTATAACTCAAGATATGATCAAATTAGTGAGTAGAGTGCAAAACAGGAGACAACCACCTAACCATTGACAGGATCGATCCCCTCATGGAAGGGATTGATTGGGTCATGCTTTTTAGGCATGAAATGGCATAAAATTATATTTGTTGTTCATTCATCATTTTTCTTGTACTTAAACTTAGCAAACACTTAGCCTTAGAGAGGTTGTTCTATTGTTTGCAAAATTACTTTTGATATACAAGAGTGGAAGAGAACAGGAGATGAGGTATCCTCTTAAAAGCTTTGTAGTGAGATTGGGTAAAATACTATAAAGGGTAGAGGTTTCTATCTTAAGCCTTAGAAAGAAAAAGATAGGTTGTATTTTCAATTCAAGAATAGTGGATTGAAGCCTTGGTATGGACAATCAAGAAGAGATGATGTAGGTGCCTTGTGGAGAAGGATCGAACCTCTATAAATCATTGTGTTTGATTTCTCTATTCCTATCTCCTTACAATTTATTGTTATTTATATTTGATTTTAGGTTCATTAATTGTTATTGTTTGCATTATATTTTCATCAAAAGTGCTTATTGTTTTAATTTCCATTCAACTATATTGAAATCATTATTTGGGAAGAATTTGGAGAAATCCAATTCACCCTCATTTTGGATCACCATTTCCCCTAAAAAGTTAACAATTGGTATAAGAGCTTTCGTCTCTTTTTTATAGGTTTAACCACCTTGAGTAAAGATCCTATAGCTCAACTTAGGTTTCAAGATGGTGAGAAAGTCCTCAAAGCTCCTATGTTTGATAAATTTGAATTTTATGAATGGAGAAAGATGATGAAGATGTTCATAATGGCCCAATATTTTAGAGCTTGAAATGTGGTTGAAAAAGGGCTTGGAATTTCTTCAAATGATGCAAATTACATAAGGCAAGTGATGGATGATGCCAAGGCTAAGTGCTTACTATATGAAGCTCTTGACTCTCACAAATTCAACTTGGTATCAAAGTGTCCAACCTCAAATGAGATATGAGAGAAATTGGATAAAATACATGAAAAACAACAATCCAATCGAAATGCATCATGTCTTATGGCTCTTAAAGATCCAAAGGTAACCTCTAATTCTATTAATTCAAATTCATATGCTTTTGATGAATTGCAAAATGCTTATAATGAGTTATATCTTGAATATGAATCAATGAAGAGGAAATATAAGAAAATGATTTCAAAGTTGAATGTAGAGAATGAGTTTTTAATTAATGGAAAAAATGTTTTGGAAAAGAAAATGAAAAATTGAAAATAGACTTTGAAACCTCTCAAAATAGGTACAAAATTTTAGAAAAAGGATATTTTGATTTGAAAAAGAAATTTGATGTTTTGATGAATGAAAAACAAGAGTCGTTAGATAAGAGTTTAAGTGCTAAAATGATTAAATGCAATTTTTGTAATTTTCATGGTCATACTATACATACTTGTCTTATTAAAAGAAAAGTTCCATTTATAATTAGGCAAGTATAGGTTCCTAAAGGAACAAGAGACTTGTTTACTAACTCTTAAGGACCTAAAGCAATTTGGATACCAAAAATCAAATGAGATTGTCTCTTGTGGGTGTGCTAGAGCAAAGAGCCACAATGTGAGATTAAAGATTGAATACTCTAGACACACAATGGAGATGGGTAACCTCTAAACTTTATTTGAAGAGAATTTGAATTTAGTTACCTATTCTTGATGAAATTTGAATGCTTGATTGATTATGCAAAATTTGGTTGACATTGATAACAAGACATATGTTGCATAATCTTATAAAAAAAATGTGAGCTTGAATTGAATATGCATTTATTTTGCTCTTAAGTATGTTTGAGTTGCTTGTTGAAATTAATTATGATATAAAACTTTTCTAAATAGGTTGAAAAACTTAAATGTGTGTTTATACATATTTGCTTTTCTTAATAGCCTTTTTCAAGGAAATATAGGGATTAAGAGTTGACTTTTTGATTTCCTTGTTTTTAATGCCAAATGACCACTTGAACAACTTTGTTTTGTCATTTGAAATTTGTTGGAATGGTTCAAGTTGGTTAAAAATGTGCTTGACTAGTTTTGAGATTTATTAAGGTATTTTTCAAGCAAAAATGAGTTTTAAAGTGCAAAAATCAAAATCATAAACCTATTAAGCTTTGAATGATTTATCCTATGGTATTTTGCATAAATATACTTGTTTGAATGATTTTAGCATGATGAAAATGATTTTTGTGACTTTTATGCATATTGATTTGTAATTGTTAAACATGCTTATATTTGACCATGTTGATTAAAATTACTCAATTTGTTCTCAATGCTTGGATAGTGTGAAAAATTTTTTATATTTTAAATTGTTATAACTCTTGATTTGTGAATTGATGAACATCTTGTGCTTAAGTGATATATATTTTGATTCTTTGTTCATCTATATTTTTTGTCAAGGTATGTGCTCATACAATGATTGATTCAACTTGACCTTAATACTTGTGATTTGAAAGTGCTTAAATTGTTTATTTCTTAATTTGTGAAATACCTTTGTAATGTGCTTGCTCTTGTGCTTAAATCTTAAATATTGATGTTTGATTGTTCATCTTTTGATTTTTTTTATAGTCTTGAAATATGCTTTAATTCTTTATCCTTATTAATTCAAGATTTATTTCTTCTCTTGTGTTGATGAATTGATGAACATTATGTGCTTAAATGGAATATATTGATTCTTGGTTCATCTCTAGTCTTGGTCAAGATATATGCTTGTATGATCATTAATTCAATTTGACCTTAATGCTTGTGATTTAAAATCCTTGAATTGTTTATCCCTTGATTGTGAAAGATATTTTATGAAATATGCTTATTTTTGTGCTTAAATGTTTTATTAATTTTGTGAAATATTTTGGATCTTGTGCTCAATTGATATATCTCTTGATTTGTGATTTTAAATATAATGAACTAGTTGCTTGTAAATGATATGTGTTATTGGTTCATCTATTGTTCTTGTCAAGTGTGTGTATACATGATAAATGTGGTTTTTCTTTACTTGACATTGTTGCAACATGACTTAAGTAAATGAATTTCTTATGATACTTATTTTTTTGCTTAAGTCATTGTTGATTATGGCCTATAATTTGTGTAGACATATTTATGCTAGTGTGCTAAAATTTTCTTGATTTTTTTTTTTTATAAATATGTCTTCCTTGAGCTTTTAGTTTTTATATGGCCTAAAATTTTTTTTGACATATTTTTGGTGATTTATTGAATATATATGAATATTGAATATGTCTATTTTGTGTTCATGAATGATCTAAAAGGTTTTACATGAGAACTTTTGCTTTAGTGCCATTCTAGTGCTATTTAATGCTTAAATTGATATATGGCCTCTAGCTTAAGTATATATCTCCCTTGCAATTGGCAACTTATGCTTAGTGAATAAATGTTCTTTTGCTTATAATGACTTAGAATATGGAATTGTTTTCTAACAGTTGGTATAATTTTGATCAACTGATATTCTTGATGCTATTAATGAACATTTCTTTATCAAGAATATTTTCTAAGTCTATGCTATGAGAACTTGAAGTGAGTATGAATCAGCCTACAATTTTGGAATTTCAAGTATAGCGAGTGAAGCATGTCATCCTCATCATCAAGCCTAGTTTTGCTCAAATGAAGTGGATTAGAGAATTAAAAGTCAAATGAGCACAACAACAAAGCTTGACATGGATGGAGATAAATGTATCAACTTTATGATATGATGTATGAGTTTGAGTACATATACATGCTTGCTTTAATATGTGCAAATATATGATTTGTGAACACATTGCATAAATTAATCACCATGCTACTTGGTAGATATTGTTCTAATATTTTTTGAAAGCTTAGATTGATTAATTCACCTTCATTGATATTCATGCCTAGTTCTTAATTGTTTTGATGAGATTGATAGTTTCAATACATGAATATTTGGTCAATGCATGAATATTTGGTCAATGCATGAATTCTTGAACATGGATATGAGTTAAATTGATTGATTTCTTTTACATGTTCATTGATTGAATCCATTGAGATAGCATGTACCATATTGTGTCTAAAGGTTTGCATTTTTTTGGGGTATATTGCTATACATGTTTTGAAATGTTCTTGCATATGCTTGTGTGATTTTGTTTGAAATAAATATATGTTTGATTACTTGCATATGCTTAGATTAAATACATTGCCATACATTGAAATAATTTGGATTATAATTGAATAATTATGCTTTCATTATTTCTTTGCTATAGCATATGTGCTCATCATGTTTATATAAACTTTGTTAGGACATGATGATTGAACATCATTGCTCATTAGTACTTATTATTTATTATATACATGTGAACTTTTGGTTCCTATTTGAATAGGATAACTTATGAAAGATTACTATTATCATTTATGTATGTATTGAATGAATCTTTCATATGCTTAAAGTATGTTTGTTTTATGAAAGTTGTTGAATAAAATTGCTAACAATTGATATCAAAATTACTAAAGATTTTTTTTAACTTTCATGGATGGTTATTTATGTGCCTATCCTTGATATAGCTTGTACCTTTTTCATGCAAAATTGTGTGTGCCTTATATTGATTAATCCTTATTTTGAAAATGAGGAGAAATTTTAGAATACAATTTTGTTTGATTTATTTTGTGATAACAATTGGTAGGTATGCTTTATCATTACATATCTTTAACAATTGGTATCCATAACAATTGCTATGAGCTTGTATGCATGTGCTTGAATTTATGCTTAATTGCTATTGATGTTTTAGGTTCTAAGCACATCTTATGCTAACATGATTTATGAGTAGATTGCATATCATTCATTATCCTTTGCTCATAAATTTCCTGTAGTAAATTTGATGACTTGTGCTAAAATGCTAAAATTGGATACACTTATGCTATTGTGCTTGAATACATGTATGTGAACATGATTGTGCATATTACACTTAATTACATGCATTCAAAATACTCTTGATATTATTGGTATCAAGCATTTTGTCCTATGCCTTGAATTGATCTCTCTTTCTTTTGAAATGACAAAAAGAGGGAGAGAGTTTAGAGATATTTCTTCTTGTATGCTTATTGCAATTAATATAGGAGTTTAAAGAGCATAAACAAAAAGGAGGAGAAATTTTTCATGAATATATTTGTTAATGATGCCTTTTTGTGTTTATTTGCTCAATAATATGCTCATACCTTTTTGCTATGACAAAAAATGGGAGAAATATCATATGGACAAATTTGCTTGTGCTTGACATGCATATGTTTGATTGTGCTTATTTGATATATATGCTCTAACATATGTTTGGTGAGTTGCGTTGGATTAGGATGCATAAATTAAGGGGGAGTTTTCCAAAATGTCTTTCAAAATCTTAAGTGTTTCAAAGAAAGTTTTTCATCAAGCAAATTTATCTTTAAGTTTTGTCATATAAAAAAGGGGGAGATTGTTAGCCTTGAATTGATCCTTATTTTGAAATGACAAAACATTAAGCTAAATATGCTTGATCAAGATTTTGAAAAAGATTTATTTAGTACATGTTCTTAAGTTTTATATTTTGGTACTAAATAAATAATATGATTTTCAAAGCTTAAACAAACCTTTCTTTGTTTTCATATTTCTCAAACCAAATCTACCTTTAAAGATTATTTATTTGAGCTTAAATGAAAGTCCAATTGTTGTTTTTAAAGTGAATTTATTCATTTTGGATTTAATACAATTTTAATAATATTGGTTTTGAGAAATAGATTAACTTAAGAAAGTTGTTTTACAAGAACAAAATTTTCCATCATTGAATTTGTTTCATTTTTCTGTATTAATTCACAAAGTTTTAACATTTGAATTTTATATGGTTGGAAAGCTCTTTGAGTCTACTTTCTAATGGATCAAACAAAATCAAAATCCAAATCTTTTAAGAAAAGATTTTGAATTTTTACTAGACACTCTGCAGTTGTCTAAAAACTGCACAAGGGTACATTTGAAAATTCACTATAATTTGTAAACAATGAATTAGGTGATGAACTTTATACAGATAGAAAGCCCTTGAATATAGTTTCTAAATCTTCAAACGATTTTGTAATTTGGATTTATATAACTCAAGATATGATCAAATTAGTAAGTAGAGTGCAAAATAGGAGACAACCACCCAGCCATTGATAGGATCGATCCCTTCATGATCGGGTCATGCTTTTTAAGCATGAAATAGGATAAAACTTGAACCAATCGATCCCCTCAAGGAAGGCATCAATCGGGTCTGGGCAGAATCATACCAACAGCTATTTTTTCATGCTTTTAACAGCTATTTTCTTCTCCTAAGCATCCCCAACAGCTATTCCTTCAATTTCTCTATAAATTAGGCACTCTAACACACCAAGAAGAATGATGAATCAAGAGAGCAAGAGCCAATAAACCATATTTTCATTTTCTCAAAGAAGCAAGAGTTTTTAAAGCTTCAAAGTCCATATCTTTGTATTTATTGTATCCAAATTATATTTGTTGTTCATTCATCATTTTCTTGTACTTAAACTTAGCAAGCACTTAGCCTTAGAGAGGTTGTTCTATTGTTTGCAAAATTACCTTTGATATATAAGGGTGGAAGAGAACAAGAGGTGAGGTATCATCTTGAGAGCTTTGTAGTGAGACTAAGTAAAATACTACAAAGGGTAGAGGTTTCTATCTTAAGCCTTAGAAAGAAAAAGATAGGTTGTATTTTCAATTCAAGAATAGTGGATTGAAGCCCTGGTGTGGACAATCAAGAAGAGATAATGTAGGTGTCTTGTCGAGAAAGACCGAACCTCTATAAATCATTGTGTTTGATTTCTCTATCCCAATCTTCTTACAATTTATTGTTATTTATATTTGATTTTAGGTTCATTAATTGTTATTGCTTGCATTATATTTTCATCAAAAGTGCTTATTGTTTTAATTTCCATTCAACTATATTGAAATCATTGTTTGGGAAGAATTTGGAGAAATCCAATTCAGCCCCCCTCTTGGATCACAATCTCACCTAAAAAGCTAACAGTTAATAATTTTCAAAATATTAATAAATTAATGTTATTTTATTTTGAACAAACTTATATGTACAAAAGCATTTGTTTTATGACAAAAAAAAAGGTCATAACGATTTGAAATAGATAATTATTCATACAGCCTTTACTATTTGAACAGGATTGGCAAACAGATTTATTTTTTGAATCTCTTAGTTATTAATTTTCATAATATTATTAGATTAGTATTATTTTATTTCGAATAAGCTTGTATGAACATAAATAAATGTTTTATGACAAAACAAAAGGTTATAACAATTTGAAATATATAATTGTTCAAATAGTCATAACTATTTGAACTAGTTTGCTAAATAGATTTATTTTTTAAATCTCTTACTCATTAATTTTTGAAATATTATTAAATTAGTATCATTTTATTTCGAATAGGCTTATATGATGAAAAAAATTGTTTTATGACAAAACAAAAGTTCATAACAATTTGAAATAGATAATTGTTCAAATGGCCACAATTATTTGAATTGATTCAATAAATTTATTTTTTTTTTAAATCTCCAACTTCTCAATCTTTAAAATATTAATAAAGTAATATTATTTTATTTTGAATAAGCTTTTATGAACTAAAACATTTGTTTTATTATAAAACAAAAGGTCATAATGATTTTAAATAGATAATTGTTCAAATAGTCATAACTATTTGAATTTGTTCGGTAAGCATATTTATTTTTTTTAATTTTTTTCTTATTAGTTTTTTGAATGTTAATAAAATAATATTATTTTATTTCAAATAAGCATTTACAAACTGAAACAATTATTTTATAACTAAACAAAAAGTCAAAATAATTTGAAATAGATAATTATTCTAATATTCTTAACTATTTGAACTAGTTCGACAAACACATTTACTTTTTAAATCTATTACTTATTAATTTTAGAATATTATTAGTTTAGCAATATTTTCCTTCGAATAAGCTTGTATGAATAAAAACAATTATTTTATTACAAAACAAAGATTATAATGATTTAAGATAGATAATTGTTCAAATAGTTATAACAATTTGAACTAGTTTGATCAATAGATTTAATTTTTAAATCTCTTATTAATTTTTGAAATATTAATAAATTAGTATTATTTTATTTTGAATAATTTTGTATGAATAAAAATAAATTTTTTACGACAAAACAAATATCATAACGATTTGAAATAAATAATAATTCAACTGGATGTAACTATTTGAACTTGTTTGGTAAATAGATTAATTTCTTAAGTCTCCAACTCATTAATTTTATTATATTAATAAATTAGTATTATTTTATTCCAAATAAACTTGTATGAATAGAAACAACTATTTTATGAGAAAAACAAAAGTTTATAATGCTTTGAAATAAATAACTGTTCAAATAGTTATAACTATTTAAACTCACTCGGTAAATAGATTTATTTTTTAAATCTTTTACTTATTAAGTTTTGGAATTTTAATAAATTAGTATTATTTTATTACAAATAAGCTTGTATAAATAGAAACAATTGGTTTATGACAAACAAAAGGTCATAACGATTTGAAATAGATAATTGTTTAAATATTCATAAAATTTTGAACAAATTAAGAAAATAGATTTATTTTTTAAATTTTAACTTATTAATTTTTGAAATATTAATAAATTTATATTATTTTTATTCGAAATAAGCTTACATGAACAGAACTAATTATTTTAAAATAAAACAAAAGGTCATAATGTTTTGAAATAGATAATTGTTTCGATAGTCATAACTATTTAAACTTATTCGGTAAATAGATTCTTTTTTCAATTTTATTACTCATTAATTTTTGAAATATTAATAAATTAGTATATTTTACTCCAAATAAGCTCATATGAACTGAAACAATTGTTTTATTACAAAAGAAAAAGGTCGTAATGATTTAAAATAGATAATTATTCAAATAGTCATGACTATTTGAACTTGTTCGACAAACATATTTATTTTTTAAATCTTTTACTTATTAATTGTTGAAATATTAATAAATTTATATTATTTTATTCAAAATAAGCTTGTATTAATTGAAACAATTATTTTATAACAAGTCAAAATGTTTTAAAGCTTCTAAATAGACAATTTTTCAAATTGTAATAGCTATTTGAACTTGTTCGATAAACAAATTTATTTTTTTAAATCTCTTTCTTATTAATTTTTTGAATGTTAATAAATTAGTATTAATTGATTCTGAGTAGGCTTGTATGAACTAAAACAATTATTTTATGACTAAACAAAATGTCAGAACGATTTGAAATAGATAATTGTTCTAATAGTCTTAACCATTTGAACTAATTTGGTAAACAAATTTAATTTTTAAATCTCTTACTTTTTTATTTTTGAACTATTATTAAATTAGTATTATTTTAATTCGAAAAGCTTGTACGAACAAAACAATTATTTTATGAGAAAACAAAATGTCATAACGATTTAAAATAAATAATCATTCATGTAGTCTTAACTATTTGAACTTGTTTGGCTATTAGATTTATTTTTTAATTTTCTTGGTTATTAAGTTTTAAAATATTATTAAATTAGTATTATTTTATTTTGAATAAATTAGTATCAATAGAACCAATTGTTTGATGATAAAACAAAAGGTTATAATGATTTGGAATAGATAATTATACAAATAGTCAAAACTATTTGAAATGGTTTGGTAAATAGATTTACTTTTTAAATCTCTTATTGATTAATTTTCTAAATATTAACAAATTAGTAATAATAATTTGAAATTGATAATTGTTCAAATAGTTATAATTATTTGAACTTGTTCGATAAATAAAATTATTTTCTAAATCCCTTACTCATAAATTTTTGAAATATTAATAAATTAGTTTTATTCTATTCCGAATAAGCGTGTATAAGCTGAAATAATTGTTTTATGATAAAACAAAAGGTCATAACAATTTAAAATAAATAATTATTCATATAGTTTTAGCTGTTTGAACTAGTTCAACAAACAGATTTATTTTTTAAAATTTTTTAGTTATTAACTTTTAGAATACTACTAAATTAGTATTATTTTATTTTGAAGAAGCCTGTATGAATAGAAATAATTATTTTACAATAGAACAAAAGCTTATAACAATTTAAATAGATAATTGTTCAAATAGTCATAACTATTTGAACTAGTTTGGTAAACATATTTACTTTTTAAATATCTTATTAATTCTTGAAATATTAATAAATTAGTTTTATTTTATTTCAAATTAGCTTGTATGTTGAAAAACAATTGTTTTAAGACAAAACAAAAAATAATAAAAAATTGAAATAGGTAGTTGTTCAAATGGTCATACTTATTTGAACTATTTTGGTAAACTGATTTATTTTTTAAATCCCTTATTAACTTTTTAAATATTAATAAACTAATATTATTTTTTTTGCGATAAGCTTATATGAGCTGAAATAATTGTTTTATGATAAAGCAAAAGGTCATAAAAATTTGAAATAAATATTTGTTCATATAGTCATAACTATTTAAACTGATTTGACAAACAGATTTATTTTTAAATCTCTTAGTTATTAATTTTTGGAATATTACTAATTTAGTATTATTTTATTCTGAATTAGCCTGTATAAATAGAAATAATTATTTTATGATAGAACAAAAGGTTATAACAATTTGAAATAGATAATTATTCAAATAGTCATAACTATTTGAACTGGTTTGGTAAATAAATTTATTTTTTAAATCTCTTATTAATTCTTGAAATATTAATAAATTAGTATTATTTTTATTTTGAATAAGCTTGTATGTTGGAAAATAATTATTTTAAGACTAAACAAAAAGTAATAAGGATTTGAGATAGGTAGCTGTTCAAATGGCCATAATTATTTGAACTATTTTAGTAAATTGATTTATTTTTTAAATCTCTTACTTATTAACTTTTGAAATATTAATAATGTAATATTATTTTATTTTGGATAAGCTTTTATGAACTAAAACAATGGTTTTATGACAAAACAAAAGGTCATAAGAATTTTAAATAGATAATTGTTCAAATAGTCATAACTATTTGAACTTTTCAGTAAATAGATTTAATTTTTCAAATCTCTTGCTTATTAATTTTTTGAATGTTAATAAATTAATATTATTTTATTCCAATTAAGCTTGTATAAACTGAAATAATTATTATATGACTAAACAAAAGGTCAAAATGATTTGAAATAGATAATTATTTTAGTAGTCTTAACTATTTAAACGAGTTCAACAAACATATATTTTTTAAATCTTTTATTTATTTTTGGAATGTTATTAAATTAATATTATTTTTATCTAAAAAAGCTTGTATGATTAGAATCAATTGTTTTATGAGAAAATAAGGATCATAACTATTTGAGATTGATATTTGTTTAAATAGTCATTACTATGTGAAGTGGTTCGAAAAACAGCTTTAGTTTTTAAACTCTTACTTATTAATTTTTGAAATATTAGTAAAGTAGTATTTTTTTATTTTGGATAAATTTTTATGAACTGAAACAAATGTTTTATGACAAAATAAAAGGTCATAACGACTTTACATAGATAATTGTTTAAATAGTCAAATCTATTTGAACTTGTTCAGTAAACAATTTTTTTAATCTCTTGCTCATTAATTTTTCAAATGTTAATAAATTACTATTATTATCTTTTGAATAAACTTGTATGAGCTGAAATAATTATTTTATGACTTAACAAAAGGTTAGAACAATTTGAAATAAATAATTGTTCTAATAGTCTTAAATATTTGAATTGGCTCGGCAAACACATTTAGTTTTTAAATCTCTTACTTATTAATTTTTTGGAATATTATTAAATTAATATATTTTAATCTGAATAAGCTTGTATGAAAAGAAACAATTTTTTTATGACAAAATAAAGATCATAATGATTTGAGATAAACAATTATTTAAATAGTCACAACTATTTGAAATGTTTCCATAAATAAATTTAGTTTTTAAATCTCTTATTAATTTTCAAAATATTAATAGATCAATATTATTTTATTCTAAATAATTTTGCATAAATAGAAATAATTATTTTATGACAAAACAAAAGGTCATAACGATTTCAAATAGATAACTGTTCAAATGAATATAACTATTTGAACTTGTTCGATAAACACATTTATTTTTTAAATCTCCTATCTATTAATTTTTAGAATATTAATAAATTAGTATTTTTTTTTATTCCCAATAAACTTGTATGAATAGAAACAATTGTTTTATGACAAAAAAAAAGGTCATAACTATTTTAAATAAAAAATTGTTCAAATAGTCATAGCTATTTGAAATTGCTCAGTAAATGGATTTATTTTTAAATCTTTTACTTATCAATTTTTGGAATATTAATAAACTAGTATTATTTTATTTCAAATATGCTTGTATAAACAAAAACAATTGGTTTATGAAAAAACAAAAGGTCATAAATATTTAAAATAGATAATTGATCAAATAGTCATAACTATTTGAATGTATTCATAAAACTTATATTTTTAAATTTTTACTTATAAAATTTTGGAATATTAACAAATTTGTATTATTTTATTTAAAATAAGCTTGTATGAATGGAAAAAAATTGTTTTATGACAAAACAAAAAGTTATAGCAATTTGATATAGATAACTATTCAAACAGTCATAACTAGTTGAACTTGTTTGGTAAACAAATTCATTTTTTAAATCTCTTACTTACTAATTTTTGGAATATTAATAAATTAGAATTTTCTTATTTTAGATAAGCTTGTACAAATAGAAACAATTGTTTTGCGATAAAACAAAAGGTCATAATGATTTGAGATAGATAATTATTCAAACAGTCATAACTATTTGCACTAGTCAGGCTAACAAATTTATTTTTTAAATCCGTTATTTATTAATTTTTAGAATGTTAATAAATTAGCATTACTTTATTCCGAATAAGACTATAAGAATAGAAACAATTCTTTTATGACAAAACAAATGGTCGTCACGATTTGAAGTAAATAATGGTGAAAATAGTTATAAATAATTGAACTGGCTTAGTAAACAAATTTATTTTTTAAATCTCTTACTTCTTAATTTTCAAAATATTAATAAATTAATATTATTTTATTCGAAATAAACTTATATGAATAAAAGCATTTGTTTTATGACAAAACAAAAGGTAATAATGATTTGAAATAGATGATTGTTCAAATAGTCATGATTATTTGAACTAGTTCGACAAACAAAATTATTTTTAAATCTCTTACTTACTAATTTTTGAAATATTAATAAATTTATTTTATTTTATTCTAAATAAGTTACTAGGAATTGATAAAATTGTTTTACAACAAAATAAAAGGTCCTAATGATTTAAAATAAAAAGTTATTCATATAGTCTTAATTATTTGAACTGTTTCGATAAATACATTTATTTTTTAAATCTCTTAGTTATTAATTTTTAGAATATTATTACATTAGTATTATTTTATTTTGAATAAACTTTTATGAACAAAAATAATTGTTTTATGACATAACAAAAAGTTATAACAATTTGAAATATTTAATTGTTCAAATAGTCATAACTATTTGAACTAGTTCAACAAATAGATTTATTTTTTACATCTTGTTAGATTATGGGGTCCAACGGTCTCCTTTAGGGACTCGGTATGTCGATTCATCTGGGTAAGGTATCCCATGATGGATCAAATTTCGGTGTATGACAACCTAACCTGTCGAGGCCTAATGGGTGAGGTATCCTATAAAGGCTTTACAAAGCCCTTTATGTCCACCTGTCATTTAGTACGAGGCTCTGTGCTACCGAAAGAGAATAAGGAAATGGAGTTGCACCTTCACTATCAGCTATAGCTTTTGGTATAGTGGTAAGCGCTTGATCTTGAAAACTGGTATCAGAGTGAGGTTGTAGGTTCAAGTCCCCCAAGTGCTGCTTGGGGGTAGATTATTGGATTATGGGGTCAAATGGTCTCCTTTAGGGATTTGATATGTTGATTCATTTGGGTGAGGTATCCCATAGTGGATCGAATTTCGGTGTATGACAACCTAACCTATCAAGGCCCAATGGGTGAAGTATCTTATAAAGGCTTTACGAAGCCTCTTATGTCCACCTAGTGCTTAGTACATGGCTCTATGCTACCAAAAGAGAATAAGGAAATAGAGTTGCACCTTCACTATCAGCTATAGCTTTTGTTGTAGTGGTAAGCGGTTGATCCTGAAAACAACTCATATGGATTTAACAAAGCATGAATACTAATGAGCAATAAGGTTTAATTATCATCATGTCATAACAAAAATTATTCAAGCAATTTCCAAACATGATGAATTTGTGTAACATATTTATGATTTTGGGTTAAAATTTGTTTTCAAGATCAAATGCTTACCATTACACCAAAAGCTATAGCTGATAATGAAGGTGCAACTCTATTTCGTTATTCTCTTTTGGTAGCACAGAGCCCCGTACTAAGCTACAAGTGGACATCGGGCTTTGCAAAGCCTTCATGGGATACCTCACCCATTGGGCCTTGGCAGGTTTGGTGGCCATACATCGAAATCCAATCTACCATGGGATACCTCACCCAAATGAATTGATATACTGAGTCCTTAAGAGAGATCACTGGACCCCATAATCCAACAATCTCCCCACCAGCGACACCTAGAGGACTCGAACTTGCAACCACGGTTTGATACTAGTTTTCAGGATCAAGCGCTTACCACTACACTAAAAGCTATATTGATAGTGAAGGCATAACTCTATTTCCTTATTCTTTTTTGGTAGCAAAGAGCCTCGTACTAAGTAATAGGTGGACATAAGAGGCTTCGCAAAGCCTTCATGAGATACCTCATCCATTGGGCCTCAATAGGTTGGGTTGCCATACACCGAAATCCGATCCACCATGGGATACCTCACCCAGATGAATCGACATACTGAGTCCCTAAAGGAGATCGCTGGACCCCATAATCCAACCCATCTTCTACTTATTAATTTTTAAAATATTAGTAAATTAGTACTATTTTATACCGAATAGGCTTGTATGATGAAAAATAATTATTTTATGACAAAATAAAAGTTCATAACGATTTAAAATAGATAATTATTCAAATGGTCATAATTATTTGAACTGATTCAATACACTATCAAATTTTAAAATATTAATAAGAAATATTATTTTATTTTGGATAAGCTTTTATGTATTGAAACAATTGTTTTACAATAAAAATAAAAGATCATAACAATTTTAAATAGATAATTGTTCAAAACGTCATAACTATTTGAACTTGTTTGGTAAACAAATTTATTGTTTTTAAGCTTATGTTAACTAAAATAGTTGTTTTATTACAAAATAAAAGATCACAATGATTTGAAATAGATAATTATTCAAATAGTCATGAATATTTAAAATTATTCAATAAACATATTTATTTTTTAAATCTTTTACTTATTAATTGTTAAAATATTAATAAATTAATATTTTAATCTGAATAAGCTTATATGAATAGAAATAATTATTTATGACAAACAAAAGTCATAACAATTTGTTGCTCAAATAGTCATAACGATTTTAAACTTGTGTGGTGAACAAATTTATATTTTAAATTTTTAATTACTAAATTGTCCTTAATAGTAATAAATTTGTATTATTTTTATCCAAAATAGGCATGTATGAACAGATGAAGTCTTTTATGACAAAAAAAAGGTTATAGCATTTTTAAATAAATAATTATTTAAATAGTCATAATTATTTAAACTTGTTCTATAAATAGTTCATTTTTAAATCTCTTAATTATTAATTTTTGGAATTTAACAACTTGGTATTATTTTATTGCAAATAAGCTTATATGAACTGAAATAATTTTTTATGACAAAAAAAGTCATAACAATTTGAAATAGATAATTATTCATATAGTCATGACTATTTGATCTAGTTCAGTAAACATATTTATTTTTAAAATTTTTAATTTATTAATTGTTGCAATAATAATAAACTAATATTATTTTAATTCGAATAAGCTTGTATGAATAAAAACTATTGTTTTATAATAGAACAAAAAGTCAAAATGATTTGAAATAATTAATTGCTCAAATAGTCAACTATTTGAACTAGATTGACAAAAAGATTTATTTTTTAAATCTCTTATTAATTTTTGAAATATTAATAGATTTTTTTATTTTATTATGAACAAAAACATTTGTTTTATGATAAAACAAAAGGTTATAACAATTTGAAATAGATAATTATTCAAATAGTCATAATCATTAGAACTAGTTAGGTAAATAGAATTATTTTTTAAATCTCTTATTAATTTTTGAAATATCTATAAATTCATTTTATTTTATTTCAAATAAGCTAGTTTGAAATGAAAAATTTGTTTTATGACAAGACAAAAGGTTGTAACAATTTGAAATAGATAATTGTTTATATAGTCTTAACAAATTGAACTAGTTTGACAACAAATTTAAATTTAAATCTCTTAGTTATTAATTTTTGAAATATTATTAGATTAGTATTATTTGTTTCAAAATAAACATGTATGAACATAAATAATTATTTTATAATAGAACAAAATGTTATTTTGTAAAATATTCATTTGAAGTATACAATCTTCAAATAATCATAACTATTTCATTGGTTCAGTAAACAAATTTTTTTAAAATCTCTTACTTATTAATTTTTGAAAGATTATGAATTTAGTATTATTTTATTCCAAATAGCTTGTATGATATAAAACAATTGTTTATACGATTAAACAAAAGGTAACAATGATTGAAATAGATAATTATTGAAATGACGATAATTATTTGAACTAATTTGGTAAAGATTCACTTTTAAATCATTATTATTTTTGGAATATTAATAAATTAGTATTATTTTATTTCAAATAAGTTGTATGAACAAAAGCAATTGTTTTTATGACAAAACAAAAGGTCACAACGATTTTAAATAATATTATTTAAATAGTTGTAACTATTTAAATTTGTTCGATAAACAATTTACTTTTTAACTCTTGCTTATTAATTTTTAAAATATTAAGAAATTATTATTATTTTATTTTGATATGCTTTTATGCAATGAAACAATTATTTTATGTCAAAACAAAATGTCATAATGATTTTAAATAAATAATTGTTCAAATAATCATAAATATTTGAACTTTTTCGGTAAATAGATTTATTTTTCAAATCTTTTGCTTATTAATTTTCCAATGCTACTAAATTTGGATTATTTTACTCCAATAAGCTTGTAAGATATGAAATAAATATTTTTTTAACTAACAAAATATTAAAATGATTTGAAATAGATAATTATTCTAATGGTTTAATTATTTGAACTGATTTCGCAAGCACATTTATTTTTTAAATCTCTACTTAGTAATTTTTGAAATATATTAAATTAGTATTATTTTTAACCAAATAAGCTTCTATGATAAAAAATAATTGTTTTAACGACAAAACAAAAATCTTAACGATTTGAGATTGTAAATTGTTCAAATATTCATACTATTTGAACTAGTTCAGTAAACAAATTTATTGTTTAAATCTCTTACTTATTAAATTTTCAAATATTAATAAATTATTATTATTTATTTTGAATAAGCTTGTATGATCAAAAACAATTATTTTATGACAAACAAAAGCCTATAATGATTTCAAATAGATATCATCTCAAATGGCCATAATTATTTTTACTGATTCAGTAAACAGATTTATTTTTTAATTTTTATTTATTAATTTTATAAATATTAATAAATTAGTATTATTTTATTTTGTCTAAGCTTGTACTACCTAAAATAATTATTTTATGACAAATCAAATGGTTATAATGATTTTAAATAGATAATTGCTCAAATAGGCAATAACTATTTGAACTTGTTCAGTAAATAGATTTATTTTTTAAATCTCTTTTTGTAATTAATTTTTTGAATGTTAATAAATTAGTATTAATTTATTTTGATTAAGCTTGTATGAGCTGAAACAATTGTTTTATAACTAAATGAAAGGCCAAAATGATTTGAAATAGATAATTATTCAAATAGTCTTAACCATTTGAAACTTATTTGATAAACAAATTTATTTTTAAATCTCTTACATATTAATTTTTAAAATATTATTGAATTAGTATTATTTAAATCCAAATAAACTTGTATGAACAAAACAATTGTTTTATGACAAAGCAAAAGGTTATAACAATTTGAAATAGATAATCATTCATATATCTTAAACTATTTAAACTAGTTCGACAATTAGATTTGTTTTTTAATTGTTCTTGGTTATTAAGTTTTCAAAATATTATTAAATAGTATTATTTTATTCTGAATAAAATAGTATGAATAGACCAATTGTTTTGACAAAAAAAATAATTGTTCTACTAGTCTTAACTATTTGAACTGGTTCAGCAAACACATTTATGTTTAAATCTCTTACATATTAATTTTTAGAATATTATTAATTTAGCAATATTTTACTCTTGAACAAACTTGTATGAGCAGAAACAATTACTTTATGAGAAAAAAAGATCATAAACGATTTTAGATAAGATAATTGTGTCCAAAATAGTCATACTATTTGAACTAATTCGGATAAATAGATTAGTTTTCTAAATCTCTTATTATTGAGGTCCAAATATTAATAAATTAGAATAATTTTGTATCGAATAAAAACAATTATTTTATGACAAAAACAAAATGTGCAATAACGATTTGAAATTAGTTAATAATTTGAATAGACTTCGACTATTAAATTTGGTTAGTGATAGATTATTTTTAAATCTCTAACTTATTAATTTTTAGAAATATTAATAATTAATATTATTTTATTTCAAATAAACTTGTATAAGTAGAAATAATTATTTTAATGAGAAAGACAAAAGACATAATGATTTGAAATAAATATTTTTCAAAATAGTCATAACTATTTGAACTCACTCAGTAAATAGATTTTATTTTTTAAAATCTTTTACTTATTAATTTTTGGAATTTTAATAAATTAGTATTATTTTATACTGAATAAGCTTTTATGAACAAAAATAAAAGATCATAACAATTTGAAATGGATAATTGTTCAAATAGATATAACTATTTCAACGTGTTTAGAAAACAGATTTATTTTTAAAATTTTTACTTATTAATTTTTGTAATATTAATCAGTTTATATTATTTTATTCAAAATAAGCTTACATGAATAGAACCAATTGTTTTATGATAAACAAAAAGGTCATGATGTTTTAAAATAGATAATTATTCAAATAGTCATAACTATTTAAGCTTGTTCGGTAAACAGATTTATTTTTAATCTCTTACTCATTAATTTTTAGAATATTAATAAATTAGTATTATTTTATTTCAATAAGCTTATTTGAATTGAAATAGTTGTCTTATTACAAAACAGAAGGTCATAATGATTTGAAATAGTTAATTATTCAAATAATCATGACTATTTCAACTTGTTCAGTAAACATATTTATTTTTTAAAATATTTTACTTATTAATTATCAAAATATTAATAATTAATATATTTTTAATCCGAATAGCCTTGTATGAACAGAAACAATTGTTTTATGACAAACAAAGAGTCATAGCAATTCGAAATAAATAATTGTTCATATAGTCATAACATTTGAACTTGTTCGATAAACAAATTTATTTTTTAAATCTTTTACTTATTAATTTTCTTAGTATTAATAATTTTTGTATTATTTTATTCAAAATAGTTTGAACAAAAAAATTTATTTTATGTCAAAACAAAATGTTATAGTGATTTCAAATAAATAATTGTTCAAATAGTCATAATTATTTAAACTTATTTAGTAAACAGATTTTTTTTAAATCTCTTAATTATTAATTTTTGGAATATTAATTGGTATTATTTTATTTCGAATAAACTTATATGAACCGAAACAAATCTTTTATGACAAAACAAAGGGTCATAATGATTTGAAATAGATAATTATTGAAATAATCATGACTATTTGGTCTGGTTTGGTAAATATATTTATTTTTTAAAATTTTTACTTATTAATTACCAAAATATTAATAAATTAGTATTGTTTTAATCTGAATAAGCATGTACAAATAGAAATAACTGTTTTATAATAGGACAAAAAGTCAAAACAATTTGAAATAAATAATTTGCCAAATAGTCATAACTATTTGAACTGGTTTGATAATATATTTATTTTTAAATCTCTTATTAATTTTTGAAATATTAATAGATGAGTATTACTTTATTTCGAACAAACTTATATGAACAAAAACATTTGTTTTATGACAAAACAAATGTTATAATGATTCTAAATAGATAATTGTTTAAATAGTCATAATTATTTGAATTGGTTAGGTCAACAAAATATTTTTTTTAAAAATATCTTACTTATTAATTTTTGAAATATTAATAAATTCATTTTATTTTATTCCGAATCAACTAGTATGAATTGAAATTTTGTTTATGAA
>NW_019167835.1:23850-82982 GCF_002303985.1 Durio zibethinus | reverse complement strand
ACTCTATGCTCTGCACTTTCGTACCTTCCATTGCTTAATATCTACATAAAAAATGAAAGTTTAAAACTTTGTAGATAATTAGGCAGCTAGGTACTTAGAGCATGTTCGTTCTATTTCAATCATGAATTTAAAAAACTTATATTGGCATGGTTAGTTTTTCATTCAAATGAAAAAAGTCTCAGAATTTGAGGGTTTAACCTAGTGATTCATTCACTTTCATTAGGAATGAATTATAGCACAGATAAAGATTTGATTTTCTACACATTTCTTTCTTTTACCAAAAGGAATGGTTCTAAATATAAATTCTGATACAAACTTGTAAACTATCACCAATATGATGACCCAAGGCACCAGGAATAGGAAAAATCTTTACCCACTCTCCCTTATTTTCCATATCCATATCTTTATGAAACTTTCACATACAACCACCAATTCCATCTTGTAATAAGATTGTAAAGATACCCATATCAGAGTGTTACCCTACACCAACTGTGAGTTAGGGTTAGTACACATCGGATAAAAATTCATGTTAACCATCTTTTTGCCAATCAATGTATCAATTTGTGAGTCATGTAGTCCCACTCCAAGGTTTTCCATCAAGGCTTCCACCAATTTCCTAACCATTTCAAGTGATGAGTTTAAATACTGAAGAGCAATATTCCTGAAAAAGAGAATATTGATATATTTATGAGTCTATTATAATTAGGTTTGGAATGCCATGCTAAAAGAAGAAAATTGAGCACAAAGCATGTTTCATTACTTTCATTCTACATGCCAATGTTGAAGAGCTTTACCATCATTGGTGTAGGCTATGCTAATGTAGTCTTTCCACTCCAATGCTTTTCTTTCTCTAGCACAACTTTGCATCAAGTAGTGAATCAATCAAATTATAATTATAAATGTGTGAAACCCTAGTCTAAGAGACAAGGAAAGAAGTTGAATTTTCTTTTTAATCAAGATTTCGTAGTTGTGGAAAGGATGGAACTGAGGGTAGGTAAGAGGCAATCCACCATTTAGCCCATTCCAAAGGTTAAATATAAATTTTTTGTTTAATATATTTTATATTATTTTTTGTTAAGTTAAAAAAAATCAAAATTACGTGATTCTCATTAATTAATTGATAAATATAAGTGTTTATGAAATTGAGTCAGATTAAGCCTAGTTAATCTTTTAAAACCTTTCCCCAAGGTTCTACCTAATTCAGCGAGGTCAAGAGGTTTGAAAATTTTAAAAATATTAAGATAACAAAAAACTATTAAAATTTGACAATTTTTATATTTTAAATATATTTTAAAATTAAAATTACATAAAATATTGTTATTAATAATTTAATGTTTATCATTAGATGAAAACTTAAAAATCTCTATCAAAGATTTGATTTAAGTAAAGGTATACATCCACTCGAACCATTGATAGGTCTATCAATAAATGACCAATAACAAGTTTAAATTATATTAAATTATATTAATTATTTTGGGTTTTGTTTTAACAACACAAAATTTATTTGTCCTTATAAATAGTTTAGGTTAACCTATTACTTTTTCATAAAAAAAAATGATAACCTATTACTTAAGTAACAATTTAAAAAATATGCTTCGCCAACAATAAAAAAGGGACAATTTAAGGAATATTTTAAAATCTTAATCGTATAATTTTCAATTTTTTCTTCAAATAATTGAATTTGTTCTATAGTCTATTCTTAATGGATACCAAGTTATAACCTGTGCTTCGCTATGAGTTAACTGCAATAAGTTCTTTACCACATAAATTACTCTAGATTGAGTTAATTGCAATAAGTTTCTGCCACATAAATTACTCTAGATTATCCTATATTCAACAATGATAAAGAAATTGCAATAGAACACAAAACTATTTTTAATTTTATAGTGAACAACAACAAATATTATTTAGCTTTTTTACAATTGAAAATTTTATTAACAAAGTTTAGAAAAACAATATTAAGATTATCTATACATTTAGTTTACCAAGTCATCATCATAAGAACATGTGAAACAAATACCACAAAATTCTATCTATGTCACTTATAAGGAAGATAAGAAGCTTATCTTTACAACCTTTGATACATTTTTACTTAGAGAAAGAGGAAAGATTGAAAGATAAACTTTAAAAGTAAATAAGAATTTATTTCATACCTAAACTTTTCCTTCATGAGAAATGAATATTACCTTTCGTGTCAGCTATGATTTTGGTTGTAACTTGCATAACTAAAAATAATATAGCAATAATCACAAAGTTAAGAAAAGCAAATAACATAGCTTACAATTCTCTTCTTGTACCTCCATGCAATATTCATTATTGGTTTGGATCAAATGTTTAAAGACTTCTAGAGCTACCTGTCAAGAACTAAAACTGCCATAATAAAACTTACAATTTATGTGTATGTGAGTGACTAACAACTACAAATTTTAGTTCATTAGAAACCAAAAAGAGGATACTCAAGTCAAGACTGGTGTTAAGTTATAAACCAACAACTCCTTATTAACTACAAATAACTAAAAATGCTAAATTAAAAAAAATCAAAGATGCAAATCGAACTTAAAGACCTAAAAAAACTTTAAAGCAAAACAATTAAAATATTAAAAATCAAGCCATGAAAACAAAATTGAAAAAAACATGCAACCTCAACTTCATCGTTCAAAACAGAATTTCAAAGTGAAACAAATCTCATCAAACAATGATCTCAAATAACTTTAAACATATGTAAAATAAGATTGTGAATTTCACATACGTAAATGATAACAACAATGGTCTTGATAAGACTAATAAAATAATTAATGAAAAGAAGTAAGACTAGAATCAACAAAAATATAATTGAATTGCAAATCCTTTTTTTCCTTTCCCTATTTCCAATGGTTTATTATTTAACTTGGTTTGCATAATGTTTCCAACATGGTTAAATGAGCTTTAAACATCAATCTTAAATAAGTTAGATGGTAGTTATGAATTTTTATTAACATAATGTCATAACATATACATTCAAAAATCTATAGCTAGACTTAACAAATGGAGTCGCCACCAATCTTTTTTACCAGGTATGATTGGCCATCTAATGAATCATCCTTTTAAGGAGCTCGTAAGCTTGACTAAGAGTCCCTAAAGAATAAGTTTGGGTCTACTAACTAGAATAGGGTTCGAGAGTTCGGTTACATAAAAGGAAGTTTATAACACCCCCACATGTCCATCCAAAGGATCGTACCATTTTATTTTAAATTTATCCTAAGGTCTTGATTCTAATTGTTTTAAAATTTAATGTTCAAGTATTGAAAATAAAATTCTTAAGACATTCCATCAATCTGGTACAACTCTTAAAAATATTTTCTCACCTCAAGAGTATTCACGAATCCCATTTGTTTTCTTGAAAAGGTTTTGTTGTTGGAAAAAGTTTAATTATTTTTTATTTTTTTATTTTTATTGAAAATATATGTAATTATTCCACCATTTAGGCCAAATTAGAAATATTTTCTCTTTTTTGAATTTCTAAAATTTTCACCATTTGGGCCTATTTAGAAATTCTTTTTATTTTTCTTTTATTTGGAAAGAAAATAATATGACAATTATTTTTCTTGAAATTTCATTTAAATTCATTCACCATTTAGGACAAATTTAAAGAAATTTCTTACCTAGAGATTTTTTAGGAATTTACCATTTGAAATGTCTAAGAATTTCATCCTTGGGTAATTATCAAATATTTTCAATCAAAAATTTATTTTAACTTATTTTTTATTTTTTCTCTTTTTTGTTTGAAAATAAATATTAATTATTATTATTGAAATTTTATCTAAATATTCCACCGTTTGGGATAAATTTAGAAAAGAATTTTTCACTTAGGAATTTTATAAAAATTTGCTATTTGAAATTTCTAAAAATTCTATCCTTGGATAATTATTATTTGTTCTCAAAAATATTTTTTTTGTTCTTTTTCCTAAACTTAGTCATGTAAAAAAAATACCCCTAAAAAAATCAAATACATAAATAAATAACTAAATTAAATAAATAAAAATACCAAAAAAAAAAAAACAGATCGGTTGGAGTGGCTCGACATGGCTTTGCTTTAGGCACAAAAAGCGGCTCGAAAAGTTGGTTTGGAGAATCGACTCGGCTTGGCTTGACTGCAAGAATCGGCTGAAACGTGGGTCAGCAAAAATAGGTTGCGCTCGAAATTCAATCACCCGAATAAAATTGCACAGACCCTGATGGGTTTATTAAAGCGAAAACAACATTGTTTTGATGAGTGGATAAAAGCCCGAACTCAGCCTTTTCCCTCAGATTTTCCTTTTCCCCATCTATTTTTTCTTCCCCTTTTCTCTCCCCTTCCTCTATACCAAATGAATTCTGGTTGAATATTCATTAGATTCTAAAAATGTTGCCAAAATCTGGGTTTGTTCACCAAAAGTTGGTTGGAAGTTCATTGATTTCTGAAAAGCTATCACCGAAAACTAGGGAACACGTCAGAATCTTCAACCAACGCCAAAAAATTCACCAAAATCTGAAAAATCCATCGAAAAATTCAGTTGATGCAAAAAAATTCACCGAAATCTAAAAAGTTTTGCCAAAATCTGAGAATTTTTTAGATTTTTCCAAGAATTTTCAATTTTTTTTTATTTTTGTTGATCTTGCTATTTCTTCTATATATTTTCTTGCCTATCTTCATGTGTATTTTCCTGCTTTCTGTATGTTTATGTTTCATTGATCTTTTTTGTTGATTTCTCTATGTATTTATAGGACCTGATAGAAGAGTTCTTGATTAACCAAGAATCCACCGTTGACAGGGTTTCAATATTATCACCAAACATGGATTTATCCTATTGCAAATTAGCTCCATCTATAACTCTTCCACCAGCAGAAATCATCATTATTTTTTTATCTCATTATCCTAACCTAAAGATAAAGCAACTAAAAACAAAAAGAGAAAAAAATCATAGATAAACATCAAAATAAATAAGTAAAATAATAAAAATAAAACCCAAAAATATTAAAAAATACATAAATAAATATAAGACATAAAACAATAAGCAGTTAGAGCTTAACTGCTTGAACCCTATTAAGCCAGACCCAATTGGTTTGGGTTCAGACTAAATATGATATCTACACATAATGATACTACTAATATTCAATAGCATTACTAAAATCATGCCAAAAGAAAATTTTGAGCAATCACTATCAAGTATCCCTAAATTTAATTTTTCAAAAAAATAAACATTTTTTCACTTCTTTGACATCAAAAAGCAATTTGAAGTAAAATTAAAAAAAAAGGGGGGGAAAGTTGAAAAGATGAGGGAAAAGGCTAGAGTAGCCTTATGTGTTTGCCAAGTAGTCAACGGATCATTGAAAGGTATATCAATAGCCTAACATCTGCAATGCTCTATAACACAAAGCTGCATAAAACCAAATAGGATTATCCTTTCTTTGCCGTGGCCTTTTCACTTTCTTTTGTAAGGTAGCCCTATGCTACCCTTTCATCAATGCCCCTAAGAAAAGTAGTTTAGGGTTGCTATTTACTCACCCCACTTGGACTGTTCATTACTTGTAGAGAAAATTAATTGTTATTTGGGCTTAATTTAAGTAGCAAAGGCGGTATGAGATTGCGATGGAGGTGGTAAATTTCAGTTCTGTGTTTGTTTGTTAAACATTAATATCTATGAAAAAAATAATGGAAAGCAATAGCAAGATTTTTCTTTGTTTTCAATTTCTTGACGGCTTGACCAGGGGTAATAAAATAAAATTTTTAGAAAGTTAAAAAGGAAGGAAATTAGTTTTACCTACTGGACGGAATAAGAAGGATTTTTCAGTTAAAAGGAGAAAAAAAATCTTCAAATAAAAATTTAATAATCATTCAAATTTGTATTATTTTATTACAATCAATTCACCTTATCAATTATGTTATTATTAGATAAAAATTGATTAATTGTCAATACTCATTTTTATCTAATTCAAAACTCAATTGGAATAAAAATAAATGTTTAAGTAGTCTGATTGGGGATATATATATATATATATATATTTAAAGTTCAATTGATCTGAAATAAGAAATTTTATACTTAATTAATTATAATAAAATATCATAAACTTAAATTATTATTAAATTTTTATTAGAGAGCTTTTTTTTAATCATTTTATCATTCTTTTTTTGTAGATAAAAGATCGCAGTTTGAGTATAAAAGAAAATGCTACAAGGGCTGGAATTAAAATACTAAACTTGCTAAATATCACTTAGACTCAATTGATTGATACATAATTGATTGAGTTTTTCAATAGGGGTTGAATCCACTTGCCCAAATCAAAACACTGCCCTGTTTTATTTTGGTAGGAAAATTATATATGTTACTGTATATGCTACGTTATTGATTTTTAATACTACATATATTTTGAATATTGTTGCTAATAATCAGAAAAATAGTTGTGATCTCAATTACAAATAAGAAGCTGATGAATTACAACTTTTGGTTCGAAAATATAGAAAGAACAGATATCGGAGGCTACCCTAAATCATCATCATTTTATTGTCACATGTAAAACACTTGTGCTAAACATAAGAGGGAGTAATAGATGTGCCAAAATCAATAGCACCGAGAATAGAGTAGAATATGTCTTCTATTTCAAGCCAAGTTGGGTTTTGCAAACTCAAGGGACTTCTTGCCATCATGTGCATTTCCAAAAAAGCTGTTCATGTAATCTGAAAAAACAAACTCTCTATATCGAGCCACTCCATCTTTCTCGACCACCTGAGGCAATGGTGCAATCTTTTGTGTTGCTTGTGGGCTCGTAAATATTGGTATTGACACTCTGGACTTTGTGCTTGTGGTGCGAACTCTATGTTCTGCACTTTTGTACCTTCCATTACTTAATATCTGAATAAAACAAATTAAAAACACAATTATTAGTATTTTTTTTTTCAATCTTCCATTTGTTCAAATTCTTATGCTATAGTATGATTAATTTTCGAATGAAATGAAACGAGTGTCGATAGAAACTTTGATTTGAACCTGTAACATATCGCCAATGTTGATGACCAAGGCACCAGGAACAGGAGGAATCTCGACCCACTGTCCCCTCTTTTCCATGTCTACATCTTCTGGGACTTTTACATACAAACCGCCAATCCCATCTTGTAATAAGATTGTGAGAGTACCCATGTCAGAATGGCGTCCTACACCAACTGTGAGCTCAGGACTAGGACATGTTGGATAATAGTTCATATTAACCATCTTCTTTCCAATGAATGCATCAATCTTTGAGTCATCTAGTTCCACTCCAAGATTTCCCATCAAAGCTTCAAGCAATTTCCTCACCATATCAAGCGATGTGTTCAAGTATTGAAGAGCAACATCCCTACAAAGAGAATATTGAAATTTATATGAATATGAAACTCTATAAATGCGGTTTCGGAATATCTGGGAAAAGAAGAATAGAGAGCACAAAACATATTTCATTACCTGCACTCTACAGGCCAATGTTCAAGAGCTTCAGCATCATTAGTGTAGGCCATGCTAATATAGTCTTTCCATTCCAATGCTTTCTCATTTTCTGGGACAAAGCTCGTACCATACTTCACTAACGGGGTTGGACTCACTTCTTTGCAATAAACAGCCTTCCTTTCAGCGGGCAGACCAAAGAAGTTATGGGCGGTCCCTTTAAGGGACTCCAGTAGATCGACGGGTACTCCATGGTTCACAACTTGGAAGAAGCCAAGAGTCTCAGAGGCTCTAACAATCTCCTTGACTACTTCATCATGGTCAGGGCCATCAAGCCTCGACAAATCAACCGGTGGCATCTCACATTTGGTTGCATTTTTCTTATCAATCTGCTCGGCTGGTGGTTGAATGTAAGCCTGGGGCACCTTTGATATGCCAGAGTCCACCAATCCCTTCACGCCGTTTCCATCTTGGACGACAAAGTTGAAAAGTGAGTTGCCATTATCGAAACTTGGAGCCATTTGGGTCTGTTGTATATTTCTTTTGTATGTCGAGAAGTTTTATTGATAAGAGGTTGTGTGGTGCTTCAACCAAAGGGAAGGAGGCTATTTATAGTGCATGGCTGGTTCATCATCAAATATTAAAATTTTAGTTTCCTGTTGACCTTTATGGTGAATGACTTTGAATTTTTCAGCAAGACAAGGTATTGGGCGTCTAAAGATTGACAATTATCACTTTTGGTGAAGAAATTTAGCATTCTATAAAAATCAAGGAAGCTGCCATAATCTAGAACGGGTTCTCTCCATCAGACCAAAAACATAAGCAAAATGCCAAAATGGAAAGGAAAATTTCTTAAAACTTTCCATTGCATATTAATTTTTTTAAAAGGAATAATGATAGAGTACATTTTCTCCATGGAATTAGAGATGGGAATAATTAGAAATTTGTTCTCTCAAGATATTACGTCATATTCATAAGTAAATATTCTCAAATTTTAACCTAGAGTTTTTGACAGGTGGGTGTATTCAAGATATTTGGGCTCTTTTTGATTGATGCTTTTATTTTTTACAAATAAGTTAATTAGATAATTGTTATATACCCATTTTTTTCCTATTGTATATTTGGGTTCAAACTGGAATGTTTATTCAAGATCGTGCAGTTCTATCAATAAAGAGTTTCAAATCCAAAATTCAATTCCGGGTGATGAAAGTGATGGATTTCATGGAATTTTCATCCAAATTACGTTGACGATTAGAATAATATTAACAGGACTTTCGAAGGGTATTGATTTTGTACTTCAAAAATAATATATTTTATTAAATTGAAACATAATATAGCAGCATATGTAAAATATGTTAATTATATTTAAAATACAATAAGTTACTAAATTTAATTATTTATTTCATATGCATAATAATATAATAATAAAGAAGAAGAATGAAAGTTTTGACTTAATTTTGTTTGAATTAATCCACAAAAATTGAGATGCATGCTGCAAGAAGATAATAGTCAACAAATTCCACAAGTTGCTTTTCCATTTAGGAAAATTTTCTGGTTGAGACAAAGGTTCGATCTCCATCTTTTCAGACAACTTTATTTCTTATTGTTTTTGGAAATCTAAGTATCGATGTCATTTGTGGAAAGTTCGTTCCGATAATTGATAGTGTTCTCCAAGCAACGCAATGTGATAATTTCATTGCAAGTTATAGACTTGAAAATTAATAAGTTGAATTCTTAATTTGGATATGGTGTTGTTTCTTTTATTCCCATTTGTTGCCCTTCATGACTTCTACTAAAACCCAAACTAGTCTGATCTCTATTTTGGAGCCTAATAGGTTCATTTTGAAATATATATATATATATATATATATTAAAATATTAAAATTTTAATATGTTTAAATATATTTTATAATCAAAATTATACAAAAAATAATTTTTAAAAATCTTATTGAAAGTTGGGCATCTAAGTTTTTAACCCCGAAATATTTTCCATAATGATCGAACCTTGATTGCCTTCCATTCTGTCTAACTGATGAGTTTCCTATTCGTACCAAATTAATCTAATTCATTAAGTGGCCATCACTGAAGAAAAAAGCCAAAGACCATTATTTGCCTTAATTATCTTCGAGGTAAGCGAAAGTTCTGGAAAAGAAGAGAAACGGAAAAAGGACAGGAGAGAAAGAAAAAAAATAGGAAAAAGGTAAAAAAGTACAAAAAAGTATATCGAATTTTGATCATTTACAATTTGATACATAGAAATTATAAAATCTCAAATTAAAATTTAATCTTAAAATGAGGAATTAATTGATTGAATAACAGTTAGCTTTAAACTCTATGAATGAATTAATAGTTTATTGCTACAATCTTAATCATAAAACTAATTGATTTAGTGTTGAGATATAGAGATTTTAATTTTTTTGTTTTACAAAAATATTTAAGGTGAGAGAAGACTTTCCTAATTCAGAATCAAAACAAACCAAACCGTAGGTATAAAAAATAAAACCTTACATTAAATTTATAGATTAAAATAATTGCTGACAAAAACCAGCTTTTTAATCATTTAGATAAACGACCTCATTGATAGCAAAATCAACAAAAGAAGTATTTTGGTCGACTATTTCTTGAATTAATTGATATGTTATAAGAGTTAGTATTTGAAAATTGAGTGTTTGAAAGAGTTTAAATACATAATATATTTTTCAGTAAGATAAATAACTGAGTGAAGATTTAAGAATAAATTAGAAACTTAAAAAAAAAAAGTATTTTTTCTATTTGTTGTAAAATAATAAATATTTAAAATTATTTAAAATTTTTTTTAAATATGCTTTTCATGCCTTAAAACCATTTTACTGTCTTGATCTTATCGTTTATCTATCATTCTCTATTTCTTTTAAAGTAAATAATGTGTCTTCAGTTGTGAACTTTAGACCAAGATTTTATAGCAATGGATAAATAAGCCTTTTTTTTATTTATAAAATCTTTGTCATCCGGACTTGAATTTTAGATACGAATAAACATTCTAGAACCAATAGCTATCGATTTTCCGCATTTTTTTGGTCAGAATTGGTGGTAGCTGAAAATCCATTTCCTTAAGTTTCTTCCAATGTGTACGTAAACAAGTAACTGAAATCAAAGATGAAAAACTATAAATGATCATATTTAAACGGCCAAAAACTTTTCTTGCTGAAACGTTCAAACCCATTCATCATCAATGTCAAATGATAATTATTATTTTATTATTAGTTTTTTTTTAACGAAGAAAAACATTGAAGACCTCTAAATTTAAATTTAACAAAAACAACTTAGGAATCTTTAATTTGAATTTTTGAGATTATATAACAAGGGAATATTATTCGATATTGTATAAATTGATCTCCATATTTGTATACCAACAACAAATGTAAAGAAATAAGAACGACCAAAAGTTTGGTTTGAATTTCCTTTTTTGACCCCGAAAATATAAGAAATAAGAGATAAAAATGGCATAACAAATAAATAAGAGATCCACAGACTAAAGAAGTAAAGAAATGAACATATAGTCATGCGTCGTCTCCTTCCATCTATGAAAAGACTAAGCATTAATGATCAAAAACTGTTGAGTCATGCCAAATCCCGCATTGATTAAAATGGTATTATATAAACATATACCTAATTTTATTAAATTTCTCAACTTAAATTGCACGTTCATGTTTGATTTGATATGACAAGTAAAAAATGTTTTAATTTTGTTGGTTGTTTATATTATTTATTTTTTAATAAAATTAATAAATTGTATATTTTAATGCAAAAATATAAAAAGAAAAGCTACTAAAAATAAATATGAAATATAAAAACTAAGAGTTGTAGGCATGTTTTAGAAAAAAAAAGTTGATATATAGTTATGGGAAATCCTAAAATAATAGACATTCAATCAGAGAAGGAGAAAACATATAAAATATAATTATTATTTCAGATTACAATTTAGTCATAATATTTTTGGAAGTATACTATCTATTTTCATTACTGAATCAAACAAATAACCATACATATTGCACAAAAAGACTTAACATTCATTAAATAACCATGCTTAAGTTTAAATTCTTAGGTGAATGGTATGGGATTTAATTGTGTGATCGGAGAAAACAATCTTTTTAATTACAAAAAGTAGTTATAATGTGAATCCTCATTGGGTTTTATCTCTTTTTCTAAATTTAGAAACAAAAGGAAATTTCGTTAAAAGGAATTTAGACTTTGGGCTAATGAAAGGTGCCCCAAGCTTTCCATTCGCCCACCATAAAGGAAGCATGAGCAAATCACCATTGACCATGACTGATTAGTGGGTCAAGTTTAAGCAAATCGCCATTGATCATGACTGATAGATCTAAGGAATAGAAAACATTCTATTTCTTTGTTCTTTCCATATTTGATTATTTTGGACTCTACAGAAGAGGTATTAATTACTTGGATATTCTATTATGAATGTAATATATAGTTATCTGGGTTTTTGTACCTATGGATTATTGACCAGTATATATAAAGAATTCAGGTATAAATTGGTTAATTTTGTTAATTTACTTTGAAAATAACAAATTTTTTTAAAAAATATGTTCAACAACATAACTAAAAAATATTTTTGAATAATTAAATATAAATGTTTTTAACAAAATTCATGATTTAATTTTTATATAGGACAAATATATTAGAATGGTTGTTAAATTTAGTTTAGCATTCATATTTAAACAATTTTGCCTTAGTTTTCTTTGGGATCATCTCGATTTTATAACTAAAATTAGTCATGAGCTTTGTATCCAAATTTCACGTACTGAAATGATGTCTAATGTTTGTAAAATATGATTAAAATATTTGAAGTGCTCTATACCATTGAAAAGTCATTGTTTTTAACAAAAAAAAAAAAAAAAGAAAAGTCTTGTCAATACTTCGTTTGAATTGTGATTTCCTGCATGTAGAGAGAGTTCATATTCACACAAGGCAGCGCAGGGCTTGAATTTTAGATTTAATAATATTTTTATTTATTGTAGTAATAATAATAATAATAATAATAATGATAATAATAATAATAATATTTTAGTCAGAATTGGGGATTTGCCATTCTAGAAATATTGTGGGGCCTGTCAATCGTTTCTCTTCCTTTTATCTATTGCTTCCTTCCCCTTCCTCTTTGTTTTCTTTTCTTCTCTATCACTGTCTCGAAAAATCTAGAACCTTCAATTTTAACTCATCAATCCAGAACCTCAAGTATTATTTGCCCAAATATACCCATCAATTTTTTTAAGACATTATTGACGTGTATAGTAAATTAGAAAACAAAAGGGTTGTGGTATAGCTTTAATATTAAATTATAGATTTTTTTCAAAAATTTTACTTTTTATTGCATTATTTTTGTATATCTTATTTTAAAAAGTTAGGGTTTTTAGCTTAAACATGTGTGGAATTAATCATAAAATTTTATCTTGTATAAAATTAAACACCCAACAACATTGTATGAAAATTTGTTGTCCAATCTTAAATAATAAAAATTTTATGTGAGGTTTTCTATAATTTTTTCTTATTGTATTAGCTTGTTTGATATTGTATAAAAATTTATTACTTAAAATTATTAAAAATTAAAAATTAATATTATATAAGATGGCACACTCTTAAATTTAAATCCTGATTGTTTCATTGCCTTGTGAAGATATGGAGAGCATACCTTTTTTTGAATTCATGAGATAGGAAACAAAGATGGTGAGTTTGAATTCTTTATTTACATGTCTTCTTAAGTTTCTTAGCTATTAGATCAAAAAGCTGAAGATAAAAAAAAAATACTTTTAAAATTATATAAAAGTGAATTAGATTTGGACACAATCTAAAGATATCATGAAGGTATTATAAAAAAAATTATAAATGTGAAAGAATAATATGGTAAATTTAATTATTAGGGAATTTTGCTTCTTTCAATATAGTTTCATAAATGTAATGGATGGGAATAACTATAAAATCATATGTTTTTTATTCTTTACTAGGCAAAGGCCCGCGTATACTATGGGAAGCAAATTTAAATGTATGAGCATGATAAAAATATTTTTTGTAGCTTTGTATGGGTTATCTAATGAAGATATCATGTAGACATGGCTATCATTGAAAAATAAAGTTGTATTTATATAGTACCTTAAAATTTAGCATGAAATGCATAATTAGAAAGTATAGATCCAAAAGGTAATAAAAAACATAATTTATATAAAATATATATGTTCAAAGGTTAATATAAAGGATAAGTTACATAAAACAAATCTATTCCAAGCAAATTTCATTAGCATGAAATCCATTATTAAGAAAAAGTCAATACTAAACATAAAGTTCAAAAACTACTAAAAAGCATAAGTTATTCAAAATAAAACTATATTTGTTGAAACATAAATTGTAGAAAATATCAAATAAACCAATAACTCTAGCTATCCATGCCAAAACCTTCTTGGACAACTTAAACATCATATTCCCTTCCAATTCTATGTCTCTTTCCACAAAAGCAAATTTTAAATAAAAATATAACATGCAAAATTATTTTCATTGCATTTCTCACGGTGTTTTGCTTTAAAAAATTAATGGTTATGATTTTTTATAATTCTTTTTTCTTCTTACACAATATTAATCCTCAAATGTAGTAACCAGTGACCATAAGGAAACCTTTTTGAAGTGTAAGCAAGGTACTTTCTATCAATAGTAAATGACAAATTTATGTGTTAGTTCACAATAGAGCAAACCGCTCCTTATTGTAGTTAACCATGACAATATCAATTCTCAAAAAAATAAAAATTTAAGAATTAAAAAAAAAAAAGGAACATACATGATTCAAAAGATCATCAAGATAGTATTGTATTAACATAGTGAAGTCAACATTGAACAAAGAAAGGTAAGTGAAAGAATTGATTAAATATTGGTATCAAACAAAAATTAAGTTAAATTTTTTTAAAGCTTATGAGCTAGAAGACTGCATCTTTGAAGTTTGAAATACTAATTCTTATCAATGAACAAAATAAAATTTTTTTCTAATTTGGTTTGCATCACTATTTTGATTTAAATATAATAAAAATATAATATCCCATTAGCGTGAATAAATCAATTACATTCAAAGTTGAAAAAAATAAATATACAACCCAAAATATAAAAAGAAACTTAATTTAAAGGCTGTAATTATCAAGGCAAATAAAATATCCTATATATGAACAACAAGGTGTAGTGTAAAAATAGAATCGAATAAAATTTACATCCAATGTTATATCTGCTACCAAGCGGAAAGATATTATTATACATATTATATAAAATCTTAAACTTGCAATGCATTATGTATACCCATCACATGTTATATGTTCTACTAAATGAAACGATATTGTTATACATATAAAGATATTCATGTGCTTCATGGTAGACTTATTGTTTGAATGTAACGATTAAAAATCAAAATGCATAACTAATTTACTTGTATTTGCCATGCTTTAGAAGCTATTCTTTCTTGATATCTTAAATTACTATCCTATCTCACATTATAATTTTGAGAATGTATTTATTGGTGTAGTGGAATGAAATTTGAGTTGTGATAAATAAAAGTAATATGAATATTTTTTACATTTTTTTTTTACTTTACCTAAGTTTTTAAATGTACACATTAGATTTGGAGGTGGTCAGCTCAACACAACTTATTAGACTTATTAATTTCAATGCTCTAACGACATTTTGAAAGTAATATTGAAACATATTAGTAAGGAAAGACATATGTGTTGGTTTTTTTATATCAATTTAGTTGAGACACAATTATGTTCATGTGAACAATTGAAGATAAATACAAACACAATTATTTTCATATGTGCAACTGGAGATAAACAAAATTTTTTTCATGAAATGTAACGTTATTAAAGTAAATGAATGTAATGAAAAATAATATAATGATTAGTCAGGAGGATGGAAAAACATGATGTTTAAATGACAAAACAATTATCCACATAAAGTAATAGAAAACTCAGCTTAAGCATAAAAGAATGTACATTGTATTAAATAAGTCATGCAAAATAACCTAGTAGCATCCTAAAACTCCACACTTTTGATTATTTCACGTACTTATCCTTTTTGTATTGCAACCAAAAGTTGTATAGGTGATAACACAAATTTGTAGTCCAATTGCATTGTAGAATATTGATTTTTTACTTTATCTAGAGCCAAATTTGAGTTGTAAAAGATGAAAAGCTTGTTAATATGTATAATAATCACAAAACAATTTATTAGTGTTTGAAAGATAACTTTTAACTGTAGCATATAAATATAACAATTTGAAGTCATCTTGCAAAAATAGCAATTGGCCCCACTACCTTAAGTGCAGCAAAAATGTTTTAAAATAACTTTTTAAAATAATATACATGAATAGTTTACATTCCTTTGCCACAAAAAGGTAACTAAGTGTATTTCTTCTGGTTTTAGTTACCAAATATGAAGAAAATAGTGATGTTTAACCAATAGCACTAATAAGATTTTTGCAATGCTATGGTCAAATTTAGATTAGAATAATTATGAGATCTACATCATAAACACCTTAAAAACTCAAACCATCATAAATATAGATGTAACACAACTAATCGAAGGAACAAAATCCAAAACATATAGTAATATAAATAGTTTTTCCTAAGGAAAAGAACCAACCTGATGGTTTGGATTTTGGAATACATAACTTATTGGACTTTAAACAAATAAAGTGCCATTTGTTAAGGGCAAAAGACCAACCAAGATCTATATGACTCACAATATAGGTAGTTCATAATAATTCAAGTTATATTTTTAGAACAAAAAGAAAACCAATAGTTTATCAAACACATAATGGCAGCATACTTTTTCTTAGATAAACAATGCTATTTGCTCACCATAAAAAGCCATTATCTTCCTAGTTATTTACACTTCTTTAAAAGCACATATGGTTATTTGAAAATTTCAATGACGAAGCCTACAAATTCTTAGGAAAATTGAAATTGATCCATTATCGTATTAGGTGGAGAAAGTGACATTTTCTATTTTAGATTATTAATACTTGTATTGATTTTCCATTAAGGAAAAAGAAATTTTGAGACTAAATGTACCTTTAAAAGGGTAAATTTACCACAATCATTAAGACCAAAAGGCATACATAACTATCTCGAAGGAATCCAAATTGAACAATCTTTGAGAATTGGTGCCATTTTGTCCTACCTTGTATTAATCGAGAAGTTAATATTATGACCCTTATAACAACATTTTTAGTTGCATTATCCCTGCAACCAAACAACCAAAGCTAAAACATCCACAAGAAACAAAACATAAATAGTATGAGAAAATGGGTAATTGAAAAGAACTTTATCATAATGGGTGATAAGGGAGGGGCATAGAACTTGGTAGAAAAAAGTTGTGTGAAGAAGAGGTAGATTAGGCATAGGGGTATGGACTGTGCAACCCAAATAGCATAATCTAGCTACGGTGGAATGTTAGAAAAATATAAAATACAATAGATACAAAAAAATGAAACAGCTAAAATAGGAGATAAAACTTGCAAGCCTTGCATATCAAATTCACCAAATCTACTGAAGCCAAATTGGTAAGTCTTTCATTATTCTTTATCTTCATTGTTTATTTCTAATGTAATAGTGATGAAAACTTGAACTTCTTTTTAGCTCTAAAAAATAAAAAACTAAAAGTGAAAATAGATCAAAACAATTAATGAATTAGTTAAGAAAAAATAAATTCAAGATTTAAATGAATTTCCAAGTAAAATTAGGATTAAAACCTTTAGTTTTATATCTTTCTTTCTCTCTTTAAGGGTCAATCGAGTTTTAGAGATCGGAGATACTGGAAATTAGAGCAAAGAAAAAGGTGAGAGAGAAAGAAAAATTCTAAATCATTTTATTATTATTTTTTTCATATGGAGAGAAAATATGGGTAATAGTATAAATCATATATGAATAATGATATATGGAAAAAAGAGTAAAAAATCATATATGCAAAATTTTATTAACACTAACAACACAAAAATTGAGAAACATAGATTACTTATCAGTTTTATTAGATTTTGTCCAATTTGCTCAGTGTTTAACTTAGATTCCTTTATGGGATTTCTCTTATCTTTGAAAGTCTAATTGCAAAAACTAATCAAATCTCACAATAAACTAAATAAAACACCAACTTTAATAATAAAGAATGAAAAATTAATATGATTACTTCATGGACTTTGTTTATTTTTTTAAAAAAACCAAATAGCAATAACTAATTAGATCTTGATGATAGTAGACAAAAAAATAAAAGAAAGGAATAGGAAAAGACTAAAGACTTAGATATAACTCACATGAGAATGTTAAACTGCCCTAGCTTTCTTGGAAACCCAAGTTATAGAAGCAATCAAAGCCAATATTTGAAAAAAAAAAAAGCAGTGCACAATAGAAGAAGACAAAGAGAAAAAGAGAGAGAGGACAACTTAAGACATTACGATAGAGGAAAGAAACACCTGTAAGCAATTTTTTATGACCCAAATTAACCTTTAATTTTTCTAAGATTTTAAAAATATGGATGATAAAATTGAGATAGGAGACTACTTTTAATATATGTATAGATTCTACTTATAAATCTTATTTCTTATTCCAATTTGACTAAATTATACCCTTTTTCCTTTTTTTTTTTTTGGTGTACAAAGGCACAACATTAAGTTGAAAAGGAAACTTAAATAAAAGCTAGTATGGTGACAATGATAAAAAATTAAAGTTTTAGATTTCATGTATGCAATATTTTTAGTTTTATTGAAGATGATATACTATAATTAATAGTCTAAAACACATAGAAAAATATATTTATTGAACTTCACCTACAAATAAGACACTTCATTTATTATTTTCTTTTGTTTGGTATTTTTCAAATAAGACACTCATTTACAACTATTTGTTAGGAATATGTGGGGTCTAATCCAATTGATTGGCCAATTAAAAGACCTAAAGCCTTTTTGCCTTTGACCATAAAATAAAGCCCTACATATAAAAGTGGGGTAGTTTTTGGCGTGAAAAGAAAGTGAGAGAGTAGCACCAAACTAAGAGGAAAATAAAAGCCAAAGAAAAGATAAAGATAAAAGAGAGAAGAGAGAGTTGGTTGAACAAAAGTCCGTCTATGATTTAAATTGAGCTGAAATTTTTGTCAATAGGTTCATGATTCAATGTTTTATCATTTTGAACGGTGGAATTGGGTTTTGAAACTCTTTAGGAACAAATCTAAAGGTGTATTTGTTGAGTTACCTATTTAGTAAGATTTTTTCATTTGTCTCTCTAATTGTTGATTAGCTCTAGTTTTAACTAGAGGAGAACTTTGTATATCTATTTTTTTGATAGCAGGGTCTATTTGTTGAGTCACCTATTTGGTAAGATTTTTTCATTTGTATATCTATTTTTTGATAGTAGAGATTTTTTGGTGGTCCATCATTTTTTCTCTACACTAGAGGGGCTTTCACATAAATCTTGGTGTACTTTATTTTTCCTACGTTGTTGATTATTTGTTGTTATCTATTGCTGTAAGTTTATTACGATATATTATTTCTGTGTTATTGTATTTTTCACTTCAGGCCTAACAACTAGTATCAGATGAAGGATTTTGAGACATCGATACAGAAACAACCCAAGAGAAAAGTAAATTCTATTTGAGATCATAGAGGGTGATATAGGTTCCATGATAAAATTGACAGCATCAAATTATTCAATTTGGAAGCCTATGATGGAAGATCATTTATACTATAAAGATTTGTATGAGGCAATATTAGGTGATTTAGTTAAGCCAACAAATACAAAAGATAAAAATTGAAAAAAGCTAGGTAGAAAGTTACGGCTATAATAAAAAAATGAGTTGATATCAATGTATTCCATCATGTAACATAAGAGACAAATGCCCACACTATTTGAAAAAAATTAGAAGTATTGTATGAAAAGAAAACAAGCATGAATAAAGTTATACTTAATTAAAAGCTTATAACTTTATAGTCCAGGGATGGACAATCAATTATAAAGCACTTAAGTGATTTTCAAGATATATTTAATCAGATGACTACTATAGAGCTTAAAATGGATTATGAAATAAAGGCGTTGTTTCTTTTAAGTTCATTGCTAGACAGCTGGATTACTCTAGTTGTGACTATTCTTAATTTAGCTCTTGATTACAAGGTGACATTGAAGACAGTAAATAATAGCATGCTTAATGAAGAAGTAAGACGAAAAGATTTAGACATTGAGAATTAATCTCTTGTCATAGAGAACAGGGGTAAGAACATCAATAGAGATCATAACTCAAAAAGCCATAGTAAATCTAAATATAAATCCAAGTCTAGAGGTAAAATGAAGTGCTTCTATTATGGAAAACTAGGTCATATAAAGCAATACTATAAAATCTTGAAGCAAGAGCAAAAAGATGAGAAAGACAATAGTTCAGATGATGACAATGTTGTAGCAATGAATTTAGATAATGATTCAGTTACTTAGATTTGTACACATGGTGATTGTAATCATGACCCTAGCATTGAGTGGACAGTTGACATAGAAATGGTATATCATTGAATTCCTAAGAGGGAATTGTTTACAACTTACAAAGTATGAGACTTTGGTTGCATCAAGATGAAAAATAAAAGTGTGTTACAAATTGTTGGGATTGGTGATATTGTTGTACAAACTAGTACGAGCTGTATGTTGACTTTGAGGGATGTCAAATATATTTCAAATATGAGAATGAACTTGCTTGCTATTAATGTTCTTGATAAAGAAAAATGTTAGAGTTGACAAAATAATGGGCAATAAAAGCTTCTCAAAGGATCTATGGTAGTTGCAAGAAGAAAACTATGTTGCATAATGTACAAGATATGGATGAAATTAAATGACAATCAGATAATGCCATTGAGGATGATGCCTCAGCAAATATATGGCACAATCTCTCATTACCTTAACCAAAAGTATGCCTCTCAATTCATGTGATCATTGTTTATTTGGCAAGCATTGTAGAGTTTTTTTTTTTATAAATGTTCTTAGAGAAAAAAAAACATATTGAAATTAATTCATTCTGATGTATGTGGTCCTATTGAGGTTGAGTTATTAGATGGTAGCAGGTATTTTGTTACTTTTATTGATGATGCTTCACGTAAGACTTGGGTGTATATATTAAAAATAAAAGCCAGGTATTGCAATATTTTTAAAAATTTTATGCCATGGTGGAAAGGATGATAGTGTTGCCTTTGAAGTGTATTCGGACTGATAATGATGGAGAATACACATCCAAAGACTGTGAAGAATATTATTTAAAGCATAAGACTAGGTGTGAGATGACAGAACTTGGAACATCATAGCATAATGGTGTAACTGAAAGGATAAACTACACCATTATAGAAAAAGTCAAATGTATGTTAAAGATACCAAAATTATCAAAGCCATTTTGGGGTGAAACAGTTAACACAACTTGTTATTTGCTTAACAGATCACCATTGGTTCTTTTGGGCTTTGACATTTTAGAAAGAGTGTATATAGGAAAAGTTACTTCATACTCTCACTTGAAAGTTTTCAAGAGTAAAGCATTTATGCATGTACAAAAAGAACAAAGGTCAAAGCTTGACAGTAAAGTCACACAATATGTGTTTGTAGGATATGGTGATGAAAAATTTGGTTATAAGGTATAGGATCTAGTGAAAAGAAAAATAGTCAGAAGTAGAGATGTGGTCTTTCAACACCGACAGGGGTTCCGCTGGAAAAAGCCACAAATGATGGCAATGAACAAGAGGCAAAACTCAATGATATGAATGAGCCAGCTATAGTTAGTGATAAGCCAGATGCAATCAGTTTTAAGTAGGGTGAGCAGTCCTCTCCACCAAAAAGTGTTAAGCAGGGGAGCTACCTTCGAAATCAGATAGTGTAAGTCTCAGCCTAGGAGATTTACTAGAGAGCACAGGTCATCACCAAGTATCCAAGTTTAGATTTTATTTTAGCTACAAGTAAGGGAGAGTTAGAAAGCTTCCAAGATGTATAGACTATTCTGGATAGAGAGCATTGATTAAAAGCAATGAAAAAAGAGATGAAGTTATTGTGAAAAAATAGTACATATGATCTTGTTAAATTTTTAGAAGAGAGAAAGTCATTAAAGAATAAATAGGTGTTCAAGTTGACAAAAGATAGTGACAAACTAATGAGATACAAAGCTCGATTCCTAGTGAAAGATTTTTTTCAAAAATCTGACATTGATTTTGATAAAATCTTCTTTTTAGTTGTGAAGATGAGTTTCATTCGATGGTACTAAGATTAGTATCATCTTGAGCTTGAACAACTAGATGTTAAGACTGTATTCTTGCATAGTGACTTATAGGAAAACATTTATATGGAACAACTTAAGGGCTTTGAAGTGAAAGAAAAAGAGCATTTAGTTTACAAATTGAAAAACAAAAAGCTTGTATGGCTTGAAACAAGCTCCATGATAGTGGTACAAAAAGTTTGATTCTTTTATGATAAGCCATAACTATAAAAAAAATGATAACGGATCCTTATGTATATGTCAAAAAATTTTTAATGGTAAATTCATTATTCTCTTATTATATGTTGATGACATATTGATTGTAGGACAAGATGCTGATATGGTTCTTAAGTTGAAAGAACAATTGTCTAAATTTATTGACATGAAGGATCTAGGTCCAACAAAGTAGATTATCGATACGGATATTATTCAGGATAGAAAAGCTAGAAAGCTATGATTGTCACAGAAAAAGTATGTTAATAGGTGCTTAGTAAATTCAACATGTAACATGCTAAATTAGATTACAGTCTACTTGCTAACCATTTTCATTTGAGTAAGAAAGCTTGTTCAGTGACTAAAGAAAAGCAACTAGCTATGTCTAGTATTCCTTATTCTTCTATAGTTGATTCTTTGATGTATGTTATAATTTGCATACGGCCCAATATTGCTCATTTAGTTGGTGTAATGAGAAGATTTTTTTCTAATCTTGAAAAGGTTCACTGGGAAATAGTAAAATTGATTTTTTTATATTTGACGTACACCTTAAAATTATACTTGAGTTATGGAGTTTTTCAACTAATTTTAGAAGGATTTACTGATGTTGACATGGCAAATGATCTTAATGGTAGGAAATTTACTTTAGGGTATTTGTTCACTTTTGCATGAGGAGCTATCTTGGTAGTCTAAATTGCAAAAGTGTATTGCCTTGTCAATAAAAAAGCTGAATATATTATAGCAACTAAAGCAAGTAAAGAAATGCTTTGGATGAAACATTTTTTTTTTTGAATTAGAGTTGAATCAGAAAGAGTACGTGATGTTTTGTGATAGTTAGAGTGCTTTAGATTTGAGTAAAAATGTCATGTATCATGCTAAAATGAAGCACATTGATGTTGATATTACTAGTAGCATTTAGTGATTGAAGAACAATAGATGCTATTAAAGAAAGTGCATACTAATGAGAATATAACAGATATGTTGACTAAGACATTTCCTAAGAAAACTTAAGCTTTGCAATAACTTGGTCATAATGGGTTCTTTGGCCAAGGTAAGTTTCAAATGAAATTGTTATTATGATAAATTTCATCCTGATAGGGTTGGAAGAAGAGATTGTTAGGAATGTGTGGAGTCCAACCCTAATTGATTAGCTAATTAAAAGGCCTTAAGCCTTTTTGCCTTTGATCATGGAATAAAGCCCTACATATAAAAGTGGGGCAATTTTTAGCGTGAAAAGAAAGTGAGAGAGTAGGGCCAAAATCGAGAGGAAAAGAAAAACTAGGAAAAGAAAAGAGTAAAGAGAAAAGAGAGAGTTAGTTGAACAAAAGTCGATTCATAGTTTGATTGAGCTAAAATTTTGTCAACAGGTTCATGATTCAGTGTTCTACATTCTGAATAGTGGAGATTGGATTTTAAGCTTTCTAGGAACAAATCTATGGTGTATTTGTTGAGTCACCTATTTACTGAGATTTCTCCAATTGTCTTTCTAGTTGTTAATTAGCTTTAGTTTTAGTTAAAAGAGAACTTTGTGTATCCATTTTTTGCTAGTTGTGATTTTTCTGATGGTCCATGATTTTTTTTTTTTACACTGAAAGGTTTGCCATATAAATCATGGTATGTTTTTTTTTTGTGTTGTTGATTATTGATTGTTGTCTATTGCTGTGGGTTTATTACAATATATTGCTTCTATGTTGTTGTGTTTGTCATTTCAAGCCCAACATTATTTTGTTTGAAAATGGAAGAAAAAAGAAAAGAGACTGAGTGAAATCATAATATCATTTTTATTGAAAAAAAATGCTTAAATAATAGGGTGAAGCATGGTTTCAAATAACAATTTTGTAATAGAATAGCGACCATAAAATTGCAATAGTACCACCATCTGCCACCTCTATTCGGAGAAAATGCAGCTGAAAAATTAAATTATAGTCAAAATGGTGCATAATGGCGGCTAAAAAATAGTGTAATGGGGAATAGTGGCAATAATAGACCGTTATTGCTGTTATTCCTATTTTCCTAGTTACTGGTTCAAATTAATCAAAAAAAAAAAAACTTCAACACAAATAAAGCAACTAAGAAGACTGCAAGAGTGAAAGCAAAAAGATAACACAAGTATCAGATTTTCAGTTTCAAAATCAATCAAAAAAATTAAAAAATAGTGTCAAATCATTTATCAACCATTCAATTGGCAACAACCTTAACTTATTTCACAAATTACTCAAATTCAAATCAGCTTTAAGTCTTGAATCAACAATCAAGATCAAAGAAGGTAAGAGAAAGTTAATTTTTTTTTTTGTAAAATTTATGTAGAATAATGTTGATCTTTGTAAGAATCTGAGAGAGATGAGGTCAAGGTACTTTGTAGGCAATGACATTGACAAGGGTATGTGAGAGAAAGTGATGGTACAGAGAGAAAAAAAGAGAGAAGAAAGAGATGCGAAGAAGAATTGAAGAAGAGGGTTTTTGGTTATCAAAATTTAGGAGAAATTTTAAGGGTGAGGGGCTATCTACTATTAAGTGAGACGCGTGGGAGTGGAGTAGGGTGGGGTGGGGTGGTGCAGAGGTTGGGTTTGGGTGGGTTGGTTTTTTTTTTTATTTAATTCTATAATTAATTTTATTAAAATATAAATTTAAAATTTTGTAATTTTTAAAATTATATATATATGGATTTTAGATGAAAATTTTTAATAATTTTTTTTATAAGTTAGTTGAAAAATAATTAAAATTAAATATTATATTTTAATTTTGTTATTTATTTATTTATGATTTTTATTTGAAATTTAATAATTTTTTGTTATTTTAGTATTTATATTGTTGTCAATTCTTTTGCTATTAGATTAATTCTTATTAATTTATAGTCGATAGAATTTGAAATTATTATATTTTTAAATTTGTAATTTTATTAAATATGGATGCTTGGTATTGAACATATTATATTTAGTTAATATTTTGATTTGTCTAGAATTAATATTGAATATGAACTTGGCTTGAGCAAAAATTTTATTGCTAAACCAAATATGAATGCTTTATTATAATCTAAATACAATTGTGAATAATTTTTTTAAAAAATAAAAAACATAGTGTGTCATAAATTGTTTTAAAAATCATTAAATAAGAGTTTTTATAATTATAATTATAATTATTACATTTTATAATCAATTGTGCAAAATTAAAAAAAATTCACGATCGCAATGATCATGATGACCACAATGATCTCTGTTATATCCGAAATTGCGATAAATGCGACGTGACTAAAAATATATCATGACCGCTATTTAAATCCCTAAGGTAAAGTAAATGAGTTAAACTCTCAATGCCAAAAAATACAATAGAATTTTTCTACATTAAGTAGAATTGATTTAAGCAAAATCAAGAGATTTTTTTACCATCATGTGCATTTCCAAAAAAATTGTTCATATAATCTGAGAATAAAAATTCTCTATAACGAGCCACCCCATCTTTCTCTACCACTTGAGGCAATGGTGCAATCTTGTCTGTTGGTTTTGGATTGGTAAATATTGGTATTGATATTATTGATTTTGTGCTTGTGGTACAAACTCTATGCTCTGCACTTTTGTACCTTCCATTGCTTAATATCTACATAAAAAATGAAAGTTTAAACTTTGTAGATAATTAGGCAGCTAGGTACTAGAGCATGTTCGTTCTATTTCAATCATGAATTTAAAAAACCTTATATTGGCATGGTTAGTTTTTCATTCAAATGAAAAAAGTCTCAGAATTTGAGGGTTTAACCTAGTGATTCATTCACTTTCATTAGGAAATGAATTATAGCAAGATAAAGGATTTGATTTTCTACACATTTCTTTCTTTTACCAAAAGAAAATGGTCTAAATATAAATTCTGATACAAACTTGTAACATATCACCAATATTGATGACCAAGGCACCAGGAATAGGAAAAATCTTTACCCACTCTCCCTTATTTTCCATATCCATATCTTTTGAAACTTTCACATACAAACCACCAATTCCATCTTGTAATAAGATTGTAAAGATACCCATATCAGAGTGTTACCCTACACCAACTGTGAGTTTAGGGTTAGTACACATCGGATAAAAATTCATGTTAACCATCTTTTTGCCAATCAATGTATCAATTTGTGAGTCATGTAGTTCCACTCCAAAGTTTTCCATCAAGGATTCCACCAATTTCCTAACCATTTCAAGTGATGAGTTTAAATACTGAAGAGCAACATTCCTGAAAAGAGAATATTGATATATTTATGAGTCTATTATAATTAGGTTTGGAATGCCATGCTAAAAGAAGAAAATTGAGCACAAAGCATGTTTCATTACTTTCATTCTACAGGCCAATGTTGAAGAGCTTTAGCATAATTGGTGTAGGCTATGCTAATGTAGTCTTTCCACTCCAATGCTTTTTCTTACTCTAGCACAACTTTGCATCAAGTAGTGAATCAATCAAATTATAATTATAAATGTGTGAAACCCTAGTCTAAGAGACAAGGAAATAAGTTGAATTTTCTTTTTAATCAAGATTTCATACATGTGGAAAGGATGGAACTGAGGGTAGGTAAGAGGCAATCCACCAATTAGCCCATTCTAAAGGTTAAATATAAATTTTTTGTTTAATATATTTTATATTATTTTTTGTTAAGTTAAAAAAAATCAAAATTACGTGATTCTCATTAATTAATTGATAAATATAGGTGTTTATGAAGTTGAGCCAGATTAAGCCTAGTTAATTTTTTAAAACCTTTCCCCAAGGTTCTACCTAATTCAGCGAGGTCAAGAGGTTTGAAAATTTTAAAAATATTAAGATAACAAAAAACTATTAAAATTTGACAATTTTTATATTTTAAATATATTTTAAAATTAAAATTACATAAAATATTGTTATTAATAATTTAATGTTTATCATTAGATGAAAACTCAAAAATCTCTATCAAAGATTTGATTTAAGTAAAGGTATACATCCACTCGACCCATTGATAGGTCTATCAATAAATGACCAATAACAAGTTTAAATTATATTAAATTATATTAATTATTTTGGGTTTTGTTTCAACTACACAAAATTTATTTGTCCTCATAAATAGTTTAGGTTAACCTATTACTTTTTCATAAAAAAAAATGATAACCTATTACTTAGGTAACAATTTAAAAAATATGCTTCGCCAACAATAGAAAAAGGACAATTTGAGGAATATTCTAAAATCTTAATTGTATAATTTTCAATTTTTTCTTCAAATAATTTAATTTGTTCTATAGTCTATTCTTAATGGATACCAAGTTATAACTTGTGCTTCGCTATGAGTTAACTGCAATAAGTTCTATACCACATAAATTACTCTAGATTATTCTATATTCAACAAGGATAAAGAAATTGCAATAGAACACAAAACTATTTTTAATTTTATAGTGAACAACAACAAATATTATTTAGCTTTTTTACAATTGAAAATTTTATTAACAAAGTTTAGGAAAACAATATTAAAATTGTCTATACATTTAGTTTGCCAAGTCATCATCATAAGAACATGTGAAACAAGTACCACAAAATTCTATCTATGTCACTTATAAGCAAGATAAGAAGCTTATCTTTACAACCTTTGATACATTTCTACTTAGAGAAAGAGGAAAGATTGAAAGATAAATTTTAAAAGTAAATAAGAATTTATTTCATACCTAAACTTTTCCTTCATGAGAAATGAATATTACCTTTCGTGTCATCTATGATTTTGGTTGTAACTTGCATAACTAAAATTAATATAGCAATAATCACAAAGTTAAGAAAAGCAAAAAACATAGCTTACAATTCTCTTCTTGTACCTCCATGCAATATTCATTATTGCTTTGGATCAAATGTTTAAAAACTTCTAAAGCTACCTGTCAAGAACTAAAACTGCCATAATAAAACTTGTGATTTATGTGTATGTGAGTGACTAACAACTACAAATTTTAGTTCATTAGAAACCAAAAACAGGATACTCAAGTCAAGACTGGTATTAAATTATAGACCAACAACTCCTTGTTAACTACAAATAACTAAAAATGCTAAATTAAAAAAAAAAATCAAAGATGCGAATAGAACTTAAAAACCTAAAAAAACTTTAAAGCAAAACAATTAAAATATTAAAAATCAAGCCATGAAAACAAAATTGAAGAACCAAAATAAAAAAAAAAAAACATGCAACCTCAACTTCATCGTTCAAAACTGAATTTCAAAGTGAAACAAATCTCATCAAACAATGATCTCAAATAACTTTAAACATAAGTAAAATAAGATTGTGAATTTCACATACGTAAATGATAATAACAATGGTCTTGATAAGACTAATAAAATAATTAATGAAAAGAAGTAGGACTAGAATCAACAAAAATATAATTGAATTGCAAATCCTTTTTTTTCTTTCCCTATTTCCAATGGTTTATTATTTAACTTGGTTTGCATAATGTTTTCCAACATGCTTAAATGAGCTTTAAACATCAATCTTAAATAAGTTAGATGGCAGTTATGAATTTTTATTAAAGTAATGTCATAACATATACATTCAAAAATCTATAGCTAGACTTAACAAATGGAGTTACCACCAATATTTTTTACCAGGTATGATTGGCCATCTAATGAATCATCCTTTTAAGGAGCTCCTAAGCTTGACTAAGGGTCCTTAAAAGAATAAGTTTGGATCTACTAACTAGAATAGGGTTCGAGAGTTCGGTTACATATAAGGAAGTTTATAACACCCCTATATGCCCATCCGAAGGATCGTACCATTTTATTTTAAATTTATCCTAAGGTCTTGATTCTAATTGTTTTAAAATTTAATGTTCAAGTATTGAAAATAATTCTTAAGACATTCCATCAATCTGGTAGAACTCTTAAAAATATTTTCTCACCTCAAGAGCATTCAAGAATCCCATTTGTTTTCTTGAAAAGGTTGTCGTTGGACAAAGTTTAATTATTTTTTATTTTTTTATTTTTATTGAAAACATATCTAATTATTCCACCATTTAGGCCAAATTAGAAATATTTTCTCTTTTTTGAATTTCTAAAATTTTCACTTTTGTGTATTTTCCTGCTTTTGTGTATGTTTATGTTTCATTGATCTTTTTTGTTGATTTCTCTGTGTTTTTATAGGGCCTGATAGAAGAGTTCTTGATTAACCAAGAATCCACCATTGACAGGGTTTCTATATTATCACCAAACATGGATTTATCCTATTGCAAACTAGATCCATCTATAACTCTTCCACCAGTAGAAATCTTCATTATTTTTTTATCTCATTATCCTAACCTAAAGATAAAGCAACTAAAAACAAAAAGAGAAAAAAGTCACAGATAAACATCAAAATAAATAAGTAAAATAATAAAAATAAAACCCAAAAAAATTAAAAAATACATAAATAAATATAAGACATAAATCAATAAGCAGTTGGAGCTTAACTGCTTGGACCCTATTGAGCCAGATCCAATTGGTTTGGGTCTAGACTAAATAGGGTATCTATACATAATGATACTACTAATATTCTATAGCATTACTAAAATCATGCCAAAAGAAAAATTGGAACAATCACTATCAAGTATCCCTAAATTTAATTTTTCAAAAAAATAAACATTTTTTCACTTTGACTTCAAAAAGCAATTTGAAGTAAAATTAAAAAAAAAAAGGGGGAAAGTTGAAAAGAAGAGGGAAAAGGCTAGAGTAGCCTTATGTGTTTGACAAGTAGTCAAAGGATCATTGAAAGGTATATCAATAGCCTAACATCTGCAATGTTCTATAACACAAAGCTGCATAAAACCAAATAGGATTATCCTTTCTTTGCCGTGGCCTTTTCACTTTCTTTTGTAAGGTAGCCCTATGCTACCCTTTCATCAATGCCCCTAAGAAAAGTAGTTTAGGGTTGCTATTTACTCACCCCACTTGGACTGTTCATTACTTGTAGAGAAAATTAATTGTTATTTGGGCTTAATTTAAGTAGCAAAGGCGGTATGAGATTGCGATGGAGGTGGTAAATTTCAGTTCTGTGTTTGTTTGTTAAACATTAATATCTATGAAAAAAATAATGGAAAGCAATAGCAAGATTTTTCTTTGTTTTCAATTTCTTGACGGCTTGACCAGGGGTAATAAAATAAAATTTTTAGAAAGTTAAAAAGGAAGGAAATTAGTTTTACCTACTGGACGGAATAAGAAGGATTTTTCAGTTAAAAGGAGAAAAAAAATCTTCAAATAAAAATTTAATAATCATTCAAATTTGTATTATTTTATTACAATCAATTCACCTTATCAATTATGTTATTATTAGATAAAAATTGATTAATTGTCAATACTCATTTTTATCTAATTCAAAACTCAATTGGAATAAAAATAAATGTTTAAGTAGTCTGATTGGGGATATATATATATATATATATATTTAAAGTTCAATTGATCTGAAATAAGAAATTTTATACTTAATTAATTATAATAAAATATCATAAACTTAAATTATTATTAAATTTTTATTAGAGAGCTTTTTTTTAATCATTTTATCATTCTTTTTTTGTAGATAAAAGATCGCAGTTTGAGTATAAAAGAAAATGCTACAAGGGCTGGAATTAAAATACTAAACTTGCTAAATATCACTTAGACTCAATTGATTGATACATAATTCATTGAGTTTTTCAATAGGGGTTGAATCCACTTGCCCAAATCAAAACACTGCCCTGTTTTATTTTGGTAGGAAAATTATATATGTTACTGTATATGCTACGTTATTGATTTTTAATACTACATATATTTTGAATATTGTTGCTAATAATCAGAAAAATAGTTGTGATCTCAATTACAAATAAGAAGCTGATGAATTACAACTTTTGGTTCGAAAATATAGAAAGAACAGATATCGGAGGCTACCCTAAATCATCATCATTTTATTGTCACATGTAAAACACTTGTGCTAAACATAAGAGGGAGTAATAGATGTGCCAAAATCAATAGCACCGAGAATAGAGTAGAATATGTCTTCTATTTCAAGCCAAGTTGGGTTTTGCAAACTCAAGGGACTTCTTGCCATCATGTGCATTTCCAAAAAAGCTGTTCATGTAATCTGAAAAAACAAACTCTCTATATCGAGCCACTCCATCTTTCTCGACCACCTGAGGCAATGGTGCAATCTTTTGTGTTGCTTGTGGGCTCGTAAATATTGGTATTGACACTCTGGACTTTGTGCTTGTGGTGCGAACTCTATGTTCTGCACTTTTGTACCTTCCATTACTTAATATCTGAATAAAACAAATTAAAAACACAATTATTAGTATTTTTTTTTTCAATCTTCCATTTGTTCAAATTCTTATGCTATAGTATGATTAATTTTCGAATGAAATGAAACGAGTGTCGATAGAAACTTTGATTTGAACCTGTAACATATCGCCAATGTTGATGACCAAGGCACCAGGAACAGGAGGAATCTCGACCCACTGTCCCCTCTTTTCCATGTCTACATCTTCTGGGACTTTTACATACAAACCGCCAATCCCATCTTGTAATAAGATTGTGAGAGTACCCATGTCAGAATGGCGTCCTACACCAACTGTGAGCTCAGGACTAGGACATGTTGGATAATAGTTCATATTAACCATCTTCTTTCCAATGAATGCATCAATCTTTGAGTCATCTAGTTCCACTCCAAGATTTCCCATCAAAGCTTCAAGCAATTTCCTCACCATATCAAGCGATGTGTTCAAGTATTGAAGAGCAACATCCCTACAAAGAGAATATTGAAATTTATATGAATATGAAACTCTATAAATGCGGTTTCGGAATATCTGGGAAAAGAAGAATAGAGAGCACAAAACATATTTCATTACCTGCACTCTACAGGCCAATGTTCAAGAGCTTCAGCATCATTAGTGTAGGCCATGCTAATATAGTCTTTCCATTCCAATGCTTTCTCATTTTCTGGGACAAAGCTCGTACCATACTTCACTAACGGGGTTGGACTCACTTCTTTGCAATAAACAGCCTTCCTTTCAGCGGGCAGACCAAAGAAGTTATGGGCGGTCCCTTTAAGGGACTCCAGTAGATCGACGGGTACTCCATGGTTCACAACTTGGAAGAAGCCAAGAGTCTCAGAGGCTCTAACAATCTCCTTGACTACTTCATCATGGTCAGGGCCATCAAGCCTCGACAAATCAACCGGTGGCATCTCACATTTGGTTGCATTTTTCTTATCAATCTGCTCGGCTGGTGGTTGAATGTAAGCCTGGGGCACCTTTGATATGCCAGAGTCCACCAATCCCTTCACGCCGTTTCCATCTTGGACGACAAAGTTGAAAAGTGAGTTGCCATTATCGAAACTTGGAGCCATTTGGGTCTGTTGTATATTTCTTTTGTATGTCGAGAAGTTTTATTGATAAGAGGTTGTGTGGTGCTTCAACCAAAGGGAAGGAGGCTATTTATAGTGCATGGCTGGTTCATCATCAAATATTAAAATTTTAGTTTCCTGTTGACCTTTATGGTGAATGACTTTGAATTTTTCAGCAAGACAAGGTATTGGGCGTCTAAAGATTGACAATTATCACTTTTGGTGAAGAAATTTAGCATTCTATAAAAATCAAGGAAGCTGCCATAATCTAGAACGGGTTCTCTCCATCAGACCAAAAACATAAGCAAAATGCCAAAATGGAAAGGAAAATTTCTTAAAACTTTCCATTGCATATTAATTTTTTTAAAAGGAATAATGATAGAGTACATTTTCTCCATGGAATTAGAGATGGGAATAATTAGAAATTTGTTCTCTCAAGATATTACGTCATATTCATAAGTAAATATTCTCAAATTTTAACTTAGAGTTTTTGACAGGTGGGTGTATTCAAGATATTTGGGCTCTTTTTGATTGATGCTTTTATTTTTTACAAATAAGTTAATTAGATAATTGTTATATACCCATTTTTTTCCTATTGTATATTTGGGTTCAAACTGGAATGTTTATTCAAGATCGTGCAGTTCTATCAATAAAGAGTTTCAAATCCAAAATTCAATTCCGGGTGATGAAAGTGATGGATTTCATGGAATTTTCATCCAAATTACGTTGACGATTAGAATAATATTAACAGGACTTTCGAAGGGTATTGATTTTGTACTTCAAAAATAATATATTTTATTAAATTGAAACATAATATAGCAGCATATGTAAAATATGTTAATTATATTTAAAATACAATAAGTTACTAAATTTAATTATTTATTTCATATGCATAATAATATAATAATAAAGAAGAAGAATGAAAGTTTTGACTTAATTTTGTTTGAATTAATCCACAAAAATTGAGATGCATGCTGCAAGAAGATAATAGTCAACAAATTCCACAAGTTGCTTTTCCATTTAGGAAAATTTTCTGGTTGAGACAAAGGTTCGATCTCCATCTTTTCAGACAACTATATTTCTTATTGTTTCTAGAAATCTAAGTATCGATGTCATTTGTGGAAAGTTCGTTCCGATAATTGATAGTGTTCTCCAAGCAACGCAATGTGATAATTTCATTGCAAGTTGTAGACTTGAAAATTAATAAGTTGAATTCATAATTTGGATATGGTGTTGTTTCTTTTATTCCCATTTATTGCCCCTTCATCACTTCTACTAAAACCCCAAACTAGTCTGATCTCTATTTTGGAGCCTAATAGGTTCATTTTGAAAATATATATATATATTAAAATATTAAAATTTTAATATGTTTAAATATATTTTATAATTAAAATTATACAAAAATATAATTTTTAAAAATCTTATTCAAAGTTGGGCATCTAAGTTTTAACCCCGAAATATTTTCCATAATGATCGAACCTTGATTGCCTTCCATTCTGTCTACTGATGAGTTTCCTATTCGTACCAAATTAATCTAATTCATTAAGTGGCCATCACTGAAGAAAAAAGCCAAAGACCATTATTTGCCTTAATTATCTTCGAGTAAGCGAAAGTTCTGGAAAAGAAGAGAAACGGAAAAAAGGACAGGAGAGAAAGAAAAAAAATAGGAAAAAGGTAAAAAAGTACAAAAAGTATATCGAATTTTGATCATTTTACAATTTGATACATAGAAATTATAAAATCTCAAATTAAAATTTAATCTTAAAATGAGGAATTAATTGATTGAATAACAGTTAGCTTTAAATTCTATGAATGAATTAATAGTTTATTGCTACAATCTTAATCATAAAACTAAAAAAAAACAATAGAACTAATTGATTTAGTGGTGAGAGAAGACTTTCCTAATTCAGAATCGAAACAAACCAAACCGTAGGTATAAAAAATAAAACCTTACATTAAATTTATAGATTAAAATAATTGCTGACAAAAATCAGCTTTTTAATCATTTAAATAAACGATCTCATTGATAGCAAAATCAACAAAAGAAATATTTCTTGAATTAATTGATATGTTATAAGAATTAGTATTTGAAAATTGAGTGTTTAAAAGAGTTTAAATACATAATATCTTTTTCAGTAAGATAAATAATTGAGTGAAGATTTAAGAATAAATTAGAAACTTAAAAAAACAAAGTATTTTTTCTATTTGTTGTAAAATAATAAATATTTAACTATTAAATTATTTAAAATTTTTTTTAAATATGCTTTTCATGCCTTAAAACCATTTTACTGTCTTGATCTTATCGTTTATCTATCATTCTCTATTTCTTTTAAAGTAAATAATGTGTCTTCAGTTGTGAACTTTAGACCAAGATTTAATGGCATGAGGAGAACCGGTGGATCAAATAAGCCTTTTTTTATTTATAAAATCTTTGTCAACTGGACTTGAATTTTAGATACGAATAAACATTCTAGAACCAATAGCTATCGATTTTCCCCATTTTTTTGGTCAGAATTGGTGGTAGCTGAAAATCCATTTCCTTAAGTTTCTTCCAATGTTTACGTAAACAAGTAACTGAAATCAAAGATGAAAAACTATAAATGATCATATTTAAACGGCCAAAAACTTTTCTTGCTGAAACGTTCAAACCCTTTCATCATCAATGTCAAATGATAATTATTATTTTATTATTAGTTTTTTTAACAAAGAAAAACAATGAAGACCTCTAAATTTAAATTTAACAAAAACAACTTAGGAATCTTTAATTTGAATTTTTGAGATTATATAACAAGGGAATATTATTCGATATTGTATAATCCAAGTTTGATTAATTGATCTCCATATTTGTATACCAACAACAAATGTAAAGAAATAAGAACGACCAAAAGTTTGGTTTGAATTTCCTTTTTTGACCCCGAAAATATAAGAAATAAGAGATAAAAATGGCATAACAAATAAATAAGAGATCCACAGACTAAAGAAGTAAAGAAATGAACATATAGTCATGCGTCGTCTCCTTCCATCTATGAAAAGACTAAGCATTAATGATCAAAAACTGTTGAGTCATGCCAAATCCCGCATTGATTAAAATGGTATTATATAAGCATATACCTAATTTTATTAAATTTCTCAACTTAAATTGCACGTTCATGTTTGATTTGATATGACAAGTAAAAAATGTTTTAATTTTGTTGGTTGTTTATATTATTTATTTTTTAATAAAATTAATAAATTGTATATTTTAATGCAAAATATAAAAAGAAAAGCTACTAAAAATAAATATGAAATATAAAAACTAAGAGTTGTAGGTATGTTTAGAAAAAAATTTTTTTGATAAATAGTTATGGGAAATCTAAAAATAATAGACATTCAATCAGAGAAGGAGAAAACATATAAAATATAATTATTTTTTCAGATTACAATTTAGTCATAATATTTTTGGAAGTACACTATCTATTTTCATTACTGAATCAAACAAATAACCATACCTATTGCACAAAAAGACTTAACATTCATTAAATAACCATGCTTAAGTTTAAATTCTTAGGTGAATGCTATGGGATTTAATTGTGTGATCGGAGAAAACAATCTTTTTAATTATAAAAAGTAGTTATAATGTGAATCCTCATTGGGTTTTATCTCTTTTTCTAAATTTAGAAACAAAAGGAAATTTCCTTAAAAGGAATTTAGACTTTGGGCTAATGGAAGGTGCCCCAAGCTTTCCATTCGCCTACCATAAAGGAAGCATGAGCAAATCACCATTGACCATGACTGATTAGTGGGTCAAGCTTAAGCAAATCGCCATTGATCATGACTGATAGATCTAAGGAATAGAAAACATTCTATTTCTTTGTTCTTTCCATATTTGATTATTTTGGACTCTACAGAAGAGGTATTAATTACTTTGATATTCTATTATGAATGTAATATATAGTTATCTGGGTTTTTGTACCTATTGATTATTGACCAGTATATATAAGGAATTTAGGTATAAATTGGTTAATTTTGTTAATTTACTTTGAAAATAACAATTTTTTTAAAAAAATATGTTCAACAACATAACTAAAAGATATTTTTGAATAATTAAATGTAAATTTTTTTTGAACAAAATTCATGATTTAATTTTTATATAGGACAAATATATTAGAATGGTTGTTAAATTTAGTTTAGCATTTATATTTAAACAATTTTCCCTTAGTTTTCTTTGGGATCATCTCGATTTTATAACTAAAATTAGTCATGGGCTTTGTATCCAAATTTCACGTACTGAAATGGTATCTAACGTTTGTTAAATATGATTAAAATATTTGAAGTGCTCTATACCATTGAAAAGTCATTGTTTTTAACAAAAAAAAAAAAAAAAAGAAAAGTCTTGTCAATACTTCGTTTGAATTGTGATTTCCTGCATGTAGAGAAAGTTCATATTCACACAAGGCAGCGCAGGGCTTGAATTTTAGATTTAATAATATTTTTATTTATTGTAGTAATAATAATAATATTTTAGTCAGAATTGGGGTTTGCCATTCTAGAAATATTGTGGAAGCTGAAATTCGAATTCCTTGGTTTATAAATTATTAAATATCTTTAAATGCTTATGTAAATACCAAGCACCTTCTCTTCGGAAGAAGTCTAAACCACCGATGCACTATAAATAGAGCCCATCACTTGGTTTGATGAATCACACAACTTCATATCAATTAAACCCTCTCGACATACAAAGAAATATTCAACAGCCTTACTTACATTTATTTACACACAAATGGCTCCAAGTTTGGATAATGGCAGCTCACTTTTCAACTTTGTCGTCCGAGGTGGAAATGGCATCAAAGGAATTGTGGACGCTGGCATCTCAAAGGTCCCCCAGGCTTACATTCAACCACCGGCCGAGCAGATTGATAAGAAAAATGCAAGCAAATGTGAGGTGCCACCGATTGATTTGTCGAGGCTTGATGGGCCTGACCATGATGAAGTTGCCAAGGAAATTGTTAGAGCAGCTAAGACTCTTGGCTTCTTCCAAGTTGTCAACCATGGAGTGCCTGTTGATCTACTAGAGTCACTTAAGGATGCTGCACATAACTTCTTCGGCCTGCCAGCTGAAAGAAAGGCTGTTTATCTTACAGAAGTGAGTCCAACTCCATTAGTGAAGTATGGGACAAGTTTTGTTCCTGCGAAAGAGAAAGCATTGGAATGGAAAGACTATATCAGCATGGTATACACCAATGATGCAGAAGTTCTTCAGCATTGGCCTATAGAGTGCAGGTGGGCTTTTCCTTTCTTTTTTTCGAAAGAAGCCAATTGACTAGTATTAGTTTATTTATATATACTTACCATCAATTGATTCTTTTACCTTATTCTTCTTTTAGGGAAGTGGCACTTGAGTATTTAAAGACATCGCTTGACATGGTGAAGAAATTGCTTGAAGTTTTGATGGAAAACCTTGGAGTTAAACTAGATGACTCGAAGATTGATGCACTTATTGGCCGGAAGACCGTCAATATGAACTACTATCCAACATGTCCTAATCCAGAGCTCACAGTTGGTGTAGGGCGTCACTCTGATATGGGCACCCTCACCGTCTTGTTACAAGATGGGATTGGAGGTTTGTATGTCAAAGTTCCAGACGATGCAGATATTGATAAAAAAGGAGAATGGGTAGAGATCCCACCTGTTCCTGGTGCTCTGGTCATCAATGTTGGCGATATGTTACAGGTTCAAATCAAAATTTGAATAAGGGTCCTTTTCTTTAATGAAAAATAATCATGCAAATACCATATGTTTTTAATTCATCTATGTTTGTCTGCAGATATTAAGCAATGGAAAGTACAAAAGTGCAGAGCATAGAGTTCGTACGACAAGCACAAAATCAAGGGTGTCAATACCAATATTTACAATTCCAAAACCAACAGAGAAGATTGGACCGCTGCCTCAAGTAGTACAGAAAGATGGAATTGCTCGTTATAGAGAGTTCGTTCTTGCAGATTACATGAACAACTTTTTTGGAAATCCACATGATGGCAAAAAGTCCCTTGATTTTGCAAGGATTTAATTTTACTTGATGGAGAATAATTTATATGCCTAAATTTAATTTTGATTTTAGTTTGTCTTTTTGCTGGTTCTTAACTTCTTATTTCATCTTCTATTGAATTTTGAAATTAAAGAAAATAAATGTACACAGACTCGTATCTCGATAAGAAATTATCTGGCTATTGATTTTCTAATAGAGTGTAAAATTTATTAACTTCTATCAATAAAATTCATGTTAAGCGTAAATTCATATTAAGCATTATGTTGCCTTTTCGTTTTACCTGAGGAATTTTTTTTATCCCCAAATTTAAACCAAAACCTTCAGCTAGAGCCTCAATTATCAATGTGTACATTTGGAGAACTTAAAAGAATCTATTCGATTTACTAATCAGTATTTTCTTTACAAAAAATCAATTACCAGTGCACTCGAATATTTGGCTTAGTTGATTGATCCCTTACTCTAAGAAAAGGTTCCAATTCCTTTTCTTTAAATTCAAAGAACAGTATTTTTTTTCTTTTCTTTTCAATTTTAATTAAAATATATATCTAATTCTTCGAGTAGTGGATAAACTTGTCCAAAGATATGTTATCCTTCAGACCCACGCTAGGCCTGCTTTTGAGAGTCTGATTAAGATTTTTGAATCTATCCCAATCAAAAGTTATTATTTTATTAAATAAAGAATGCAATATATTAATATAAAAATATTTTTATTACTATAATAAGTCTAAATCCATGGGCAAGGCTTGGGTTTAAAAGTTATTATTTTATTAATAAAGAAAGAAAAAGTGACAAACGTCCTAGCAAGTCTTGAAAGTGAGACAATCCCACGATTAAAAGATCATCCTAAATAAAAATAAAAATAAAAATGTGAAAGTAATTAATTAATTAATTATATTTTATACATTCTTGGGGAGAATTAATGTCGGAGGGAATACCAGCTTTCCAGAGTCCAAAATAGTCGGTGATAACTATTCTTTATCCATCCTTGGGCGACTCTAGTCAATTTTACAAAATTGAAGAGACCAAGAATCCTTATGTTTGACCATAGGTAGTCAGCTTGAAGAAATCAGTTGCTTGATTAATCCACCAACTTTGCATCAAACAGTGAATCAATCAAATTATAATTATAAACGTGTGAAACCCTAGTCTTATAGACAAGGAAAGAAGCTCAATTTTCTTTTTAATCAAGATTTGATACTTGAGGAAAGGATGGAACTGAGGGTGGGTAAGAGGCAGTCCATCATTTAGCCCATTCCAAAGGTTAAATATAAATTTTTTGTTTAATATATTTTATATTATTTATCGTTAAGTTAAAAAAATCAAAATTACATGATTCTCATTAATTAATTGATAAATATAGGTGTTTAGGTAGTTGAGTCAGATTAGCTGGTTAATCTTTTGAAAGCTTTCCCCAAGGTTCAACCTATTTCAGCCCGGTCAAGAGGTTCAAAATTTTAAAAAATATTGAGAAAACAAAAAATTATTAAAATTTTACAATTTTTATATTTTAAATATATTTTAAAATTAAAATTACATAAAATATTATTAGTAATAATTTTATGTTTATGAGCAGACTAAAACTCGAAAATCTCTATCAAAGATTTGATTCAAGGGTATAAATCCACTAGACCCGTAGATTGGTATATTAATAAATGACCAATAGCAAGTTTTAACTATATTAAATTTTATTAATTATTTTGGGTTTTGTTTCAACAACACAAAATTTATTTGTCCTCATAAAGACTTTAAGTTAACCTATTACCTTTTTTTTAAAAATGTTAACCTATTACTTAGGTAACGATTTAAAAAATATGCTTCTCCAACAATAAAAAAGGGACAATTTGAGGAATATTCTAAAATCTTAATCGTGTAGTTTTCAATTTTTTCTTCAAATAATTGAATTTATTCTATAGTTTATTCTTTATGGATATTAAGTTATAATCCACGCTTTGCTATGGGTTAACTGCAATAAATTTTTTGTTGCATAAATTACTCTAAATTATTTTATATTCAACAATGATAAAGAGATTACGATAAAACTCAAAATTATTTTTAATTTTATAGTGAACAACAACAAATATTATTTAGTTTTTTACAATTAGAAAATCTGTTAACAAAGTTATAGAAAAACAATATTAAGATTGTCTATGCATTTAGTTTGCCAAGTCATCATCATAAGAACTTGTGAAACAAATACCACAAAATTCTATCTATGTCACTTATAAGCAAGATAAGCAGCTTACCTTTCCAACCTCTAAAACACTTCCTTTTAGAAAAGGAGGAAGGATTGAAAGATAAATTTTAAAAGCAAATAAGAATTTATTTCATACCTAAACTTTTTTTTTCATGAGAAATGAGTATTACCCTTCGCATCAGCTAAGATTTTGATTGTAACTTGCATAAATAAAAGTAATAAAGCAATAATCACAAAGTTAAGAAAACCAAATAACATAGCTTACAATTCTCTCATTGTACCTCCATGCAATATTCATTATTGGTTTGGATTAAATGGTTAAAGATTTCTAGAGCTACTTGTGAAGGACTAAAATTGCTATAATAAAACTTGAGATTTGTGTGTGTGAGTGACTAACAACTACAAATTTGAGTTCATTGGAAACCAGAAAGTGGATACTCATGTCAAGACCGGTGTTAAATTGTAGACCAACAATTCCCTATTAACTACAAATAACCAAAAAAGCTAAATTAAAAAAAATAAAAATGCAAATCGAACTTAAAAACTTAAAAAAACTTTAAAGCAAATAATATTAAAAATCAAGCCATAAAATCAAAATTGAAGAACCAACATTAAAAAAAAATGTAACCTCAACTTCATCATTCAAAACTCAATTTCAAAGTGAAACAAATCACATTAAACAATGATCTCAAATAACTTCAAACATAAGTAAAGTAAGATTGTGAATTCACATATGTAAATGATAATAACAATGTTTTTGATAAGACTAATAAAATAATTAATGAAAAGAAGTAGGACCAGAATCAACAAAAATATAATTGGCTTGCAAATCCTTTTTTTTTCTTTCCCTATTCCCAATGGTTTATTATTTAACTTGGTTTGCATAATGTTTCCAACATGTTTAAATGAGCTTTAAACATCGATCTTGAATAAATCAGATGGCAATTATGAAGTTTGATCAACATAATGTGCTACTAATATTCAATAGCATTACTAAAATCATACCGAAAGAAAATTTTGACCAATCACTATCAAGTTCCCTTGAATTTCATTTTACAAAAAGTAAACATTTTTTCACTTCTTTGACTTCAAAAAGAAATTCGAAGAAAATTAAAAAAAAAAAAAGAAAAGTTGGAAGGAAGAGGGAAAAGGCTAGAATAGCCTATGTGTTTGACAGGTAGTCAATGGATCATTGAAGGGTATATCAGTAGCCTAACATTTACAATGCTCTATGACATAGAGCTGCATAAAACCAAATAAGATTACCCTTTCTTTGCCATTGCCTTTTCATTTTCTTTTTTAAGGTAGCCCTATGCTACCTTTTTCTACTTTGAATTTCATCAATGCAAAACCAAATGTTTCAGACGATGCTAATATTCCCAGCCTAGAAGACTTGAGAATTTTGTTTGTTGAAAATGGTGAATGAAGTAATTTGAGAGAGAACCAACTGGCAGCTCTTAAGAAAAGTAGTTTAAGGTTGCCATTGACTCACCCCACTTGGATTGTTCATTACATGCAGAGAAAATTTGATGATAGATTCGTGACACCAGTTTTTGGTGGAAGAGGATTTGTTCCATTTATGCCTAGTTCATCCATTGGTGCAGCTGATGAAACTTCAGGAACTTGATGGATATTTTTAAGCATTAAAATTTTTCTTTTGTTATTTGTTGATGATTTTATAATAATTGTTTTTCTTGTCATACATAGTAAAATCATATCCAATCTATTTTTTTAAAGTAGTGACAATATAATTAGTAAAACATCATGCCGTAATTTTTTTTTTTTACAAATGAGGCAATAATTTAGAGATGGAGAAAGGGGTTGTAGATGTTGGAATCTAAACTTCAAATGTGTCAGATGTTATCTTTTAAGAGTGATTGCATGAACCAACTAAACTAAACCTTGGGTTTAAAATAAGACAATTTACCTTGTTATAAGATAGTGCAATAGTGACTACACCTCAAATAATGCCTACCCACGAAACTATTAGCTAAAAATTCAAAGAAGTAACTCTGCTACCTTTTTAGTCCTTCATCGATGGGTCATCAACAATGTCTTAGGCAGCTGAATCAAAAAGATGGGTCATTCAACAACACATAAATGGTTGTAACAAGTAAAAATAAAACACCATAGTTACTTACCAATAATAAAATGGACAGTGATCATAAGACCTTCAACAATGCCAAATTTGTCATGGATGACCTGCCACTATGTTTAAGGTCTATTATTACTTGAAAGATAAAATTAGTAGCCCAATGCTTCAAATAAATAAAAGAGGAATCATTATTACCTTAACTAATGGAGCAAGGTAGTTAGTAATGCAGCTTGTATTGGAGACAATATCAAAGCTAGGCTTGTATTTCTTCTCATTGACAACTACAACAAACACAAAGGCATCTTTATTGGGAATAGAAATGATCACCTTCTTTTCACCACCCTAGCATGGAAAAAAACATAACCAAGATAAGGATACCAAGCAAAACATGAAAATAAGAAAAGAAAAAGTTCCAAACATACAACTTTTCTTGTGTCTTGATAAACAAAAAGATGTTAATTCCAATAAATTTTCTTTTTATATGGCCATGTAATGAACATATGATCAACTTATTATAGGCTTACTTTTTTTGGTTACTAATACTTTCATCTTGATCATGCTTATATGGTGCCATAATTATTCACCAATATTAAGACAACATGTAAGTTTGAAGGCAACACTAAAGGGCAAGTAAGAGGACAAAGTTTTGCAACCATGTAGGAGTAGCAATTCTTTTAATCAACAATGATTATAATATTTGAGCTTTAAATGTTAACTTGGTTAATTTTTTTTTCACATTTTTTATAAAGAACATATGCTAATCAAAATTACAATTTCTCTAATACCTTGCATAAGCATTCAAAAGATATGAAATATTCTTGCATTTTTCTAATATGGGTTTCAAACCAGCCAATATTGTTATGATAAAAAATTGTTTCAGCTAGTTACCCAAATTAAAAAAAAAAAGTTAAAACATAATTTAGTATTAGAAAAATATAAAATTTTGCTCCGACTTTATGGGTGGCTTTAGATTTTGAAGTTTTTATTGCATAGATTATAAAAATAGTTAGAGATAGTTTGTCTTTTATTTTTCCCTAGTTGAATCAGATAGTAGAGTTGAAACTTCAATGAACTATCAAAGTATACATACAATTTTGAAAATTTCACAAGAACATGAATTTTTTCACAAAAAACACATGCAATTACCTTTGAATTTGTTAGAGAACTTCTTTCTTTACAACATCTTCTTTCCTTTCATAAAACCAACTTCTAGAAAAAACTGTCAACAATTTTCAAAAATAAAAAATAATAATATCTAAAAAAACAAAATCTAAACTGCAATACCCTAAAACCAAAAAAAAAAAAAATCTTTGATCAAGTAAATTAAAGAACGAGCAAAAAGACCATACTAGAAAAATGCAAAAATATTTCACATATGCAAACTAGCCAGATAGAAAAGCAAAATTGAAAAATAGGAAAAGTTTAAAATAAGAAAATAATAAACAAAAAAAAAGTTAAGGAATGAGGGAGGAAGAGGAGATTGAGACTTTACAAAGATCTATAGGTTGTCATAATGGAAGGGTTGGTCCATTGACAACATTTCTCCTTTCCCCTGTCAATCGTTCCTCTTCTTTTTCTCTGTTGCTTCCTTCCCCTTCCTCTTTGTTTTCTTTTCTTCTCTATCACTGTCTCGAAAAATCTAGAACCTTCAATTTTTACTCATTAATCCAGAACCTTCAAGTATTATTTGCCTAAATATACCCATCAATTTTTTTAAGACATTATTGACGTGTATAGTAAATTAGAAAGCAAAGGGGTTACGGTATAGCTTTAATATTAAATTATAGATTTTTTTCAAAAATTTTACTTTTTATTGCATTATTTTTGTATATCTTATTTTAAAAAGTTAGGGTTTTTAGCTTAAACACATGTGGAATTAATCATAAAATTTTATCTTGTATAAAATTAAACACCTAACAACATTGTGTGAAAATTTGTTGTCCAATCTTAAATAATGAAAATTTTATATGTGAGGTTTTCTATAATTTTTTCTTATTGTATTAGCTTATTTGATATTCTATAAAAATTTATTATTTAAAATTATTAAAAATTAAAATTAATATTATATAAGATGGCACACCCTTAAATTTAAATCCTGATTGTTTCATTGCCTTGTGAAGATATGGAAGCAATACCTTTTTTTGAATTCATGAGATAGGAAACGAAGATGGTGGGTTTGAATTCTCTCTTTAACATGTTTTCTTAAGTTTCTTAGCTATTAGATCAAAAGCTGAGATAAAAAAAAATACTTTTAAAATTATATAAAAGTGAATTAGATTTGGACACAATCTAAAGATATCATGAAGGTATTATAAAAAAAAATTAATAAATGTGAAAGAATAATATGGTAAATTTAATTATTAGGGAATTTTGCTTCTCTCAATATAGTTTCATAAATGTACGAATGGGAATAACTATAAAATCATATGTTTTTTATTCTTTACTAGGCAAAGGCCCGCGTATACTATGGGAAGCAAATTTAAATGTATGAGCATGATAAAAATATTTTTTTAGCTTTGTATGGGTTATCTAATGAAGATATCATGTAGACATGGCTATCATTGAAAAATAAAGTTGTATTTATATAGTACCTTAAAATTTGTATTTATATAGTACCTTAAAATTTAGCATGAAATGCATAATTAAGAAGGTAATAGAAAACATAATTTATATAAAATATATATGTTCAAAGGTTAATATAAAGGATAAGTTACATAAAACAAATCTATTCCAAGCAAATTTCATTAGCATGAAATCCATTATTAAGAAAAAGTCAATATTAAACATAAAGTTCAAAAACTACTAAAAAGCATAAGTTATTCAAAATAAAACTATATTTGTTGAAACATAAATTGTAGAAAATATCAAATAAACCAATAACTCTAGCTATCCATGCCAAAACCTTCTTGGACAACTTAAACATCATATTCCCTTCCCAATTCTATGTCTCTTTCCACAAAGCAAATTTTAAATAGAAATATAACATGCAAAATTATTTTCATTGCATTTCTCACGGTGTTTTGCTTTAAAAAATTAATGGTTATGATTTTTTATAATTCTTTTTCTTCTTACTTACGATATTAATCCTCAAATGTAGTAACCAGTGACCATAAGGAAACCTTTTTGAAGCGTAAGCAAGGTACTTTCTATCAATATTAAATGAAAAAGTTTATGTGTTAGTTCACAATAGAGCAAACCGCTCCTTATTATAGTTAACCATGACAATATCAATTCTTAAAAAAATAAAAATTTAAGAATTAAAAAAAAAGGAACATACATGATTCAAAAGATCATCAAGATAGTATTGTATTAACATAGTAAAGTCAACATTGAACAAAGAAAGGTAAGTGAAAGAATTGATTAAATATTGGTATCAAACAAAAATTAAGTTAAATTTTTTAAAGCTTATAAGCTAGAAGACTGCATCTTTGAAGTTTGAAATACTAATTCTTATCAATGAACAAAATAAAATTTTTTTCTAATTTGGTTTGCATCACCATTTTGAGTTAAATATAATAAAAATATAATATCCTATTAGCATGAATAAATCAATTACATTCAAAGTTGAAAAAAATAAATATACAACCCAAAATATAAAAAGAAACTTAATTTAAAGGCTGTAATTATCAAGCCAAATAAATCTCCTATATATTAACAAGTAAGGTGTAAAGTGTAAAATAGAATCGAATAAAATTTACATCTAATGTTATATCTGCTACCAAGTGGAAAGATATTATTATACATATTATATAAATCTTAAACTTGCAATGCATTATGTATACCCATCACATGTTATATGTTCTACAAAATGAAACGATATTATTATACATGTAGAGATATTCATGTGCTTCGTGGTAGACTTGTTGTTTGAATGTAATGATTAAAAATCAAAATGCATAACTAATTTACTTGTATTTGTCGTGCTTTAGAAGCTATTCTTTCTTGATATCTTAAATTACTATCCTATCTCACATTATAATTTTGAGAATGTATTTATTGGTGTAGTGGAATGAAATTTGAGTTGTGATAAATAAAAGTAATATGAATATTTTTTACATTTTTTTTTACTTTACCTAAGTTTTTAAATGTACACATCAGATTTGGAGGTGGTCAGCTCAACACAACTGATTAGACTTATTAATTTCAATGCTCTAATGACATTTTGAAAGTAATATTGAAACATATTAGTAAGGAAAGACATATGTGTTGGTTTTTTTATATCAGCTTAGTTGAGACACAATTATGTTCATGTGCGCAATTGAAGATAAATACAAACATAATTATTTTCATATGTGCAACTGAAGATAAACAAAATTTTTTTCATGAAATGTAACATTATTAAAGTAAATGAATGTAATGAAAAATAATATAATGATTAGTCAGGAGGATGGAAAAACATGATGTTTAAATGACAAAACAATTATCCACATAAAGTAATAGAAAACTCAGCTTAAGCATAAAAGAATGTACATTGTATTAAATAAGTCATGCAAAATAACCTAGTAGCATCCTAAAACTCCACACTTTTGATTATTTCACGTACTTATCCTTTTTGTATTGCAACCAAAAGTTGTATAGGTGATAACACAAATTTGTAGTCCAATTGCATTGTAGAATATTGATTTTTTACTTTATCTAGAGCCAAATTTGAGTTGTAAAAGATGAAAAGCTTGTTAATATGTATAATAATCACAAAACAATTTATTAGTGTTTGAAAGATAACTTTTAACTGTAGCATATAAATATAAAAATTTGAAGTCATCTTGCAAAAATAGCAATTGGCCCTATTACCTTAAGTGCGGCAAAAATGTTTTAAAATAACTTTTTAAAATAATATACATGAATAGTTTACATTCATTTGTCACAAAGGGTAACTAAGTGTATTTCTTCTGGTTTTAGTTACCAAATATGAACAAAATAGTGATGTTTAACCAATAGCACTAATAAGATTTTTGCAATGCTATGGTCAAATTTAGATTAGAATAATTATGAGATCTACATCATAAACACCTTAAAAACTCAAACCATCATAAATATAGATGTAACACAACTAATCGAAGGAACAAAATCCAAAACATATAGTAATATAAATAGTTTTTCCTAAGGAAAAGAACCAACCTGATGGTTTGGATTTTGGAATACATAACTTATTGGACTTTAAACAAATAAAGTGCCATTTGTTAAGGGCAAAAGACCAACCAAGATCTATATGACTCACAATATAGGTAGTTCATAATAATTCAAGTTATATTTTTAGAAAAAAAAAAAGAAAACCAATAGTTTATCAAACACATAATGGCAGCATACTTTTTCTTAGATAAACAATGCTATTTGCCCACCACAAAAAGCCATTATCTTCCTAGTTATTTACACTTCTTTAAAAGCACATATGGTTATTTGAAAATTTCAATGATGAAGCCTACAAATTCTTAGGAAAATTGAAATTGATCCATTATCGCATTAGGTGGAGAAAGTGACATTTTCTATTTTAGATTATTAATACTTGTATTGATTTTCTATTAAGGAAAAAGAAATTTTGAGACTAAATGTACCTTTAAAAGGGTAAATTTACCACAATCATTAAGACCAAAAGGCATACATAACTATCTCGAAGGAATCTAAATTGAACAATCCTTGAGAATTGGTGCCATTTTGTCCTACCTTGTATTAATCGAGAAGTTAATATTATGACCCTTATAACAACATTTTCAGTTGCATTATCCCTGCAACCAAACAACCAAAGCTAAAACATCCACAAGAAACAAAACATAAATAGTATGAGAAAATGCGTAATTGAAAAGAACTTTATCATAATGGGAGATAAAAGAGGGGCATAGAACTTGGTAGAAAAAAGTTTTGTGAGGAAGAGATAGATTAGGCATAGGGGTATGGACTGTGCAACCCAAATAGCATAATCTAGCTACGGTGGAATGTTAGAAAAATATAAAATACAATAGATACAAAAAATGAAACAGCTAAAATAGGAGATAAAACTTGCAAGCCTTGCATCTCAAATTCACCAAATCTACTGAAGCCAAATTGGTAAGTCTTTCATTATTCTTTATCTTCGTTGTTTATTTCTAATGTAATAGCGATGAAAACTTGAACTTCTTTTTATCTCTAAAAAATAAAAAACTAAAAGTCAAAATAGATCAAAACAATTAATGAATTAGTTAAGAAAAAATAAAATCAAGATTTAAATGAATTTCCAAGTAAAATTAGGATTAAAACCTTTGGTTTTATATCTTTCTTTCTCTCTTTAACGGTCAATTGAGTTTTAGAGATCGGAGATACTGGAAATTAGAGCAATGAAAAAAGTGAGAGAGAAAGAAAATTTCTAAATTATTTTATTATTTTTTTTTCATATTGAGAGTAAATATGGGTAATAGTATAAATCATATATGAATATTGATATATGGAAAAAAGAGTAAAAAATCATATATGCAAAATTTTATTAACACTAAAAACACAAAAATTGAGAAACATAGATTACTTATCAGTTTTATTAGATTTTGTCCAATTTGCTCAGTGTTTAACTTAGATTCCTTTATGGGATTTCTCATATCTTTGAAAGTCCAATTGCAAAAACTAATCAATCTCACAATAAACTAAATAAAACACCAACTTTAATAATAAAGAATGAAAAATTAATATGATTACTTCATGGACTTTGTTTATTTTTAAAAAAAAACCAAATAGCAATAACTAATTAGATCTTGATGATAGTAGACAAAAAAATAAAAGAAAGGAATAGGAAAAAACTAAAGACTTGGATATAACTTACATGAGAATGTTAAACTGCCCTAGCTTTCTTGGAAACCCAAGTTATAGAAGCAATCAAAGCCAATATTTGAAAAAAAAAAAAAGCAGTGCACAATAGAAGAAGACAAAGAGAAAAAAAGAGAGAGGACAACTTAAGACATTACGATAGAGGAAAGAAACACCTGTAAGCAATTTTTTATGACCCAAATTAACCTTTAATTTTTCTAAGATTTTAAAAATATGGACGATAAAATTGAGATAGGAGACTACTTTTAATATATGTATAGATTCTACTTATAAATCTCATTTCTTATTCCAATTTGACTAAATTATACCCTTTTTCCTTTTTTTTTTTTTTGGTGTACAAAGGCACAACATTAAGTTGAAAAGGAAACTTAAATAAAAGCTAGTATGGTAACAATGATAAAAAATTAAAGTTTTAGATTTCATGTATGCAATATTTTTAGTTTTATTGAAGATGATATACTATAATTAATAGTCTAAAACACATATAAAAATATATTTAGTGAACTTCACCTACAAATAAGACACTTCATTTATTATTTTCTTTTGTTTGGTATTTTTCAAATAAGACACTCATTTACAACTATTTGTTAGGAATATGTGGGGTCCAATCCCAATTGATTGGCCAATTAAAAGGCCTAAAGCCTTTTTGCCTTTGACCATAAAATAAAGCCCTACATATAAAAGTGGGGTAGTTTTTGGTGTGAAAAGAAAGTGAGAGAGTAGCACCAAAACTAAGAGGAAAATAAAAAGCCAAGAAAAGATAGAGATAAAGAGAGAAGAGAGAGTTGTTGAACAAAAGTCAGTCTATGATTTAATTGAGCTGAAATTTTGTCAATAGGTTCATGATTCAATGTTTTACATTTTGAACGGTGGAAATTGGGTTTGAAACTTCTTTAGGAACAAATCTAAGGTGTATTTGTTGAGTTACCTATTTAGTAAGATTTTTTCATTTGTCTCTCTAATTGTTAATTAGCTCTAGTTTTAACTAGAGGAGAACTTTGTATATCTATTTTTTGATAGTAGGGTGTATTTGTTGAGTTACCTATTTGGTAAGATTTTTTCATTTGTATATCTATTTTTTGATAGTAGAGATTTTTCTGGTGGTCCATCATTTTTTTCTCTACACTAGAGGGGCTTTCACATAAATCTTGGTGTGCTTTATTTTTCTTACGTTGTTGATTATTGATTGTTATCTATTGCTGTAAGTTTATTATGATATATTATTTCTGTGTTATTGTATTTTTCACTTCAGGCCTAACAACTAGTATCTGATGAGGGATTTTGAGACATCGATACAAAAACAACCCAAGAGAAAAGTAAATTTTATTTGAGATCATAAAGGGTGATATAGGTTCCATGATAAAATTGACAGCATCAAATTATTCAATTTGGAAGCCTTGATGAAAGATCATTTATACTATAAAGATTTGTATGAGGCAATATAGGTGATTTAGTTAAGCCAACAAATACAAAAGATAAAAATTGAAAAAAGCTAGGTAGAAAGTTACGGTTATAATAAAAAATGAGTTGATATCATGTATTCCATCATGCTACATAAACGGAGAACATATGCCCACACTATTGTGAAAAAAATTAGTAGTATTGTATGAAAAAGAAAAACAACATGAATAAAGTTATACTTAATTAAAGCTTATAACTTTATAGTCCAGGGATGGACAATCAATTAAAAGCACTTAAGTGATTTTCAAGATATATTTAATCAGATGACTACTATAGAGCTTAAAAGGATTATAAAATAAATGCGTTGTTTTCTTTTAAGTTCATTGCCAGACATCTGGATTACTGCTAGTTGTGAACTATTCTTAATTTAGCTATTGATTACCAAGGTAACATTGGAGACGGTAAATAATAGCATGCTTAATGACAGAAGTAAAGAAAAAGATTTAGACATTGAGAATTAAGCTCTTGTCATAGAGAACAGGGGGTAAGAACATCAATAGAGGTCATAACTCAAAAAACCATAGTAAATCTAAATATAAATCCAAGTCTAGAGATAAAATGAAGTGCTTCTATTATGGTAAACTAGGTCATATAAAGCAATACTATAAAATCTTGAAGCAAGAGCAAAAAGATGAGAAAGACAATAGTTCAGATGATGACAATGTTATGCAATGAATTTAGATAATGATTCAAATTACTTAGATTTGTACACATGGTGATTGTAATCATGACCCTAACATTGAGTGGACAGTTGACATAAAAATGGTATATCATTGAATTCCTAAGAGGGAATTGTTTACACTTACAAAGTATGAGACTTTGGTTGCTTCAAGATGAAAAATAAGAGTGTGTTACAAATTGTTGGGATTGTGATATTGTTGTACAAACTAGTATGAGCCGTATGTTGACTTTGAGGGATGTCAAATATATTTCAAATATGAGAATGAACTTGCTTGCTATTAATGTTCTTGATAAAGAAAAATGTTAGAGTTGACAAAATAATGGGTAATGAAAAGCTTCTCAAAGGATCTATGGTAGCTGCAAGAAGAAAACTATGTTGCATAATGTACAAGATATGGATGAAATTAAATGACAATCAGATAATGCCATTGAGGATGATGCCTCAGCAAATATATGGCATAATCTCTCAATACCTTAACCAAAAGTATGCCTCTTGATTCATGTGATCATTGTTTATTTGGCAAGCATTGTAAAGTTTTTTTTTTTATAAATGTTCTTAGAGAAGAAAAAACATATTGAAATTAATTCATTCTGATATATGTGGTCCTATTGAGGTTGAGTTATTAGATGGTAGCAGGTATTTTGTTACTTTTATTGATGATGCTTCACGTAAGACTTGGGTGTATATATTGAACAATAAAAGCCAGGTATTGCAATATTTTTAAAAATTTTATGCCATGGTGAAAAGGATGATAGTGTTGCCTTTGAAGTGTATTTGGACTGATAATGATGAAGAATACACATCCAAAGACTGTGAAGAATATTATTTAAAGCATAAGACTAGGTGTGAAATGACAGAACTTGGAACATCATAGCATAATGGTGTAACTGAAAGATAAACTACACCATTATAGAAAAAGTCAAATGTATGTTAAAGATACCAAAATTATCAAAGCCATTTTGGGGTGAAGCAGTTAACACAACTTGTTATTTGCTTAACAGATCACCATCGATTCTTTTGGGCTTTGACATTTTAAAAAGAGTGTATACAGAAAAAGTTACTTCATATTCTCACTTGAAAGTTTTCAAGAGTAAAGCATTTATGTATGTACAAAAAGAACAAAGGTCAAAGCTTGACAGTAAAGTCACACAATGTGTGTTTGTAGGATATGGTGATGAAAATTTTGGTTATAAGGTATGGGATCTAGTGAAAAAAAAGATAGTCAGAAGTAGAGATGTGGTCTTTCAACACCGACAGGGGTTCTGCTGGAAAAAACCACAGATGATTGCAATGAACAAGAGATAAAACTCAATGATATGAATGAGCCAGCTATAGTTAGTGATAAGCCAGATGCAATCAGTTTTAAGTAGGGTAAGCAGTCCTCTCCACCAAAAAATATTAAAAAGGGGGAGCTACCTTCGAAATCGGATAGTGTAAGTCTCAGCCTAGGAGATTTACTAGAGAGCATAGGTCATCACCAAGTATCCAAGTTTAGATTTTATTTTAGCTACCAGTAAGGGAGAGTTAGAAAGCTTCCAAGATGTATAGACTATTCTGGATAGAGAGCATTGATTAAAAGCAATGAAAAAAGAGATGAAGTTATTGTGAAAAAATAGTACATATGATCTTATTAAATTTTTAGAAGAGAGAAAGTCATTAAAGAATAAATAGGTGTTCAAGTTGACAAAAGATAGTGACAAACTAATGAGATACAAAGCTCGATTCGTAGTGAAAGATTTTTTTCAAAAATCTGACATTGATTTTGATAAAATCTTCTTTTTAGTTGTGAAGATGAGTTTCATTCGATGGTACTAAGATTAGTATCATCTTGAGCTTGAACAACTAGATGTTAAGACTGTATTCTTGCATAGTGACTTATAGGAAAACATTTATATGGAACAACTTAAGGGCTTTGAAGTGAAAGAAAAAGAGCATTTAGTTTGCAAATTGAAAAACAAAAAGCTTGTATGGCTTGAAACAAGCTCCATGATAGTGGTACAAAAAGTTTGATTCTTTTATGATAAGCCATAACTATAAAAAAATGATAACGGATCCTTATGTATATGTCAAAAAAATTTTTAATGGTAAATTCATTATTCTCTTATTATATGTTGATGACATATTGATTGTGGGACAAGATGCTGATATGGTTCTTAAGTTGAAAGAACAATTGTCTAAATTTATTGACATGAAGGATCTAGGTCCAACAAAGTAGATTATCGATACGGATATTATTCGGGATAGAAAAGCTAGAAAGCTATGATTGTCACAGAAAAAGTATGTTAATAGGTGCTTAGTAAATTCAACATGTAACATGCTAAATTAGATTACAGTCTACTTGCTAACCATTTTCATTTGAGTAAGAAAGCTTGTTCAGTGACTAAAGAAAAGTAACTAGCTATGTCTAGTATTTCTTATTCTTCTATAGTTGATTCTTTGATATATGTTATAGTTTGCATATGGCCCAATATTGCTCATTTAGTTGGTGTAATGAGAAGATTTTTTTCTAATCTCGAAAAGGTTCACTGGGAAATAGTAAAATTGATTTTTTTATATTTGACGTACACCTTAAAATTATACTTGAGTTATGGAGTTTTTCAACTAATTTTAGAAGGATTTACTGATGTTGACATGGCAAATGATCTTAATGGTAGGAAATTTACTTTAGGGTATTTGTTCACTTTTGCATGAGGAGCTATCTTGGTAGTCTAAATTGCAAAAGTGTATTGCCTTGTCAATAAAAAAGCTGAATATATTATAGCAACTAAAGCAAGTAAAGAAATGCTTTGGATGAAACATTTTTTTTTTTGAATTAGAGTTGAATCAGAAAGAGTACGTGATGTTTTGTGATAGTTAGAGTGCTTTAGATTTGAGTAAAAATGTCATGTATCATGCTAAAATGAAGCACATTGATGTTGATATTACTAGTAGCATTTAGTGATTGAAGAACAATAGATGCTATTAAAGAAAGTTCATACTAATGAGAATATAACAAATATGTTGACTAAGACATTTCCTAAGAAAACTTAAGCTTTGCAATAACTTGGTCATAATGGGTTCTTTGGCCAAGGTAAGTTTCAAATGAAATTGTTATTATGATAAATTTCATCCTGATAGGGTTGGAAGAAGAGATTGTTAGGAATGTGTGGAGTCCAACCCTAATTGATTAGCCAATTAAAAGGCCTCAAGCCTTTTTGCCTTTGATCATGGAATAAAGCCCTACATATAAAAGTGGGGCAATTTTTAGCGTGAAAAGAAAGTGAGAGAGTAGGGCCAAAATCGAGAGGAAAAGAAAAACTAGGAAAAGAAAAGAGTAAAGAGAAAAGAGAGAGTTAGTTGAACAAAAGTCGATTCATAGTTTGATTGAGCTAAAATTTTGTCAACAGGTTCATGATTCAGTGTTCTACATTCTGAATAGTGGAGATTGGATTTTAAGCTTTCTAGGAACAAATCTATGGTGTATTTGTTGAGTCACCTATTTACTGAGATTTCTCCAATTGTCTTTCTAGTTGTTAATTAGCTTTAGTTTTAGTTAAAAGAGAACTTTGTGTATCCATTTTTTGCTAGTTGTGATTTTTCTGATGGTCCATGATTTTTTTTTTTTACACTGAAAGGTTTGCCATATAAATCATGGTATGTTTTTTTTTTGTGTTGTTGATTATTGATTGTTGTCTATTGCTGTGGGTTTATTACAATATATTGCTTCTATGTTGTTGTGTTTGTCATTTCAAGCCCAACATTATTTTGTTTGAAAATGGAAGAAAAAAGAAAAGAGACTGAGTGAAATCATAATATCATTTTTATTGAAAAAAAATGCTTAAATAATAGGGTGAAGCATGGTTTCAAATAACAATTTTGTAATAGAATAGCGACCATAAAATTGCAATAGTACCACCATCTGCCACCTCTATTGGGAGAAAATGCAGCTGAAAAATTAAATTATAGTCAAAATGGTGCATAATGGCGGCTAAAAAATAGTGTAATGGGGAATAGTGGCAATAATAGACCGTTATTGCTGTTATTCCTATTTTCCTAGTTACTGGTTCAAATTAATCAAAAAAAAAAAAAACTTCAACACAAATAAAGCAACTAAGAAGACTGCAAGAGTGAAAGCAAAAAGATAACACAAGTATCAGATTTTCAGTTTCAAAATCAATCAAAAAAATTAAAAAATAGTGTCAAATCATTTATCAACCATTCAATTGGCAACAACCTTAACTTATTTCACAAATTACTCAAATTCAAATCAGCTTTAAGTCTTGAATCAACAATCAAGATCAAAGAAGGTAAGAGAAAGTTAATTTTTTTTTTGTAAAATTTATGTAGAATAATGTTGATCTTTGTAAGAATCTGAGAGAGATGAGGTCAAGGTACTTTGTAGGCAATGACATTGACAAGGGTATGTGAGAGAAAGTGATGGTACAGAGAGAAAAAAAGAGAGAAGAAAGAGATGCGAAGAAGAATTGAAGAAGAGGGTTTTTGGTTATCAAAATTTAGGAGAAATTTTAAGGGTGAGGGGCTATCTACTATTAAGTGAGACGCGTGGGAGTGGAGTAGGGTGGGGTGGGGTGGTGCAGAGGTTGGGTTTGGGTGGGTTGGTTTTTTTTTTATTTAATTCTATAATTAATTTTATTAAAATATAAATTTAAAATTTTGTAATTTTTAAAATTATATATATATGGATTTTAGATGAAATTTTTAATAATTTTTTTTATAAGTTAGTTGAAAAATAATTAAAATTAAATATTATATTTTAATTTTGTTATTTATTTATTTATGATTTTTATTTGAAATTTAATAATTTTTTTGTTATTTTAGTATTTATATTGCTGTCAATTCTTTTGCTATTAGATTAATTCTTATTAATTTATAGTCGATAGAATTTGAAATTATTATATTTTTAAATTTGTAATTTTATTAAATATGGATGCTTGGTATTGAACATATTATATTTAGTTAATATTTTGATTTGTCTAGAATTAATATTGAATATGAACTTGGCTTGAGCAAAAATTTTATTGCTAAACCAAATATGAATGCTTTATTATAATCTAAATACAATTGTGAATAATTTTTTTAAAAAATAAAAAACATAGTGTGTCATAAATTGTTTTAAAAATCATTAAATAAGAGTTTTTATAATTATAATTATAATTATTACATTTTATAATCAATTGTGCAAAATTAAAAAAAATTCACAATCGCAATGATCATGATGACCACAATGATCTCTGTTATATCCGAAATTGCGATAAATGCGACGTGACTAAAAATATATCATGACCGCTATTTAAATCCCTAAGGTAAAGTAAATGAGTTAAACTCTCAATGCCAAAAAATACAATAGAATTTTTCTACATTAAGTAGAATTGATTTAAGCAAAATCAAGAGATTTTTTTACCATCATGTGCATTTCCAAAAAAAATTGTTCATATAATCTGAGAATAAAAATTCTCTATAACGAGCCACCCCATCTTTCTCTACCACTTGAGGCAATGGTGCAATCTTGTCTGTTGGTTTTGGATTGGTAAATATTGGTATTGATATTATTGATTTTGTGCTTGTGGTACAAACTCTATGCTCTGCACTTTTGTACCTTCCATTGCTTAATATCTACATAAAAAATGAAAGTTTAAACTTTGTAGATAATTAGGCAGCTAGGTACTAGAGCATGTTCGTTCTATTTCAATCATGAATTTAAAAAACCTTATATTGGCATGGTTAGTTTTTCATTCAAATGAAAAAGTCTCAGAATTTGAGGGTTTAACCTAGTGATTCATTCACTTTCATTAGGAAATGAATTATAGCAAGATAAAGGATTTGATTTTCTACACATTTCTTTCTTTTACCAAAAGAAAATGGTCTAAATATAAATTCTGATACAAACTTGTAACATATCACCAATATTGATGACCAAGGCACCAGGAATAGGAAAAATCTTTACCCACTCTCCCTTATTTTCCATATCCATATCTTTTGAAACTTTCACATACAAACCACCAATTCCATCTTGTAATAAGATTGTAAAGATACCCATATCAGAGTGTACCCTACACCAACTGTGAGTTTAGGGTTAGTAACACATCGGATAAAAATTCATGTTAACCATCTTTTGCCCAATCAAATGTATCAATTTGTGAGTCATGTAGTTCCACTCCAAAGTTTTCCATCAAGGATTCCACAATTTCCTAACATTTCAAGTGATGAGTTTAAATACTGAAGAGCAACATTCCTGAAAAGAGAATATTGATATATTTATGAGTCTATTATAATTAGGTTTGGAATGCCATGCTAAAAGAAGAAAATTGAGCACAAAGCATGTTTCATTACTTCATTCTACAGGCCAATGTTGAAGAGCTTTAGCATAATTGGTGTAGGCTATGCTAATGTAGTCTTTCCACTCCAATGCTTTTTCTTACTCTAAGCACAACTTTGCATCAAGTAGTGAATCAATCAAATTATAATTATAAATGTGTGAAACCCTAGTCTAAGAGACAAGGAAATAAGTTGAATTTTCTTTTTAATCAAGATTTCATACATTGTGGAAAGGATGGGAACTGAGGGTAGGTAAGAGGCAATCCACCAATTAGCCCATTCTAAAGGTTAAATATAAATTTTTTGTTTAATATATTTTATATTATTTTTTGTTAAGTTAAAAAAAATCAAAAATTACGTGATTCTCATTAATTAATTGATAAATATAGGTGTTTATGAAGTTGAGCCAGATTAAGCCTAGTTAATTTTTTAAAACCTTTCCCAAGGTTCTACCTAATTCAGGCGAGGTCAAGAGGTTTGAAAATTTTAAAAATATTAAGATATACAAAAACTATTAAAATTTGACAATTTTTATATTTAATATATTTTAAAATTAAAATTACATAAAATATTGTTATTAATAATTTAATGTTTATCATAGATGAAAACTGCAAAAATCTCTATCAAAGATTTGATTTAAGTAAAGGTATACATCCATTCGACCCATTGATAGGTCTATCAATAAATGACCAATAACAAGTTTAAATTATATTAAATTATATTAATTATTTTTGGGTTTTGTTCAACTACACAAAATTTATTTGTCCTCATAAAATAGTTTAGGTTAACTATTAACTTTTCATAAAAAAAAATGATAACCTATTACTTAGGTAAACAATTTAAAAAATATGCCTTTCGCGGCCAACAATAGAAAAGGGCCAATTTGTGGATATTCTAAAAATCTTTAATCGTATAATTTTCAAATTTTTTTTCTTCAAATATATTGAATTTTGTTCTATAGTCTATTCTTAATGGATACCAAGTTATAACTGTGCTTCGCTATGAGTTAACTGCAATAAGTTCTCTACCACATAAATTACTCTAGATTGAGTTAATTGCAATAGAGTTTCTGCCACATAAATTACTGTAGATTATTCTATATTCAACAATGATAAAGAAATTGTAATAGAACACAAACTATTTTTAATTTTATAGTGAACAACAACAAATATTATTTAGTTTTTTTACAATTGAAAATTTTATTAACAAAGTTTTTAAAAAAATAGTATTAAGATTGTCTATACATTTAGTTTACCAAGTCATCATCATAAGAACATGTGAAACAAATACCACAAAATTCTATCTATGTCACTTAAAGCAA
>NW_019167835.1:0-22850 GCF_002303985.1 Durio zibethinus | reverse complement strand
CTTCACCTATTATTTAAGCATTTTTTTTCAATAAAAATATATTATGATTTCACTCAGTCTCTTTTCTTTTTTCTTCCATTTTCAAACAAAATAATGTTGGGCTTGAAATGACAAACACAACACATAGAAGCAATATATTGTAATAAACCCACAGCAATAGACAACAATCAATAATCAACAACACAAAAAAAAACATACCATGATTTATATGGCAAACCTTTCAGTGTAAAAAAAAAAAATCATGGACATCAGAAAAATCACAACTAGCCAAAAAATGGATACACAAAGTTCTCTTTTAACTAAAAACTAAAGCTAAATTAACAACTAGAAAGCAATTGGAGAAATCTCAGTAAATAGGTGACTCAACAAATACACCATAGATTTGTCCTAGAAAGCTTAAAATCCATCTCCACTATTCAGAATGTAGAACACTGAATCATGAACCTGTTGACAAAATTTTAGCTCAATCAAACTATGATGACTTTTGTTCAACTAACTCTCTCTTTTCTTTACTCTTTATTTTTCCTAGTTTTTCTTTTCCTCTCATTTGGCCCTACTCTCTCACTTTCTTTTCACGCTAAAAATTGCCCCACTTTTATATGTAGGGCTTTATCCATGATCAAAGGCAAAAAGGCTTGAGGCCTTTAATTGCTAATCAATTAGGGTTGGACTCCAACATTCCTAACAATCTCTTCTTCCAACCCTATCAGGATGAAATTTATCATAATAACAATTTCAATTGAAACTTACCTTGGCCAAAGAACCCATTATGACCAAGTTATTGCAAAGCTTAAGTTTTCTTAGGAAATGTCTTAGTCAACATATTTGTTATATTCTCATTAGTATGAACTTTCTTTAATAGCATCTATTGTTCTTCAATCACTAAATGCTACTAGTAATATCAACATCAATGTGCTTCATTTTAGCATGATACATGACATTTTTACTCAAATCTAAAGCACTCTAACTATCACAAAACATCACGTACTCTTTCTGATTCAACTCTAATTAAAAAAAAAATGTTTCATCCAAAGCATTTCTTTACTTGCTTTAGTTGCTATAATATATTCAGCTTTTTTATTGACAAGGCAATACACTTTTGCAATTTAGACTACCAAGATAGCTCCTCATGCAAAAGTGAACAAATACCCTAAAGTAAATTTCCTACCATTAAGATCATTTGCCATGTCAACATCAGTAAATCCTTCTAAAATTAGTTGAAAAACTCCATAACTCAAGTATAATTTTAAGGTGTACGTCAAATATAAAAAAATCAATTTTACTATTTCCCAGTGAACCTTTTCGAGATGAGAAAAAAATCTTCTCATTACACCAACTAAATGAGCAATATTGGGCCGTATGCAAATTATAACATATATCAAAGAATCAACTATAGAAGAATAAGGAATACTAGACATAGCTAGTTGCTTTTCTTTAGTCACTGAACAAGCTTTCTTACTTAAATGAAAATGGTTAGCAAGTAGACTGTAATCTAATTTAGCATGTTACATGTTGAATTTACTAAGCACCTATTAACATACTTTTTCTGTGACAATCATAGCTTTCTAGCTTTTCTATCCCGAATAATATCCGTATCGATAATCTACTTTGTTGGACCTAGATCCTTCATGTCAATAAATTTAGACAATTGTTCTTTCAACTTAAGAACCATATCAGCATCTTGTCCCACAATCAATATGTCATCAACATATAATAAGAGAATAATGAATTTACCATTAGAAAAGTTTTTGACATATACATAAGGATCCGTTATCATTTTTTTATAGTTATGGCTTATCATAAAAGAATCAAACTTTTTGTACCACTATCATGGAGCTTGTTTCAAGCCATACAAGCTTTTTGTTTTTCAATTTGCAAACTAAATGCTCTTTTTCTTTCACTTCAAAGCCGTTAAGTTGTTCCATATAAATGTTTTCCTATAAGTCACTATGCAAGAATACAGTCTTAACATCTAGTTGTTCAAGCTCAAGATGATACTAATCTTAGTACCATCGAATGAAACTCATCTTCACAACTAAAAAGAAGATTTTATCAAAATCAATGTCAGATTTTTGAAAAAAATCTTTCACTACGAATCGAGCTTTGTATCTCATTAGTTTGTCACTATCTTTTGTCAACTTGAACACCTATTTATTCTTTAATGACTTTCTCTCTTCTAAAAATTTAATAAGATCATATGTACTATTTTTTCACAATAACTTCATCTCTTTTTTCATTGCTTTTAATCAATGCTCTCTATCCAGAATAGTCTATACATCTTGGAAGCTTTCTAACTCTCCCTTACTGGTAGCTAAAATAAAATCTAAACTTGGATACTTGGTGATGACCTATGCTCTCTAGTAAATCTCCTAGGCTGAGACTTACACTATCCGATTTCGAAGGTAGCTCCCCCTTTTTAATATTTTTTGGTGGAGAGGACTGCTTACCTTACTTAAAACTGATTGCATCTGGCTTATCACTAACTATAGCTGGCTCATTCATATCATTGAGTTTTATCTCTTGTTCATTGCAATCATCTGTGGTTTTTTCCAGCAGAACCCCTGTCGGTGTTGAAAGACCATATCTCTACTTCTGACTATCTTTTTTTTCACTAGATCCCATACCTTATAACCAAAATTTTCATCACCATATCCTACAAACACACATTGTGTGACTTTACTGTCAAGCTTTGACCTTTGTTCTTTTTGTACATACATAAATGCTTTACTCTTGAAAACTTTCAAGTGAGAATATGAAGTAACTTTTTCTGTATACACTCTTTTTAAAATGTCAAAGCCCAAAAGAATCGATGGTGATCTGTTAAGCAAATAACAAGTTGTGTTAACTGCTTCACCCCAAAATGGCTTTGATAATTTTGGTATCTTTAACATACATTTGACTTTTTCTATAATGGTGTAGTTTATCTTTCAGTTACACCATTATGCTATGATGTTCCAAGTTCTGTCATTTCACACCTAGTCTTATGCTTTAAATAATATTCTTCACAGTCTTTGGATGTGTATTCTTCATCATTATCAGTCCAAATACACTTCAAAGGCAACACTATCATCCTTTTCACCATGGCATAAAATTTTTAAAAATATTGCAATACCTGGCTTTTATTGTTCAATATATACACCCAAGTCTTACGTGAAGCATCATCAATAAAAGTAACAAAATACCTGCTACCATCTAATAACTCAACCTCAATAGGACCACATATATCAGAATGAATTAATTTCAATATGTTTTTTCTTCTCTAAGAACATTTATAAAAAAAAAAACTTTACAATGCTTGCCAAATAAACAATGATCACATGAATCAAGAGGCATACTTTTGGTTAAGGTATTGAGAGATTATGCCATATATTTGCTGAGGCATCATCCTCAATGGCATTATCTGATTGTCATTTAATTTCATCCATATCTTGTACATTATGCAACATAGTTTTCTTCTTGCAGCTACCATAGATCCTTTGAGAAGCTTTCATTACCCATTATTTTGTCAACTCTAACATTTTTCTTTATCAAGAACATTAATAGCAAGCAAGTTCATTCTCATATTTGAAATATATTTGACATCCCTCAAAGTCAACATACGGCTCATACTAGTTTGTACAACAATATCACAATCCCAACAATTTGTAACACACTCTTATTTTTCATCTTGAAGCAACCAAAGTCTCATACTTTGTAAGTTGTAAACAATTCCCTCTTAGGAATTCAATGATATACCATTTTTATGTCAACTGTCCACTCAATGTTAGGGTCATGATTACAATCACCATGTGTACAAATCTAAGTAATTGAATCATTATCTAAATTCATTGCTATAACATTGTCATCATCTGAATTATTGTCTTTCTCATCTTTTTGCTCTTGCTTCAAGATTTTACAGTATTGCTTTATATGACCTAGTTTACCATAATAGAAGCACTTCATTTTATCTCTAGACTTGGATTTATATTTAGATTTACTATGGTTTTTTGAGTTATGACCTCTATTGATGTTCTTACCCCTTGTTTTCTATGACAAGAGCTTAATTCTCAATGTCTAAATCTTTTTGTCTTACTTCTTCATTAAGCATACTATTATTTACCGTCTCCAATATTACCTTGTAATCAATAGCTAAATTAAGAATAGTCACAACTAAAGTAATCCAGCTGTCTGGCAATGAACTTAAAAGAAACAACGCCTTTATTTCATAATCCATTTTAAGCTCTATAGTAGTCATCTGATTAAATATATCTTAAAAATCACTTAAGTGCTTTATAATTGATTGTCCATCCTTGGACTATAAAATTATAAGCTTTTAATTAAGTATAACTTTATTCATGCTTGTTTTCTTCTCATACAATACTGCTAATTTTTTTCAAATAGTGTAGGCATCTGTCTCTTGCGTTACATGATGAAATACATTGATATCAACTCATTTTTTTTTATTATAGTCGTAACTTTTTACCTCACTTTTTTCAATTTTTATCTTTTGTATCTGTTAGCTTAACTAAAACACCTAATATTACCTCATACAAATCTTTATAGTATAAATGATCTTCCATCATAGGCTTTCAAATTAAATAATTTGATGCTATCAATTTTATCATGGAACCTATATCACCCTCTATGATCTCAAATAGAATTTACTTTTCTCTTGGGTTGTTTCTGTATCGATGTCTCAAAATCCCTCATCTGATACTAGTTGTTAGGCCTGAAGTGAAAAATACAATAACACAAAAATAATATATCGTAATAAACTTACAACAATAGATAACAATCAATAATCAATAACATAGAAAAAATAAAGCACACCAAGATTTATGTGAAAGCCCCTCTAGTGTAGAGAAAAAAATGATGGACCACCAGAAAAATCCCTACTATCAAAAAATAGATATACAAATGAAAAAATCTTACTAAATAGGTGACTCAACAAATACACCTTACTATCAAAAAATAGATATACAAAGTTCTCCTCTAGTTAAAACTAGAGCTAATCAACAATTAGAGAGACAAATGAAAAAATCTTATCAAATAAGTGACTCAACAAATACACCTTAGATTTGTTCCTAAAGAGTTTCAAACCCAATTTCCACCGTTCAAAATGTAAAACATTGAATCATGAACCTGTTGATAAAATTTCAGCTCAATTAAATCATAGACTAACTTTCGTTCAACCAATTCTCTCTTCACTCTTTTATCTCTATCTTTTCTTGGCTTTTATTTTCCTCTTAGTTTTGGTGCTACTCTCTCACTTTCTTTTCACGCCAAAAACTACCCCACTTTTATATGTAGGGCTTTATTGTATGGTTAAAGGAAAAAAGGCTTTAGGCCTTTTAATTGGCTAATCAATTGGGGTTGGACCCCACATATTCCTAACAAATAGTTGTAAATGAGTGTCTTATTTGAAAAATACCAAACAAAAGAAAATAATAAATGAAGTGTCTTATTTGTAGGTGAAGTTCACTAAATATACTTTTATATGTGTTTTAGACTATTAATTATAGTATATCATCGTCAATAAAACTAAAAATATTGCATACATGAAATCTAAAACTTTAATTTTTCATCATTGTTACCATACTAGCTTTTATTTAAGTTTCCTTTTCAACTTAATGTTGTGCCTTTGTACACCAAAAAAAAAAAAAAAGGAAAAAGGGTATAATTTAGTCAAATTGGAATAAGAAATGAGATTCATAAGTAGAATCTATACATATATTAAAAGTAGTCTCCTATCTCAATTTTATCGTCCATATTTTTAAAATCTTAGAAAAATTAAAGGTTAATTTGGGTCATAAAAAATTGCTTATAGGTGTTTCTTTCCTCTATCATAATGTCTTAAGTTGTCCTCTTTCTCTTTTCCTCTTTGTCTTCTTCCATTGTGCACTACTTTTTTTTTTTTTCAAATATCGGCTTTGATTGCTTCTATAACTTGGGTTTCCAAGAAAGCTAGGGTAGTTTAACATTCTCATGTAAGTTATATCCAAGTCTTTAGTTTTTTCCTATTCCTTTCTTTTATTTTTTTGTCTACTATCATCAAGATCTAATTAGTTATTGCTATTTGGTTTTTTTTTTTAAAAATAAACAAAGTCCATGAAGTAATCATATTAATTTTTCATTCTTTATTATTAAAGTTGGTGTTTTATTTAGTTTATTGTGAGATCTGATTAGTTTTTACAATTGGACTTTCAAAGATATGAGAAATCCCATAAAGGAATCTAAGTTAAACACTGAGCAAATTGGACAAAATCTAATAAAACTGATAAGTAATCTATGTTTCTCAATTTTTGTGTTTTTAGTGTTAATAAAATTTTGCATAATATGATTTTTTATCTTTTTTCCATATATCAATATTCATATATGATTTATACTATTACCCATATTTACTCTCAATATGAAAAAAAAATAATAAAATAATTTAGAAATTTTCTTTCTCTCTCACTTTTTTCATTGCTCTAATTTCCAGTATCTCCGATCTCTAAAACTCAATTGACCGTTAAAGAGAGAAAGAAAGATATAAAACCAAAGGTTTTAATCCTAATTTTACTTGGAAATTCATTTAAATCTTGATTTTATTTTTTCTTAACTAATTCATTAATTGTTTTGATCTATTTTGACTTTTAGTTTTTTATTTTTTAGAGATAAAAAGAAGTTCAAGTTTTCATCGCTATTACATTAGAAATAAACAACGAAGATAAAGAATAATAAAAGACTTACCAATTTGGCTTCAGTAGATTTGGTGAATTTGAGATGCAAGGCTTGCAAGTTTTATCTCCTATTTTAACTGTTTTGCTTTCTTGTATCTATTGTATTTTATATTTTTCTAACATTCCACCGTAGCTAGATTATGCTATTTGGGTTGCACAGTCCATACCCCTATGCCTAATCTACCTCTTCTTCACACAACTTTTTTCTACCAAGTTCTATGCCCCTCCCTTATCTCTCATTATGATAAAGTTCTTTTCAATTACGCATTTTCTCATACTATTTATGTTTTGTTTCTTGTGGATGTTTTAGCTTTTGTTGTTTGGTTGCAGGGATGATGCAATTGAAAATGTTGTTATAAGGGTCATAATATTAACTTCTCGATTAATACAAGGTAGGACAAAATGGCACCAATTCTCAAGGATTGTTCAATTCGGATTCCTTCGAGATAGTTATGTATGCCTTTTGGTCTTAATGATTGTGGTAAATTTACCCTTTTAAAGGTACATTTAGTCTCAAAGTTTCTTTTTCCTTAATAGAAAATCAATACAAGTATTAATAATCTAAAATAGAAAATGTCACTTTCTCCACCTAATGCGATAATGGATCAATTTCAATTTTCCTAAGAATTTGTAGGCTTCATCATTAAAATTTTCAAATAACCATATGTGCTTTTAAAGAAGTGTAAATAACTAAGAAGATAATGGCTTTTTATGGTGGGCAAATAGCATTGTTTATCTAAGAAAAAGTATGCTGCCATTATGTGTTTGATAAACTATTGGTTTTCTTTTTGTTCTAAAAATATAACTTGAATTATTATGAACTACGTATATTGTGAGTCATATAGATCTTGGTTGGTCTTTTGCCTTTAACAAATGGCACTTTATTTGTTTAAAGTCCAATAAGTTATGTATTCCAAAATCCAAACCATTAGGTTGGTTCTTTTCCTTAGGAAAAACTATTTATAATACTATATGTTTTGGATTTTGTTCCTTCGATTAGTTGTGTTACATCTATATTTATGATGGTTTGAGTTTTTAACGTGTTTATGATGTAGATCTCATAATTATTCTAACCTAAATTTGACCATAACATTGCAAAAATCTTATTAGTGCTATTGGTTAAACATCACTATTTTTGTTCATATTTGGTAACTAAAACAAAAAGAAATACACTTAGTTACTTTTTGGTGACAAAGGAATGTAAACTATTCATGTATCTTATTTTAAAAAGTTATTTTAAAACATTTTTGCTGCACTTAAGGTAGTGGGGCCAATTGCTATTTTTGCAAGATGACTTCAAATTGTCATATTTATATGCTACAGTTAAAAGTTATCTTTCAAACACTAATAAATTGTTTTGTGATTATTATACATAGTAACAAGCTTTTCATCTTTTACAACTCAAATTTGGCTCTAGATAAAGTAAAAAATCAATATTCTATAATGCAATTGGACTACAAATTTGTGTTATCACCTATACAACTTTTGGTTGCAATCCAAAAAGGATAAGTACGTGAAATAATCAAAAGTGTGGAGTTTTAGGATGCTACTAGGTTATTTTGCATGACTTATGTAATACAATGCACATTCTTTTATGCTTAAGCTGAGTTTTCTGTTACTTTATGTGGATAATTGTTTTGTCATTTAAACATCATGTTTTTCCATCCTCCTGACTAATCATTATATTATTTTTCATTACATTCATTTACTTTAATAATGTTACATTTCATGAAAAAATTTTTGTTTATCTTCAGTTGCACATATGAAAATAATTATGTTTGTATTTATCTTCAATTGTGCACATGAACATAATTGTGTCTCAACTAAGCTGATATAAAAAGACCAACACATATGTCTTTCCTTACTAATATGTTTCAATATTACTTTCAAAATGTCATTAGAGCATTGAAATTAATAGGTCTAATCAGTTGTGTTGAGCTGACCACCTCCAAATCTGATGTGTACATTTAAAAACTTAGGTAAAGTAAAAAAAAATGTAAAAAATATTCATATTACTTTTATTTATCACAACTCAAATTTCATTCCACTACACCAATAAATACATTCTCAAAATTATAATGTGAGATAGTATAGTAATTTAAGATATCAAGAAAGAATAGCTTCTAAATAGCACGGCAAATATAAGTAAATTAGTTATGCATTTTGATTTTTAATCATTACATTCAAACAATAAGTCTACCACGAAGCACATGAATATCTCTATATGTATAATAATATCGTTTCATTTAGTAGAATGTATAACATGTGATGGGTATACATAATGCATTGCAAGTTTAAGATTTTATATAATATGTATAATAATATCTTTCCGCTTGGTAGCAGATATAACATTAGATGTAAATTTTATTCCATTCTATTTTTACACTACACCTTGTTCTTAATATATAGGAGATTTTATTTGCCTTGATAATTACAGCCTTTAAATTAAGTTTCTTTTTATATTTTGGGTTGTATATTTATTTTTTTCAACTTTGAATGTAACTGATTTATTCATGCTAATAGGATATTATATTTTTATTATATTTAAATCAAAATGGTGATGCAAACCAAATTAGAAAAAAATTTTATTTTGTTCATTGATAAGAATTAGTATTTCAAACTTCAAAGATGCAGTCTTCTAGCTCATAAGCTTTAAAAAAATTTAACTTAATTTTTGTTTGATACCAATATTTAATCAATTCTTTCACTTACCTCTTTTTGTTCAATGTTGACTTCACTATGTTAATACAATACTATCTTGATGATCTTTTGAATGATGTATGTTCCCTTTTTTTTTAAATTCTTAAATTTTTATTTTTTTGAGAATTGGTATTGTCATGGTTAAGTACAATAAGGAGCGGTTTGCTCTATTGTGAACTAGCACATAAATTTGTTCGTTTAATATTGATAGAAAGTACCTTGCGTACGCTTCAAAAAGGTTTCCTTATGGTCACTGGTTACTACATTTGAGGATTAATAACCTGTATGTAGCCTTAACTTTTGACAATCTTATAGTTTTTTTATTTTATTTTAAAGTAATGCAATATTGAACCTCGCTTTTATAATCATTTTATATTTGCATGTTTTTGTGTAAGAAGAAAAAAGAATTATAAAAAATCATAACCATTAATTTTTTAAAGCAAAACACTGTGAGAAATGCAATGAAAATAATTTTGCATGTTATATTCTATTTAAAATTTGCTTTTGTGGAAAGAGACATAGAATTGGGAAGGGAATATAATGTTTAAGTTGTCCAAGAAGGTTTTGGCATGGATAGCTAGAGTTATTGGTTTATTTGATATTTTCTACAATTTATGTTTCAACAATATGGTTTTATTTTGAATAACTTATGCTTTTTAGTAGTTTTTGAACTTTATGTTTAATCTTGACTTTTTCTTAATAATGGATTTCATGCTAATGAAATTTGCTTGGAATAGATTTGTTTTATGTAACTTATCCTTTGTATTAACCTTTGAACATATATATTTTATATAAATTATGTTTTCTATTACCTTCTTAATTATGCATTTCATGCTAAATTTTAAGGTACTATATAAATACAACTTTATTTTTTAATGATAGCCATGTCTACATGATATCTTTATTAGATAACCCATAAAAAGCTAAAAAAAATATTTTTATCATGCTCATACATTTAAATTTGCTTCCCATAGTATACGCGGGCCTTTGCCTAGTAAAGAATAAAAAACATATGATTTTATAGTTATTCCCATTTGTTACATTTATGAAACTATATTGAGAGAGGCAAAATTCCCTAATAATTAAATTTACCATATTATTCTTTCACATTTATAATTTTTTTTATAATACCTTCATGATATCTTTAGATTGTGTCCAAATCTAATTCACTTTTATATAATTTTAAAAGTATTTTTTTTTATCTTCAGCTTTTTGATCTAATAGCTAAGAAACTTAAGAAAACATGTAAAGAGAGAATTCAAACCCACCATCTTCGTTTCCTATCTCATGAATTCAAAAAAAGGTATGCTCTCCATATCTTCACAAGGCAATGAAACAATCAGGATTTAAATTTAAGGGTGTGCCATCTTATATAATATTAATTTTCAATTTTTAATAATTTTAAATAATAAATTTTTATACAATATCAAATAAGCTAATACAATAAGAAAAAATTATAGAAAACCTCACATAAAATTTATATTATTTAAGATTGGACAACAAATTTTCACACAATGTTGTTGGGTGTTTAATTTTATACAAGATAAAATTTTATGATTAATTCCACACGTGTTTAAGCTAAAAACCCTAACTTTTTAAAATAAGATATACAAAAATAATGCAATAAAAAGTAAAATTTTTGAAAAAAATCTATAATTTCATATTAAAGCTATACAGTAACCCCTTTTGTTTTCTAATTTACTATACACGTCAATAATGTCTTAAAAAAATTGATGGGTATATTTGGGCAAATAATACTTGAACGTTCTGGATTGATGAGTAAAAATTGAAGGTTTTAGATTTTTCGAGACAGTGATAGAGAAGAAAAGAAAACAAAGAGGAAGGAAGCAATAGAGAAAAGGAAGAGGAACGATTGACAGGGGAAAGGAGAAATGTTGTCAATGGACCAACCCTTCCATTATGACAACCTATAGATCTTTGTAAAGTCTCAATCTCCTCTTCCTCCCTCATTCCTTAATTTCTTGTTTTTTGTTTATTATTTTCTTATTTTAAACTTTTCCTATTTTTCAATTTTGCTTTTCTATCCGGCTAGTTTCTTTTCTTTTAATTTTGCATATGTGAAATATTTTTGCATTTTTCTAGTAAGGTCTTTTTGCTCGTTCTTTAAGTTACTTGATCAAAAATTTTTTTTTTTTTTGGTTTTAGGGTATTGTAGTTTAGATTTTGTTTTTTTAGATATTATTATATTTTTATATTTTGAAAATTGTTGACAATTTTTTCTAGAAGTTGGTTTTATGAAAGGAAAGAAGACGTTGTAAAGAAAGAAGTTCTCTAACGAATTCAAGAGGTAATTGCATGTGTTTTTTGTGAAAAAATTCATGTTCTCGTGAAATTTTCAAAATTGTATATATATTTTGATAGTTCATTGAAGTTTCAACTCTACTATTTGATTCAGCTAGGGAAAATAAAAGATAAACTATCTTTAACTATTTTTATAATCTATGCAATAAAAACTTCAAAATATAAAGCCACCCACAAAACCTAAGCAAAATTTTATATTTTTCTACTACTAAATCATGTTTTAACTTTTTTTTTTTAATTTAGGTAATTGGCTGAAACAATTTTTTATCATAACAATGCTGGCTGGTTTGAAACCCATATTAGAAAAATGCAAGCATATTTCATATCTCTTGAATGTTTATGGAAGGTATTAGAGAAATTGTAATTTTGATTAGCATATGTTCTTTATAAAAATGTAAAAAAAAAATTTAACCAAGTTAACATTTAAAGCTCAAATATTATAATCATTGTTGATTAAAAGAATTGCTACTCCTACATGGTTACAAAACTTCGTCCTCTTACTTGCCCTTTAGTGTTGCCTTCAAACTTACATGTTGTCTTAATATTGGTGAATAATTATGGCACCATATAAGCATGATCAAATGAAAGTATTAGTAACCAAAAAAAGTAAGCCTATAATAAGTTGATCATATGTTCATTACATGGCCATATAAAAAGAAAATTTATTGGAATTAACATCTTTTTATTTATCAAGACACAAGAAAAGTTGTATGTTTGGAACTTTTCTTTTCTTATTTTCATGTTTTGCTTGGTATCCTTATCTTGGTTATGTTTTTTTCCATGCTAGGGTGGTGAAAAGAAGGTGATCATTTCTATTCCCAATAAAGATGCCTTTGTGTTTGTTGTAGTTGTCAATGAGAAGAAATACAAGCCTAGCTTTGATATTGTCTCCAATACAAGCTGCATTACTAACTGCCTTGCTCTATTAGCTAAGGTAATAATGATTCCTCTTTTATTTATTTGAAGCATTGGGCTAATAATTTTATCTTTCAAGTAATAACAGACCTTAAACATAGTGGCAGGTCATCCATGACAAATTTGGCGTTGTTGAAGGTCTTATGATCACTATCCATTTGATTATTGGTAAGTAACTATGGTGTTTTATTTTTACTTGTTACAACTATTTATGTGTTGTTGAATGACCCATCTTTTTGATTCAGCTACCTAAGATATTGTTGATGACCCATCGATGAAGGACTAGAAAGGTAGCAGAGTTACTTCTTTGAATTTTTAGCTTATAGTTTGGTGGGTAGGCATTGTTTGAGGTGTAGTCATTATTGCACTATCTTATAACAAGGTAAATTGTCTTATTTTAAAACCAAGGTTTAGTTTAGTTGGTTCATGCAATCACTCTTAAAAGATAACATCTGACACATTTGAAGTTTAGATTCCAATATCTACAACCCATTTCTCTATCTCTAAATTATTGCCTCATTTGTAAAAAATGGCATGAAGTTTTACTAATTATATTGTCACTACTTTAGAAAAATAGATTGGATATTTTACTATGTATGACAAGAAAAACAATTATTATAAAACCATCAACAAATAAAAAAAGAAAAATTTTAACGCCTAAAAATATCCATTAGGTTCCTAAAGTTTCATCAGCTGCACCAATGGATGAACTAGGCATAAATGGAACAAATCCTCTTCCACCAAAAACTGGTATCACGAATCTATCATCAAATTTTCTCTGCAAGTAATGAACAATCCAAGTGGGGTGAGTCAATAGCAACCTTAAACTACTTTTCTTAAGAGCTGCCGGTTGGTTCTCTCTCAAATTACTTCATTCACCATTTTCAACAAAAAAAATTCTTAAGTCTTCTAGGCTGGGAATATTAGCATCGTCTGAAACATTAGGTTTTGCATTGATGAAATTCAAAGTAGAAAAAGGTAGCATAGGGCTACCTTAAAAAAGAAAGTGAAAAGGCAATGGCAAAGAAAGGGTAATCTTATTTGGTTTTATGCAGCTCTATGTCATAGAGTATTGTAAATGTTAGGCTACTGACATAACCTTCAATGATCCATTGACTACCTGTCAAACACATAGGCTATTCTAGCATTTTCCCTCTTCTTTCCAACTTTTCTTTTTTTTTTTTTTTAATTTTCTTCGAATTTCTTTTTGAAGTCAAAGAAGTGAAAAAATGTTTACTTTTTGTAAAATGAAATTCAAGGGAACTTGACAGTGATTGGTCAAATTTTTCTTTCGGTATGATTTTAGTAATGCTATTGAATATTAGTAGCATCATTATGTTGATCAAACTTCATAATTTCCATCTGATTTATTCAAGATCGATGTTTAAAGCTCATTTAAACATGTTGGAAACATTATGCAAATCAAGTTAAATAATAAACCATTGGGAATAGGGAAAGAAAAAAAAAAAGATTTGCAAGCCAATTATATTTTTGTTGATTCTGGTCCTACTTCTTTTCATTAATTATTTTATTAGTCTTATCAAAAACATTGTTATTATCATTTACATATGTGAATTCACAATCTTACTTTACTTATGTTTGAAGTTATTTGAGATCATTGTTTAATGTGATTTGTTTCACTTTGAAATTGAGTTTTGAATGATGAAGTTGAGGTTACATTTTTTTTTTAATGTTGGTTCTTCAATTTTGATTTTATGGCTTGATTTTTAATATTATTTGCTTTAAAGTTTTTTTAAGTTTTTAAGTTCGATTTGCATTTTTATTTGTTTTAATTTAGCTTTTTTTGTTATTTGTAGTTAATAGGGAATTGTTGGTCTACAATTTAACACCAGTCTTGACATGAGTATCCACTTTCTGGTTTCCAATGATCTCAAATTTGTAATTGTTAGTCACTCATACACACAAATCTCAAGTTTTATTATAGCAATTTTAGTCCTTGACAAGTAGCTCTAGAAATCTTCAACCATTTAATCCAAACCAGGCACAAGCTCCTGCACTGGACAAATCTAGGCCTCTCACTGCTACTGTCAAGAAGCGATCTCCAAAGGAACCCGGATAAATTAGTACATCTACAAAACCAGTAAATTCTCCCATGCAGAAAGAGGGCGATGCAGATGTCTTTATGGAATCAATCAAGAAACCAGAAGAGAATATTGTTAGTGATACAGCTAAGGGGCATGTAAGAGGATGCTATTGAAGAAGCAGAGGATGATGTTGATGAAGTGACTTGGCAAATCTACAAAGGACAGCTTACAGAGAAACAGGAAAAAACCCGTGATAGGATAATAAAGAGGACTGGAAAGGTGATGTCAAATGGTTTGGCTAGAAAAAAACTTGAATGTCATCAAAGAAGCTAAGATGCGAGAAAAGACGTTTGATCAAAAAGCTTCACTTAGATGAGCAAGGGTAGAAGCATCTCTTTCTGATGGTGTCTCATGGGCAAGGAAGAGGAAGAGGACTAAAGGGAATTTACACCAAGATAACGATTGTTGCTGTGGTACTTTTGATTTGTACACTCTCGCTTTTACTTTCGGCTACAATTACTGGAAATCGCAGATCTCTCCAGCCTTCTGATGTAGAAAAACTTTGGGAAACTGCCAAGACTGGCGGCTGGAGGCCATCATTTGCTCCAACCACAAACGGTGCGCTTTCCATGCTTATATATTGGCAAGGTTACTATGGGTCAACAAATGGTCTTTCTCCACAGCAGCAACCTTTATTCCGACTCCCACCGGGCTTGCCAATGCCACCTTCCATTTTTTTGAAAACAGTCAGTTGCTGCCACCCTTTGCTCAGAAGGACGTGGAGACTGTTCGTGTGTCACCTCCAGAATTGATGTTAGTACCAGACATCTCTGCATTTATTCGAAGAAGGGCAGCTGCCTATCCTATGTTTGTGATGATAGAGAGGAATATAGTTAGCAAAACCAGCTTCAAGACAGGTTCACCCAATACCTTAAACCCGAGTCATTCATTAATCAAAACTAGAGCCTTGAGTTGGAACCCATTCAAGAAACAATCTAGGCTTGATTCAGAAAGTTGACTCAAATTGGTTTTGATCCGGGATTAAGCTCAATTTTTGGTAAGATATTTTCTTTCTCGTTTTGATTTTTTTGGTTGTAGCATGTCATTTATTCACTCATTTTATTTTATGTTTTCATGATTTAAAAACATTGGTTAATAATAAAAATAATAATTTCAAGAAAAAATATATTTTTGAGGAAAATTTGAAAGTATCAATTTTCCTTAAAAATAAGCTTTCCAAAAAATATTTTTAGGGAAAAGTTGAAAGTATCAATTTTCCTCGAAAATCAAAGTTTCCAAAAAATATTTTTGGGTAAAAGTTGAAATTATCAATTTTCCTTAAAAATAAATTTTCAAAACAAATATTTTTGGGGAAAAGTTGAAAGTATCAATTTTCCTTAAAAATTAATTTTTAAAAAAAGTTTTTGAGGAAAAGTTGAAAGTATCAATTTTCCTCGAAAATCAAAGTTTTCAAAAAATATTTTTGGGGAAAAGTTGAAAGTATCAATTTTTCTTAAAAATAAATTTTCAAAAAAATAAATTTTCGAGGAAAAGTTGAAAGTATCAATTTTCCTCAAAATTAAATTTTCAAAAGAATATTTTTTGGGAAAAGTTGAAAGTATCAATTTTCCCTGCACTAGAACAATCATTCTTCCTTTTTATTTGATTTTGATTTTTCTTTAAATAATCCGATGACGGAGCCTCTGCAAGTGAAACAGTAGTTTTCTTGCATACTCTTGAGGTGAGAGAATTTTTTCAATTTTCTGCTAAAAGTATTAGAGTCAATTGAGAATAATTTCCACTAATTAATTACTCGATAAAATTTTAAGGCTCATTGGATAACACAAATTTAAGCTGGTACCATCTTTTGATGGGCGTTGTGAGGGTGCTATAACCTTCCTCACACGTAACCGAACTCCCGAACCTTGTTCTGGTTAGTAGACCTGAACCTATTCTTTTAGGGACCCTTAAAATTAGGTGTTCCCTGAAATGACAGATTCTTTAGGTGGCCAATCACACCTAGATAAAAAGATTGGTGGTGACTCCCTAAAAGTCAATGTCTAGCGATAGATCTCCGGATCTAGAAGTTATGACAATACTTTGTAAGTTGTAAACAATTCCCTCTTAGGAATTCAATGATATACCATTTTTATGTCAACTATCCACTCAATGTTAGGGTCATGATTACAATCACCATGTGTACAAATCTAAGTAATTAAATCATTATCTAAATTCATTGCTACAATATTGTCATCATCTGAACTATTGTCTTTTTCATCTTTTTGCTCTTGCTTCAAGATTTTAAAATATTGCTTTATATGACCTAGTTTTCCATAATAGAAGCGCTTCATTTTATCTCTAGACTTGGATTTATATTTAGATTTACTATGGCTTTTTGAGTTATGACCTCTATTGATGTTCTTACCCCTATTCTTTATGACAATAGCTTAATTCTCAATGTCTAAATCTTTTCGTCTTACTTCTTCATTAAGCATGCTATTATTTACTGTCTTCAAAGTCACCTTGTAATCAAGAGCTAAATTAAGAATAGTCACAACTAGAGTAATCCAGCTGTCTAGCAATGAACTTAAAAGAAACAACACATTTATTTCATAATTCATTTTAAGCTCTATAGTAGTCATCTGATTAAATATATCTTGAAAATCACTTAAGTGCTTTATAATTGATTGTCCATCCCTGGACTATAAAGTTATAAGCTTTTAATTAAGTATAACTTTATTCATGCTTGTTTTCTTTTCATACAATACTGCTAATTTTTTTCAAATAGTGTGGGCATCTGTCTCTTATGTTACATGATGGAATACATTGATATCAACTCATTTTTTTATTATAGCTGTAACTTTCTACCTAGCTTTTTTCAATTTTTATCTTTTGTATTTGTTGGCTTAACTAAATCACCTACTATTGCCTCAGACAAATCTTTATAGTATAAATGATCTTCCATCATAGGCTTCCAAATTGAATAATTTGATGCTGTCAATTTTATCATGGAACCTATATCACCTTTTATCATCTCAAATAGAATTTACTTTTCTCTTGGGTTGTTTCTGTATCAATGTCTCAAAATCCCTCATCTGATACTAGTTGTTAGGCCTGAAGTGAAAAATACAATAACATAGAAATAATATATCGTAATAAACTTACAGCAATAGATAACAATCAATAATCAACAACGTAGGAAAAATAAAGCACACCAAGATTTATGTGAAAGCCCCTCTAGTGTAGAGAAAAAAATGATGGACCACCAAAAAAATCTCTACTATCAAAAAATAGATATACAAATGAAAAAATCTTACCAAATAGGTGACTCAACAAATACACCCTACTATCAAAAAATAGATATACAAAGTTCTCCTCTAGTTAAAACTAGAGCTAATCAACAATTAGAGAGACAAATGAAAAAATCTTACTAAATAGGTAACTCAACAAATACACCTTAGATTTGTTCCTAAAGAGTTTCAAACCCAATTTCCACCGTTCAAAATGTAAAACATTGAATCATGAACCTATTGACAAAATTTCAGCTCAATTAAATCATAGACTGACTTTTGTTCAACCAACTCTCTCTTCTCTCTTTTATCTTTATCTTTTCTTGGCTTTTATTTTCTTCTTAGTTTTGGTGCTACTCTCTCACTTTCTTTTCACACCAAAAACTACCCCACTTTTATATGTAGGGCTTTATTTTATGGTCAAAGGCAAAAAGGCTTTAGGCCTTTTAATTGGCCAATCAATTGGATTGGACCCCCATATTCCTAACAAATAGTTGTAAATGAGTGTCTTATTTGAAAAATACCAAACAAAAGAAAATAATAAATGAAGTGTCTTATTTGTAGGTGAAGTTCACTAAATATATTTTTATATGTGTTTTAGACTATTAATTATAGTATATCATCTTCAATAAAACTAAAAATATTGCATACATGAAATCTAAAACTTTAATTTTTTATCATTGTTACCATACTAGCTTTTATTTAAGTTTCCTTTTCAACTTAATGTTGTGCCTTTTTACACCAAAAAAAAAAAAGGAAAAATGGTATAATTTAGTCAAATTGGAATAAAAAATGAGATTTATAAGTAGTATCTATACAAATATTAAAAGTAGTCTCCTATCTCAATTTTATCGTCCATATTTTTAAAATCTTAGAAAAATTAAAGGTTAATTTGGGTCATAAAAAACTGCTTACAAGTGTTTCTTTCCTCTATCGTAATGTCTTAAGTTGTCCTCTCTCTCTTTTTCTCTTTGTCTTCCTCTATTGTGCATTGCTTTTTTTTTTTTTCAAATATTGGCTTTGATTGCTTCTATAACTTGGGTTTCCAAGAAAGCTAGGGCAGTTTAACATTCTCATGTAAGTTATATCCAAGTCTTTAGTTTTTTCCTATTCCTTTCTTTTATTTTTTTGTCTACTATCATCAAGATCTAATTAGTTATTTCTATTTGGTTTTTTTAAAAAAATAAACAAAGTCCATGAAGTAATCATATTAATTTTTCATTCTTTATTATTAAAGTTGGTGTTTTATTTAGTTTATTATGAGATTTGATTAGTTTTTGCAATTGGACTTTCAAAGATAAGAGAAATCCCATAAAGGAATCTAAGTTAAACACTGAGCAAATTGGACAAAATCTAATAAAATTGATAAGTAATCTATGTTTCTCAATTTTTGTGTTTTTAGTGTTAATAAAATTTTGCATATATGATTTTTTACTCTTTTTTCCATATATCATTATTCATATATGATTTATACTATTACCCATATTTTCTCTCAATATGAAAAAAATAATAATAAAATAATTTAGAATTTTTCTCTCTCTCTCACCTTTTTCTTTGCTTTAATTTCCAGTATCTCCGATCTCTAAAACTCGATTGACCATTAAAGAGAGAAAGAAAGATATAAAACCAAAGGTTTTAACCCTAATTTTTCTTGGAAATTCATTTAAATCTTGATTTTATTTTTTCTTAACTAATTTGATTAATTGTTTTGATCTATTTTGACTTTTAGTTTTTTATTTTTTAGAGCTAAAAAGAAGTTCAAGTTTTCATCGCTATTACATTAGAAATAAACAATGAAGATAAAGAATAATGAAAGACTTACCAATTTGGCTTCAGTAGATTTGGTGAATTTGAGATGCAAGGCTTGCAAGTTTTATCTCTTATTTTAGCTGTTTCATTTTTTTGTATCTATTGTATTTTATATTTTTCTAACATTCCACCGTAGCTAGATTATGCTATTTGGGTTGCACAGTCCATACCCCTATGCCTAATCTACCTCTTCTTCACACAACTTTTTTCTACCAAGTTCTATGCCTCTCCCTTATCACCCATTATGATAAAGTTCTTTTCAATTACCCATTTTCTCATACTATTTATGTTTTGTTTCTTGTGGATGTTTTAGCTTTGGTTGTTTGGTTGCAGGGATAATGCAACTAAAAATGTTGTTATAAGGGTCATAATATTAACTTCTCGCTTAATACAAGGTAGGACAAAATGGCACCAATTCTCAAAGATTGTTCAATTCGGATTCCTTCGAGATAGTTATGTATGCCTTTTGGTCTTAATGATTGTGGTAAATTTACCCTTTTAAAGGTACATTTAGTCTCAAAATTTCTTTTTCCTTAATGGAAAATCAATACAAGTATTAATAATCTAAAATAGAAAATGTCACTTTCTCCACCTAATACGATAATGGATCAATTTCAATTTTCCTAAGAATTTGTAGGCTTCGTCATTGAAATTTTCAAATAACCATATGTGCTTTTAAAGAAGTGTAAATAACTAGGAAGATAATGGCTTTTTATGGTGAGCAAATAGCATTGTTTATCTAAGAAAAAGTATGCTGCCATTATGTGTTTGATAAACTATTGGTTTTCTTTTTGTTCTAAAAATATAACTTGAATTATTATGAACTACCTATATTGTGAGTCATATAGATCTTGGTTGGTCTTTTGCCCTTAACAAATGGCACTTTATTTGTTTAAAGTCCAATAAGTTATGTATTCCAAAATCCAAACCATCAGGTTGGTTCTTTTCCTTAGGAAAAACTATTTATATTACTATATGTTTTGGATTTTGTTCCTTCGATTAGTTGTGTTACATCTATATTTATGATGCTTTGAGTTTTTAAGGTGTTTATGATGTAGATCTCATAATTATTCTAATCTAAATTTGACCATAGCATTGCAAAAATCTTATTAATGCTATTGGTTAAACATCATTATTTTCTTCATATTTGGTAACTAAAACCAGAAGAAATACACTTAGTTACCCTTTTGTGACAAAAGAATGTAAACTATTCATGTATATTATTTTAAAAAGTTATTTTAAAACATTTTTGCTGCACTTAAGGTAGTGGGGCCAATTGCTATTTTTGCAAGATGACTTCAAATGTTATATTTATATGCTACAGTTAAAAGTTATCTTTCAAACACTAATAAATTTTTTTGTGATTATTATACATATTAACAAGCTTTTCATCTTTTACAACTCAAATTTGGCTCTAGATAAAGTAAAAAATCAATATTCTACAATGCAATTGGACTACAAATTTGTGTTATCACCTATACAACTTTTGGTTGCAATACAAAAAGGATAAGTACGTGAAATAATCAAAAGTGTGGAGTTTTAGGATGCTACTAGGTTATTTTGCATGACTTATTTAATACAATGTACATTCTTTTATGCTTAAGCTGAGTTTTCTATTACTTTATGTGGATAATTGTTTTGTCATTTAAACATCATGTTTTTCCATCCTCCTGACTAATCATTATATTATTTTTCATTACATTCATTTACTTTAATAATGTTACATTTCATGAAAAAAATTTTGTTTATCTTCAGTTGCACATATGAAAATAATTATGTTTGTATTTATCTTCAATTGCGCACATGAACATAATTGTGTCTCAACTAAGCTGATATAAAAAAACCAACACATATGTCTTTCCTTACTAATATGTTTCAATATTATTTTCAAAATGTCATTTGAGCATTGAAATTAATAAGTCTAATCAGTTGTGTTGAGCTGACCACCTCCAAATCTGATGTGTACATTTAAAAACTTAGGTAAAGTAAAAAAAAATGTAAAAAATATTCATATTACTTTTATTTATCACAACTCAAATTTCATTCCACTACACCAATAAATACATTCTCAAAATTATAATGTGAGATAGGATAGTAATTTAAGATATCAAGAAAGAATAGCTTCTAAAGCACGGCAAATACAAGTAAATTAGTTATGCATTTTGATTTTTAATCGTTACATTCAAACAATAAGTCTACCATGAAGCACATGAATATCTTTATATGTATAATAATATCGTTTCATTTAGTAGAACATATAACATGTGACGGGTATACATAATGCATTGCAAGTTTAAGATTTATATAATATGTATAATAATATCTTTCCACTTGGTAGCAGATATAACATTAGATGTAAATTTTATTCGATTCTATTTTTACACTACACCTTGCTGTTAATATATAGGAGATTTTATTTGTCTTGATAATTACAGCCTTTAAATTAAGTTTCTTTTTATATTTTGGGTTGTATATTTATTTTTTTCAACTTTGAATGTAATTGATTTATTCACGCTAATGGGATATTATATTTTTATTATATTTAAATCAAAATGGTGATGCAAACCAAATTAGAAAAAAATTTTATTTTGTTCATTGATAAGAATTAGTATTTCAAACTTCAAAGATGCAGTCTTCTAGCTCATAAGCTTTAAAAAAATTTAACTTAATTTTTGTTTGATACCAATATTTAATCAATTCTTTCACTTACCTTCTTTGTTCAATGTTGACTTACTATGTTAATAACAATACTATCTTGATGATCTTTTGAATCATGTATGTTCCTTTTTTTTTTAATTCTTAAATTTTTATTTTTTTTGAGAATTGATATTGTCATGGTTAATTACAATAAGGAGCGGTTTTCTCTATTGTGAACTAACACATAAATTTGTTCATTTAATATTGATAGAAAGTACCTTGCTTACGCTTCAAAAAGGTTTCCTTATGGTCACTGGTTACTACATTTGAGGATTAATATCGTGTAAGCAGAAAAAAGAATTATAAAAAATCATAACCATTAATTTTTTAAAGCAAAACACCGTGAGAAATGCAATGAAAATAATTTTGCA
>NW_019167834.1:0-85169 GCF_002303985.1 Durio zibethinus | reverse complement strand
AAATCGTACAAATGGTTTTTAGATCACAATTTGAAATTGTGAGGATGCCTTTTATGCCTATAATTGTTCAGAAACGAAAATTTGATACTTTACGCTCCAAAATCCTTCATAACTAACACATAACACTGTTAAAAATTAAATCCAATGGAAGTCGTCATGTTCCTGTGATTGATCAAGTTTAAAACATTGAATTTAAGATATTAATTTCCATTTAAAAACTTCCTAAAACAATATTTCATACTTTTGAAGCTCGACTCTAGTAAAAATGGTTTTTAAAACAAAACATTAAGGCTTCAAAAGCATTGAGCTTTGAGTTTGTGCACTAAAATATAAAAACAAGTTAGCACACAGTTAATCACATCAAGCTTCAATAACAATTTCACAAATGGCATCCAAATATCCATAGCATCCCACAAAGTCCCTGGAGCATTCATGAATCCTCCTCAAAATGCATCTAAAGCAAATAAGTATTAAATTTAAAAATCATGCAAATGGTTTTTATATCACAATTTGAAATTGTGCATATGGTTTTATGCCCATAATGGTCCAAAAATAAAAATTGAATGTTTTAGGCTCCAAAATCCATCATAACCTACACTAAACACCGTGAAATATCAAAATCCAACGGAAGTTGTCATGGTCCTATGCTTGATCAAGTTTAAAACATTGGATTCAAGATATTAATTTCCATTTAAAAACTTGCTAAGAAAATATTTCATACTTTTAAAGCTCGACTCTTGCAGAAATGGTTTTCAAAGCAAAACATAAAAGCTTCGAAAACATTGAGCTTTAAGTTTGTGCATAATATATAAAAACAAGTTAGCACATAGTTAATCACATCAAGCACCGATAACAATTTCACAAATGACATCCAAATATCAACAACGACCCACAAATTCCCTAGAGCATTCGTGAATCCTCCTAAAAATGCATCTAAAGCAAATAAGTATGAAAAATTAAAATCGTGCAAATGATTTTTATATCACAATTTGAAATTGTGTAGATGGTGTTATAAACATATTTGTTTAGAAGCAAAATTTTGATATTTTAAGCCCCAAAATCCTTCATAACTTACACTTAACACTGTTAAAAATGAAAAAAAATGCAAGTTATCATGTTCCTGTGTTTGAGCAAGTTTAAAACATTGGATTCAAGATATTCATTCTGATTTAAAAACTTGGTAAAACAATATTTCATACTTTTAAAGCTCGACTCCAGCCGAAATGATTTTCAAAACAAAGCATAAAAGCTTCGAAAACATTTAGCTTTGAGTTTATACATAATACATGAAAACAAGTTAGCATACAGTTAATCACATCAAGCGACGATAACGATTTCACAAATGACATCCAAATGTCAACAACATCAGTCAAATTCCCTAAAGCGTTCATGAATCCTCCTAAAAATGCATCTAAAGCAGTAACTGTGAAAAATTAAATTCGTTCAAATGATTTTTTTTTATCACAATTTGAAATTGTGCAGATGGTTTTTATGCCCATAATTGTTCAGAAACGAAAGTTTGATATTTTAAGTTCCAAAATCCTTCATTAATTACACTTTACACAGTAAAAAATAAAAACCAATGAAAGTTATCATGTTCCTATGTTTGAGCAAGTTTAAAACATTGGATTCAAGATATTCATTCTAATTTAAAAACTTGCTAAAATAATATTTCATACTTTTAAATGTCAACTATGGCAGAAATGATTTTCAAACCAAAGAATAAAACCTTCGAAAATATTGAGCTTTGAGTTTGTGCATAATATATGAAAACAAGTTCGCACACAGTTAATCGCATCAAGTAATGATAATGATTTCACAAATGACATCCAAATATCAACATCATCCCTCAAATTCCTTGGAGCATTCATGAATCCTCCTAAAAATGCATCTAAAGCAGATAAGTATGAAAATTAAAATTGTGCAAATAGTTTTCATATCACAATTTGAAAATTGTGCAGATCGTTTTTAAGCTCATAAGTGTTCAAAAACGAAATTTTGATATTTTAAGCTCCAAAATCCTTCATAACTTACACGTAACACCATGAAACATGAAAATCAATGCAAGTTATCATGTTGCTGCGTTCGAGCGAGTTTAAAACATTGGATTCAAGATATTCATTTCCATTTAAAGACTTGCTAAAACAATATTTCATACTTTTAATGCTGGACACAGGAGAAATGACTTTCAAAGCAAAGCATAAAATGCTTCGAAAACATTGAGCTTTGAGTTTGTGTATAATATATGAAAACAAGTTAGCACAAAGTTATTCGCAGCAAGCATCGATAACGATTTCACAAATGACATCCAAATATCAACAGCATCCATCAAATTCCCTGGAGTGTTCATGAATCCTCCAAAAAATTCAGCTAAAGTGGATAAGTATGGAAAATTAAAATCATCCAAATGGTTTTTATATCACATTTTTGAAATTGTGCAGATGGTTTTTATGCCCATAATTGTTCAGAAAGGAAATTTTAATATTTTAGCTCCAAAATCCCTAATAACTTACACTTAACAATGTGAAAAATGAATACCAATGCAAGTAAACATGTTGCTGTGTTTGAGCGAGTTTGAAATGTTGGCTTTAAGATATTCATTTCCATTTAAAGACTTGCTAAAATAATATTTCATACATTTAAAGCTCGACTCCAGCAGAAATGATTTTCAAAGTAAAACATAAAAGCTTCGAAAACATTGAGATATGAGTTTGTGCGTAATATATGAAAACATGTTAGCACACAGTTAATTGCATCAAGCGCCGATAGCGATTTCACAAATCACATCCAAATATCAACAGCATCCCACAAATTCCCCGGAGCATTCACGTATCCTCTTAAAAATGCATCTAAAGCAAATAAATATTAAAAATTAAAATCATGCAAATGGTTTTTATATCACAATTTGAAATTGTGCAGATGGCTTTTATGCCCATAATTGTCCAGAAACGAAAATTTGATATTTTAGGCTCCAAAATCCTTCATAACTTACACATAACACTGTGAAAAATTAAAGCATTGCATTAATTTAGCCATAACTTAAAACATTGGATTCAAGATATTCATTTCCATTTAAAAACTTCCTAAAACAATATTTCATACTTTTAATGCTTGACTCCAGCAGAAATGGTTTTCAAAACAAAACATAAAAGCTTCAAAAACATTGAGCTTTAAGTTTGTGCATTAAAGTATAAAAACAAGTTATCACACAGTTAATCACATCAAGCATCAATAACGATGTCACAAATGGAATCCAAATATGAACAGCATCCCACAAAATCCCTGGAGCATTCATGTATCCTCCTAAAAATGCATCTCAAGCAAATAAGTATTAAAATTTAAAATCGTGCAAATGGTTTTTATATCACAATTTTGAAATTGTGCAGATGGTTTTTATGTCTGTTATTGTTAAGAAACGAAATTTTGATATTTTAAGCTCCAAAATCCTTCATAACTTACACTTAACACTGTGAAACATGAAAACCAATGCAAGTTATTATGTTGCTGTGTTTGAGATGAGTTTAAAACATTGGATTCATAATAGTCATTTCCATTTAAAAACTTGCTAAAACAATATTTCATATATTTGAAGCTCGACACCAGCAGAAATGGTTTTCAAAGTAAAACATAAAAAGCTTCAAAAACATTGAGCTTTGAGTTTGGGCATAATATATGAAAGCATGTTAGCACGCAGTTAATCACATCAAGCACCAATAACGATTTCACAAATTACATCCAAATATCAACAGCAACCCACAAATTCCCTGGTTCGTTCACGAATTCTCTTAAAAATGCATCTAAAGCAAATAAGTATGAAAAGTTAAAATCGTACAAGTGGTTTTTTTTTTATTATTACAATTTGAAATTGTGCAGATGGTTTTTACGCTAAAAACCTTCAAGAAATGAAATTTTGATATTTTAAGCTCCAAAATCCTCCATAACTTATGCTTAAAACTATTATAAAAAATTAAAACAAAAGTAAGTTATCTTCTTTCTATAGTTGAGCATGTTCAAAACATTGGATTCAAGATATTCATTTCAATTTAAAAACTTCCTAAAACAATATTTCATACTTTTAAAGCTTGACTCCAGCAGAAATGGTTTTCAAAACAAAACATAAAAGCTTCAAAAAACATTGAGCTTTAAGTTTGCGCATTAAAGTATAAAAACAGGATAGCACACAGTTAATCGCATGAACCACCAATAACGATTTCACAAATGGAATCCAAATATCAACTGCACCCCACAAAATCCCTGGAGCATTCATGTATCCTCCTAAAAATGCATCTAAAGCAAATAAGTATTAAATTTTAAAATCATGTAAATGGTTTTTATGTCACAATTTTGAAATTGTGCAGATGGTTTTTATGCTGTTATTGTTAAGAAACGAAAATTTGATATTTTAAGCTCCAAAATCCTTCATAACTTACACTTAACACTATGAAACATGAAAACCAATGCAAGTTATTATGTTGCTGTGTTTGAGATGAGTTTAAAACATTGGATTCATGATAGTAATTTCCATTTAAAAACTTGCTAAAGCAATATTTTCATATATTTAAAGCTCAACTCCAGCAGAAATGGTTTTCAAAGTAAAACATAAAAAGCTTCGAAAACATTGAGCTTTGAGTTTGGGCATAATATATGAAAGCATGTTAGCACACAGTTAATCACATCAAGCACCAATAATGATTTCACAAATTACATCCAAATATCAACAGCAACCCACAAATTCCCTGGTCCATTCATGAATTCTCTTAAAAATGCATCTAAAGCAAATAAGTATGAAAAATTAAAATCATACAAGTTTTTTTTTATCAGAATTTGAAATTGTGCAGATGGTTTTTACGCCCAAAACTGTTCAGAAATGAAATTTGACATTTTAAGCTCCAAAATCCTCCATAACTTATGCATAACACTATTATAAAAAATTAAAACAAAAGCAAGTTATCTTCTTTCTATATTTGAGCAAGTTTAAAACATTGGATTCAAGATATTCATTTCCATTTAAAAACTTGCTAAAACAATATTTCATACTTTTAAAGCTCGACTCCATCAGAAATGGTTTTCAAAACAAAACATAAAGCTTAAATAACATTGAGCTTTGAGTTTGCGCATTAAAGTATAAAAACAAGTTACCACACAGTTAATCACATCAAGAACCAATAACGATTTTACAAAAGGCATCCAATATCAACGGCATCCCACAAATTCCCTAGAGCATTCATGAATCCTCCTAAAATTGCATCTAAAGAAAATAAGTATTAAAATTTAAAATCGTGCAAGTGGTTTTTATATCACAATTTTGAAATTTTGCAGATGGCTTTTATGCCCATAATTGTTCAAAATGGAAATTTTGATATTCTAAGCTGCAAAATCCGTCATAACTTACACTTAACACTATGAAAAATGAAAAAAAAAAAAAAAAAAAGCAAGTTATCATGTTTCTGTGTTTGATCTAGTTTAAAACATTCGATTCAAGATATTCATTTCCATTTAAAGACTTGCTATAACAATATTTCATACTTTTAAAGCTTCACACCAGGAGAAATGGTTTTCAAAGCAAAGCATAAAAGCTTCGAAAACATTGAGCTTTGACTTTGAGCATGATATATGAAAACAATTTAGCACAAAGTCAATCGCAGCAAGCACCGATAACGATTTCACAAATGACATCCAAATATCGATAGCATCCCTCAAATTCCCTGGAGCGTTCCCGAATCCTCCTATAATTGTTCACATTTTTGATATCATGCACATGGTTTTAATATCACATTTTTGAAATTCTGCAATTGGCTTTTATGCCCATAATTGTTCAGAAAGGAAATTTTGATATTTTAAGCTCCAAAATCCCTCGTAACTTACCGTTAACAATGTGAAAAATGAATACCAATGCAAGTAAACATGTTGCTATGTTTGAGAGAGTTTGAAACGTTGGCTTTAAGATATTCATTTCCATTTAAACACTTGCTAAAACAATATTTCATACATTTAAAGCCCGACTCCAGCAAAAATGGTTTTTAAAGTAAAACATAAAAGCTCCGAAAACATTGAGCGCACAGTTAATTGCATCAAGCGCCGATAATAATTTCACAAATGACATCCAAATATCAACAGCATCCCAACAATTCCCTGGAGAATTCATGAATCCTCCTAAAAATGCATCCAAAGCAAATAAGTATTAAAAATTAAAATCATGCAAATGGTTTTTATATTACAATTTGAAATTTTATATTATTTATGCCCATAATTGTCCAGAAACGAAAATTTGATATTTTAGACTCCAAAATCCTTCATAAATTACAAATAATACTGTGAAAAATTAAATCGAATGGAAGTTGTCATGTTCCTGTGCTTGATCAAGTTTGAAACATTGGATTCAAGATAATCATTTCCATTTAAAAACTTGCTCAAACAATATTTCATACTTTTAAAGCTCGACTCCACCAAAAATGGTTTTCAAAACAAAACATAAAAGCTTCAAAAACATTGAGCTTTGAGTTTGTGCATTAAAGTATAAAAACAAGTTCGCACACAGTTAATCGCATCAAGCACCAATAATGATTTCACAAATGGCATCCAAATATCAACAGAAACCCACAAATTCCCTAGAGCATTCATGAATCCTTCATAACTTACACATAACACTGAAAAACTAAATCCAATGGAAGTTGTTATGTTCTTGTGCTTGATCAAGTTTAAAACATTGGATTCAAGATATTCATTTCCATTTAAAAACTTGCTAAAGCAATATTTCATACTTTTAAAGCTCGACTCCAGCAGAAATGGTTTTCAAAACAAAACATAAAAGCTTGAAAAACATTGAGCTTTGAGTTTGTGCCTTAAACTATAAAAACAAGTTAGCACATAGTTAATCACATCAAGCACCAATAACGACTTCACAAATGACATCCAAATATCAATAGCATCCAACAATTTCCCTGGAGCATTCATGAATCCTCCTAAAAATGCATCTAATGCAAATAAGTAGTAACACATAAAATCGTGCAAATGGTTTTTGTATTACAATTTGAAATTGTGCAGATGGTTTTTATGCCCATAATTGTCTAGAAACGAAAATTTTATCTTTTAGGCTCCACAATCCTTCATAACTTACACTTAACACTGTGAAAAATTAAAACAAATGTAAGTTGCCCTATTCCTGTGCTTGATCAAGTTTAAAACATTGGACTCAAGATATTCATTTCCATTTAAAAACTTGCTAAAATAATATTTTATACTTTTAAAGCTTGACTTCAGCAAAAATGGTTTTCAAAGGAAAACATAAATGCTTAAAAAACATTGAGCTTCGAGTTTGTGCATAATGTATAATAACAAGTTAGCACAGTTAATCACATCAAAAGCCAGTAACGATTTCATAAATGACATTCAAATATTGAAAACATCCCACAAATTCCCTAGCACACAGTTAATCACAATCAAATATATGAAAACATCTTAGCACACAGTTAATCACAATCAAATATATGAAAACATATTAGCACACAGTTAATCACATCGAGCGCCGATAATAATTTCACAAAATGACATCCAAATATCAACAGCATCCCATAAATTCCCTGCAGCATCCATGAATTCTCCTAACAATGCATCTAAAGCAAATAAGTATGAAAAATTAAAATTGTGCAAATAGTTTTTATATTACAATTTGAAATTGTGCAGATGGTTTTGAAGCCCATAATTGTTTAGAAACAAATTTTTAGTATTTTAAGCTCCAAAATCCTTCATAACTTACACTTAACATTGTAAAAAATTAAAACCAAAGCAAGTTATCTTGTTTCTGTATTTGAGCAAGTTTAAAACATTAGATTCAAGACATTCATTTCTATTTAAAAACTTGATAAAACAATATTTCATACTTTTAAAGCTCAACTCGAGCAGAAGTGGTTTTCAAAACAAAACATTGAGCTTCGAATTTGCGCATTAATGTATAAAAACAAGTTCGCACACAATTAATCGCATCAAGCAGCAATAACGATTTCACAAATGGCATCTAAATATCAACAGCATCCCAAAAATTAAAGCTTCTAAAGCAAATAAGTATGAAAAATTAAAATCATACAAATGGTTTTTATATCACAATTTTAAATTGTGCAGATGGTTTATATGACCATAATTGTTCAGAAACGAAATTTTGATATGTTAAGCTCCAAAATCCTTCATAACTTACACTTAACACTGTTAAACATGAAAACCAATGCAAGTTATTCTGTTGCTGTGTTAAACATGAAAAACATTTGATTCAAGATATTCATTTCCCTTTAAAGACATGCTAAAATAATATTTCATACATTTAAAGCTCGAATCTAGCAGAAATGGTTTTGAAAACAAAACATAAAAGCTTCGAAAACATTGAGTTTTGAGTTTGTGCATAATATATGTAAACATGTTAGCACACAGTTAATCGCATCAAGCATCGAAAACAAATTCACAAATGACATCTAAATATCAACAGCATCCCACAACCTCCCTAGAGCATTCATGAATCCTCCTAAAAATGTATCTAAAGCAAATAACATCTAAATATCCGTCATAACTTACACTTAATACTGAGAAAAATGAAAACCAATGCAAGTTATCATGTTTCTGTCTTTGAGCGAGTTTAAAACATTGCATTCAAGATATTCATTTCCATTTAAAGACTGTCTAAAATATTATTTCATACTTTTAAAGCTCGACTCCAGCAGAATTGGTTTTCAAAGCAAAGCATAAGAGCTTTAAAAACATTGAGCTTTGAGTTTGTGCATAATATGTGAAAACTTGTTAGCACACAGTCAATCTGATCAAGCGCTGATAACGATTTCACAAATGACATCCAAATATCAAAAGCATCCCACAAATTCCATGGAGCATTAACGAATCCTCCTAAAAATGCATCTAAAGTAGATAAGTATGAAAAATTAAAATCATGTGAATGGTTTTTTTGTCACATTTTTTAAATTGTGCAGATGGTTTTTATGCCCATAATTGTTTAAAACAAAATTTTGATATTTTAAGCTCTCAAATCCTTCATTACTTACACTTAACACTGTAAAAAATTAAAACCAAAGCAAGTTATTATGTTCTTGTGTTTGAGCAAGTTTAGAACATTGTATTCAAGATATCAATTTCTTTCAAAAACTTGCCAAAAATATATTTCATACTTTTAAAGCATGACTCCTGCAGGAATGGTTTTTAAAGCAAAACATAAAAGCTACAAAAACATGAAGCTTTGAGTTTGTGCATAATGTATAAACACGTTAGTACACAGTTAATCGCGTCAAGCATTGGTAACGATTTCACAAATGGCATCCAAATATCAACAGCATCCCACAAATTCCTTGGAGCACTCATGAATTCTCCTAAAAATGCATCTAAAGTAAATAAGTATTGAAAAATTAAAATAGTGCAAGTGGTTTTTATATCACAATTGGAAATTGTGCAGATGGGTTTTATGCCCATAATTATTCAGAAATGAAAATTTGATATTTTAAGCTCCAAAATCCTTCATAACTTACACTTAAAACTGTGAAAAATGAAAAGCAATGCAAGTTATCATGTTGCTGTGTTTGTGCGAGTTTAAAACATTGGATTTAAGATATTCATTTCCATTTAAAGACTTTCCGAAACAATATTTCATACTTTTAAGCTCGACTCCAGCAGAAATTGTTTTCAAAGCGAAGCATAAAGCTTCGAAAAGACTGAGCTTTGAGTTTGCGCATAATATATGAAAACAAGTTAGCAAACAGTTAATCGCATCAAGGGCCAATAATGATTTCACAAATGATTTCCAAATATCAACAGCATGCCAGAAATTACCTGCACCACTATTGAATCCTCCTAAAAATGAATCTAAAGCAAATAAGTATAAAAAATTAGAATTGTGCAAATGGTTTTTATATCACAATTTGAAATTTAGCAAATGGTTTTTGTGCTAATAATTGTTCAGAAACGAAATTTTGATATTTTAAGCTCCAAAATACTTCAAACTTACACCTAACACTATGAAAAATTAAAACCAATGTAAGTTATCATGTTCCTCTATTTAAGCAAGTTTAAAAACATTGGATTCACGATATTCATTTCCATTTAAAAACTTGCTAAAACAATATTTCAAAATTTTAAAGCTCAACACCAGTAGAAATGGTATTCAAAGCAAAACATAAAACCCTCAAAAACATTGAGCTTTGAGTTTGTGCATAATATATGCAAACTTGTTAGCACATAGTTAATCTCATCAAGCGTTGATAACAATTTCACAACTGACATCCAAATATCAACAGCTTCCCACAAATTCCCTACAACGTTTATGAATCCTTCTAAAAATGCATCTAAAGGAGATAAGTATGAAAAATTAAAATTGTGCAAATGGTTTTTATAGCACATTTTTGAAAATTGCGCAGATGGTTGTTATGCCCATAATTGTTCGAAAAACATGGAGCTTTGACTTTGTGCATAATGTATAAACAAGTTAGCACACAGTTAATCGCATCAAGCGCTGGTAACGATTTCACAAATGGCATTCAAATATCAATAACATTCCACAAATTTCCTGGAGCACTAATGAATTCTCTTAAAAATGCATCTAAAGTAAATAAGTATTAAAAATTAAAATCATGCAAATGGTTTTATATCACAATTTGAATTTGTGCAGATAGGTTTTACGCACATAATTGTTCATAAACAAAAGTTTGATATTTTAAGCTCCAAAATCCTTCATAACTTACACTTAAAACTGTGAAAAATGAAAACCAATGCAAGTTATCATGTTGCTGTGTTTGTGCGAGTTTAAAACATTGGATTCAAGATATTCATTTCCATTTAAAGACTTGCCAAAACAATATTTCATACTTTAAAGCTTGACTCCAGTAGAAATGGTTTTCAAAGCAAAACATAAAACCTTCAAAACATTGAGCTTTGAGTTTGTGCATAATATATGAAAACTTGTTAGCACACAGTTAATCTCATCAAGCGTTGATAACAATTTCACAACTGACATCCAAATATCAACAGCATCCCACAAATTCCCTACAACGTTCATGAATCCTCCTAAAAATGCATCTAAAGGAGATAAGTATGAAAAATTAAAATCATGCAAATGGTTTTTATAGCACATTTTCGAAATTGTGCAGATGATTTTTTTGCCCATAATTGTTCAGAAATCAAAATTTTGATATTTTAAGCTCCAAAATCCTTCATAACTTACACTTAATACTGAGAAAAATGAAAACCAATGCAAGTTATCACGTTTTTGTGTTTGAGCGAGTTTAAAACATTGGATTCAAGATGAATATTTCATTTAAAGACTTTCTAAAACATTATTTCATACTTTTAAAGCTCGACTCCAGCAGAATTGGTTTTCAAAGCAAAGCATAAAAGCTTCAAAAACATGGAGCTCTGAGTTTGTGCATAATATATGAAAACTTGTTAGCACAAAGTTAATCTCATCAAGCACTGATAACGATTTCACAAATGACATCCAAATATCAACAGTATCCCACAAATTCCATGGAGCATTAATGAATCCTCTTAAAAATGCATCTAAAGTAGGTAGGTATGAAAAATTAAAATCGGGCGAATGGTTTTCATGTCACGTTTTTCAAATTGTGCAGATGGTTTTTATGCTCATAATTGTTCAGAAACAAATTTTTATATTTTAAGCTCTCAAATCCTTCATAACTTACACTTATCACTGTAAAAAATTAAAACGAAAGCAAGTTATCATGTTCTTGTGTTTGAACAAGTTTAAAAGATTGGATTCAAGATATCCATTTCCTTCTAAAAACTTGCTAAAAATATATTTCATCTTTTAAAGCTCGACTCTTGTAGGAATGGTTTTCAAAGCAATACATAAAAGCGACAAAACATGGAGTTTGTGCATAATGTATAAACAAGTTAGCACACAATTAATTGCATCAAGTGCTGGTAACGACTTCACAAATGGCATCCAAATATCAACCACATCCCACAAATTCGCTGGAGCATTAATGAATTATCCTAAAAGCTCATCTAAAGTAAATAAGTATGAAAAATTAAAATTACGCAAATAGTTTTTATATCACAATCTGAAATTGTGCAGATGGTTTTATGCCCATAATTATTCATAAACGAAAATTTGATGTTTTCAGCTCCAAAATCCTTCATAACTTACACTTAAAACTGTGAAAAATGAAAACCAATTCAAGTTATCATGTTGCTGTGTTTGTGTGAGTCTAAAACATTGGATTCAAGATATTCATTTCCATTTAAAGACTTGCCAAAACAATATTTCATACTTTTAAAACTCGACTCCAGCAGAAATGGTTTTCAAAGCAAAGCATAAAAGCTTCCAAAACATTGAGCTTTGAGTTTGCGCATAATATATGAAAACAAGTTAGCACACAGTTAATCGCATCAAACGCTGATAATGATTTCACAAATGATTTCCAAATATTAACAGCATGCCATAAATTACCTGGAGCACTCATGAATCCTCCTAAAAAAGCATCTAAAGCAAATAAGTACGAAAAATTAAAATCGTGCAAATGGTTTTTGTATCACAATTTGAAATTTAGCAAATGGTTTTTATTTAGAAACGAATTTTTTATATTTTAAGCTCCTAAATCCTTCATAACTTACACTTAACACTGTGAAAAATGAAAACCAATGCAAGTTATCATGTTGCTGTGTTTAAGCGAGTTTAAAACATTAGTTTCAAGATACTCATTTTTATTTAAAGACTTCGCAAAACAATATTTTATACTTTTAAAGCTTGACACCAGCAAAAATGGTTTTCAAAGCAAAGCATAAAAGCTTCAAAAACGTTGAGCTTTGAGTTTGTGCATAATATATGAAAACAAGATAGGACACAGTTAACCGCATCAAGCACCGATAACGATTTCACAAATGACATCCAAATATCAACAGCATCCCACAAATTCCTCGAAGTGTTCATGAATCCTCCTAATAATTCATCAAAGCAGATAAGTATGAAAATTTAAAAGCGTGCAAATGGTTTTTACATCACATTTTTTAAATTGTGCAGATGGTTTTTATGCTCATAATTCTTCAGAAACCAAATTTTGATATTTTAAGCTCCAAAATCCTTTTTAACTTACCCTTAAAACAGTGAAAAATGAAAGCCAATGCAAGTTATCTTGTTGCTGTGTTTGAGTCAGTTTAAAACATTATTTTCATGATATTCTTTTCCATTTAAAGAATTGCTAAAACAATATTTCATACTTTTAAAGCTCGACTCCAGCAGAAATGGTTTTCAAAGCAAAGCATAAAAGCTTTGAAAACATAGAGCTTTGAGTTTGTGCATAATATATGAAAACAAGTTAGCACACAGTTAATCGCGTTAAGCACCGATAACGATTTCACAAATGACAACCAAATATCAACAGTTTCCCACAAATTCCCTGCAGCGTTCATGAATGCTCCAAAAAATGCATCTAAAGTAGATAAGTACGAAAAATTAAAATCATGCAAATGGTTTTTACATCACATTTTGAAATTGTGCAGATGGTTTTTATGCCCATAATTGTTTAGAAACGAAATTTTGATATTTTAAGCTCAGAAATTCTTCATAACTTACACTTAAAACTGTGAAAACTGAAAACCAGTGCAAGTTATCGTGTTGCTGTGTTGAACGAGTTTAAAACATTGGATAGCGGCCATAACGATTTCACAAATGACATCCAAACATCAAAAACATCCCACAAATTCCATGGAGCGTTCATGAATCCTCCTAAAAATGCATCTAAAGCAGATAAGTTTGAAAATTAAAATATTACGAATGATTTTTACATCACATTTTTTAAATTATGAATATGGTTTTTATGCCCATAATTCTTTAGAAACGAAATTTTGATATTTTAAGCTCCAAAATCCTTCACAACTTACACTTAAAACATTAAATTCAAGATATTCATTTCCATTTAAAAGACTTGCTAAAACAATATTTCATATTTTTAAATCTCGACTCTAGCAGAAATGATTTTCAAAGCAAAGCATAAAAGCTTCAAAAACATTGAGCTTTGAGTTTGTGCATAAAATATGAAAACAAGATAACGTACAGTTAACCACATCAAGCGCCGATAACGATTTCACAAATGACATCCCAATATCAACAGCATCCCAGAAATTCCCCTAAGCGTTCATAAATCCTCCTAATAATGCATCTAAAGCAGATAAGTATGAAAAATTAAAATCATGCAAATGGTTTTTACATCACATTTTTGAAATGTGCAGATGGTTTTTATGCCCATAATTGTTCAGAAACGAAATTTTTATGTTTAAAGCTCCAAAATCCTTCACAACTTACACTTAAAACATTAGATTCAAGATATTCATTTCCATTTAAAGACTTGCAAAAACAATATTTCAATTTTTAAATCTCGACTCCAGCAGAAATTATTTTCAAAGCAAAGCATAAAAGCTTCAAAAATATTGAGCTTTGAGTTTGTGCATAAAATATGAAAACAAGATAGCACACAGTTAACCACATCAAGCGCTGGTAACGATTTCACAAATAACATCCAAATATCAACAGCATCCCACAAATTCCCTGGAGCGTTCATGAATCCTCCTAATAATGCTTCTAAAGCAGATAAGCATGAAAAATTAAAATCATACAAATGGTTTTTACATCACATTTTTGAAATTGTGCACATGGTTTTTATGCCCATAATTGTTCAGAAACGAAATTTTGATATTTTAAGCTCCAAAATCCTTCATAACTTACACTTGACAATGTGAAAATTGAAAACCAATGTTCACATATGACATCCAAATATCAACAGCATCCCACGATTTCCTTGCAACGTTCATGAATCGTCCTAAAAATGCATCTATGCCCTGATAAGTATGAAAAATTAAAATCAGGCAAATGGTTTTTATATCACATTTTTGAAATTGTGCAGTGGCTTCTATGCCCATAATTGTTCATAAACGAAAATTTTATATTTTAAACTCCAAAATCCTACATAACTTACACTTAAAACTATAAAAAATGAAAACCAATGCATGTTATCCTGTTCCTGTGTTTGAGCGAGTTTAAAACATTGGATTCAAGATATTCATTCTGATTTCAAAACTTGCTAAAACAATATTTCATACTTTTAAAGCTCAACTGCAGCCGAATTAGTTTTCAAACCTAAGCATAAAAGCTTCGGAAACATTGAGCTTTGAGTTTGTGTATAATATATGAGAACAAGTTAGCACATAGTTAAATCACATCAAGCGCCGATAATGATTTTACAAATGACATCCAAATATCAACAGCATCCCTCAAATTCCCTGAAGCATTCATGAATCCTCCTAAAAATGCATCTAAAGTAGATAAGTATGAAAATTTAAAATTGTGCAAATGGTTTTTATATCACTTTTTTGAAATTGTGCAAATGGTTTTTATGCCCATAATTGTTTATAAACGAAATTTTGATAATTTAAGCTACAAAATCCTTCATAACTTGCCCTTAACACTGTGAAAAATGAAAACTAATGCAAGTTATCAAGTTGCTGTGTTTGAGCGAGTTTAAAGCATTGGATTCAAGATATTAATTTCCTTTTAAGGACTTGCTAAAACAATATTTCATACTTTTAAATCTCAACTCCAGCAGATATGATTTTCACAGCAAAGCATAAAAGCTTCAAAAAAATTGACCTTTGAGTTTGTGCATAATATATGAAGACAAGTTAGCGCACAGCTTATCTCATCAAGTGCCAACAACAATTTCTCAAGTGACATCCAAATATCAAAAGCATCCCACAAATTCCATTCAGCGTTCATGAATCCTCCTAAAAATGCATCTAAGCAGATAAGTATGAAAAATTAAAATCGTGCAAATGATTTTTATATCTCATTTTTGAAATTGTGCAGATGGTTTCTATGCCCATAATTGCTCAAAAATGATATTTTGATATTTTAAGCTCCAAAATCCTTCATAACTTACACTTAACAATTTCTAAAGTGAAAACTAATGCAAGTTTTCACGTTGCTGTGTTTGAGCGAGTTTAAAACATTGGACTCAAGATATTCATTTCCATTTAAACACTTGCTAAAACAACGTTTCATACTTTTAAATCTCGACTCCAGCAGAAAAGATTTTCAAAGCAAAGCATAAAAGCTTTGAAAACATTGAGCTTTGAGTTTGTGCATAATATATGAAAACAAGTTAGCACATAGTTAATCTCATCAAGCACCGATAACGATTTCACAAATGACATCCAAATATCAACAGTAACCGGCAAATTCCCTGGAGCGTTCATGAATCCCCCTAAAAATGCATCTAAAGTAGATAAGTATGAAAAATTAAAATCATGCAAATAGTTTTTATATCACATTTTGAATTTGTGCAGATGGTTTCTTTGCCCATAATTGTTCAGAAACGAAATTTTGATATTTTAAGCTCCAAAATCCTTCATAACTTTACACTTAACATAGTGAAAAAAGAAAACCAATGCATGTTATCATGTTCCTGTGTTTGAGCGAGTTTAAAACAACAGATTCAAGATATTCATTCTGAATTAAATACTTACCAAAAAAATATGTCATACTTTTAAAGCTCAACTCCAGCAGAAATGATTTTCAAAGCAAAAAATAAAAGCTTCAAAAACATTGAGCTTTGGGTTTGTGCATAATATATGAAAAAAAATAGCACACAGTTAATCACATCAAGCACCGATAATGATTTCACAAATGGCATCCAAATATCAACAGCATCCCACAAATTCGCTGCAGTGTTCATGAATCCTCCTAAAAATGCATCTAAAGCAAATAGGTACGAAAAATTAAAATCGTGCAAATTGTTTTTATATCACATTTTTGAAATTGTGCAGAAGGTTTTTATGCCCATAATTGTTCAAAAACGAAATTATGATATTTTAAGCTCCTAAATCCTTCATAAATTACTCTTAACACTGTAAAAAATGAAAACCAATGTAAGTCATCACGTTTCTGTGTTTGAGCAAGTTTAAAACATTAGTTTTAGGATATTCATTTACATTTAAAACTTGCTAAGATAATATTTCAAACTTTTAAAGCTCGACTCCAATAGAAATGGTTTTCAAAGAAAAACATAAAAGCTTCAAGAACATGGAGCTTTGAGTTTGTGCATAATGTATAAAAACAAGTTTGCACACAGTTAATCGCATCAAGCACCGATAACGATTTCACAAATGATATCCAAATATCAACAACATCCCACAAATCCTGAAGCACTCATGAATCCTCCAAAAATTGCATCTAAATGAAATAAACATGAAAAATTAAAAACGTGCAAATGGTTTTTATATCACAATTTGAAAATTTGCATATGGTTTTTATGCCCATAATTTTACCAAAACGAAATTTTGATATTTTAAGCTCCAAAATCTTTAATAACTTACACTTAACACTGGAAAATTAAAATAAATGCAAATTATCATGTTCCTGTGTTTGAGCAAGTTTAAAACATTGGATTCAGGATATTCATTTTCATTTAAAAGCTTGCTAAAATAATATTTCAAACTTTTAAAGCTCGACTCCAGCAAAAATGGTTTTCAAAGCAAAACGTAAAAGCTTCAAAAACATGGAACTTTGAGTTTGTGCATAATGCATTCAAACAAGTTAGCACACAATTAATCGCATCAACCGCCAATAATGATTTCACAAATGACATCTAAATATCAACAGTATCCCACGAACTCCCTGGGGCACTCATGAATCCTCCTAAAAATGCATCTAAAGCAAATAAATAAGAAAAATTAAAATCGTGCAAATGTTCTTTATATCACAATTTGAAAATTTGCAAATGGTTTTTATGCCCATAATTTTACCGAAACGAAATTTTGATAGTTTAAGCTCCAAAATCTTTCATAACGTACACTTAACACTATGAAAAATTAAAACCAATGCAAATTATCATGTTCCTGTGTTTGAGCAAGTTTAAAACATTAGATTCTGGATATTTATTTCCATTTAAAAACTTGCTAAAATAATATTTCAAACTTTTAAAGCTTGACTCCAGCAGAAATGGTTTTCAAAGGAAAATGTAAAAGCTTCAAAAACATGGAGCTTTCAATTTGTGCATAATGTATAAAAACAAGTTAACACACAATTAATTGCATCAAGCACCAATAACGATTTCACAAATAACATTTAATTTATCAACAGCATCCCACGAATTCCTTGGAGCACTCATGAATCTTCCTAAAAATGCTTCTAAAGCAAATAAATAAGGAAAATTAAAATCATGCAAATGATTTTTATATCATAATTTGAAATTGTGCAGATAGTTTTATGCCCATAATTGTTCAGAAATGAAATTTTGATAATTTAGACTCCAAAATACTTCGTAACTAACACTTAACACTGTCAAAAATTAAAACCAATGCAAGTTATCATGTTCTTGTGTTTGAGCAAGTTCAAAACATTGGATTCAAGATATTCATTTCCTTCTAAAATCTTGCTAAAACAATATTTCATACTTTTAAAGCTCGACTCTAGCAAGGAACGGTTTTCAAAGCAACACATAAAAGCTACAAAAACATGGAGCTTTGAGTTTGTGCATAATGTATCAAAACAAGTTAGCACATAGTTAATCACATCAAGCGCCGATAACAATTTCACAAATGACAAGAAAATATCAACAGCATCCCACAAATTCCCTGGAGCACTCATGAATACTCCTAAAACTGCATCTAAAGCAATTAAGTATGAAAAATTAAAATCATACAAATTACTTTTATATCACAATTTGAAATTGTGCATATGATTTTTATGCCCATAATTGTTTAGAAATAAAATTTTAATATATTAAGCTCCAAAATCCTTCATAACTTACACCTAAAACTGCAAAAAAGAAATCCAATGCAAGTTATCATGTTGTTATGTTTGAGCAAGTTTAAAACATTGGATTAATGATGTTAATTTCCATTGAAAGACTTGCTAAAACAATATGTCATACTTTTAAAGGTCGACTCCAACTTCAGAAAATATTGAGCTTTGAGTTTGTGCATATTTTATGAAAACAAGTTAGCACATAGTTAATCGCATCAAGTGTTGATAACGATTTCACAAATGACATCCAAATATCAATAGCATCCCTCAAATTCCCTGGAGCATTCATGAATCCTCCTAAAAATGGATCTAAAGTAGATAAGTTTGAAATTTTAAAATCGTGCAAATGATTTTTGTATCACATTTTTGAAATTATACAGATAGTTTTTATGCCCATAATTGTTCAAAAACTAAAATTTGATATTTTAAGTTTCAAAATCGTTTATAACTTACACTTAACACTATAAAAAGTGAAAACCAATGCAAGTTATCATGTTCATGTGTTTAAGCGAGTTAAAACGTTGGATTCAAGATATTCATTTCCATCTAAAGACTTGCTAAAACAATATTTCATACTTTTAAAGCTCGATTCCAACAAAAATGACTTTCAAAACAAAGCATAAAAGCTTTGAAAACATTGAGCTTTGAGTTTGTGCATAATATAAGAAAACAAGATACCACATAATTAATCGCATCAAGCACCAATAACGATTTGACAAATGATATCCAAATATCAACAGCATCCTTCAAATTTCCTGGAGTGTTCATGAATCCTCCTAAAATTGCATCTAAACCAGATAATATGAAAAATTAAGGTTTTTATACAAAATTTTTGAAATTATGCAGATGGTTTTTATGCCCGTAATTGTTAAGAAACGAAATTTTGATTTTTTAAGCTCCAAAATCCTTCATAACTTACACTTAACAATGTAAAAAATGAAAACCAATGCAAGTTATCACGTTGCTGTGTTTGAGATTTAAAACAATGGATTCAAGATATTCATTTTCATTTAAAGACCTGTTAAAACAATATTTCATACTTTTAAATCTCGACTCCAGCAGAAAAGACTTCCAAAGCAAAGCATAAAAAGCTTCAGAAACATTGAGCTTTGAGTTTGTGTGTAATATATGAAAACAAGTTAGCACACGGTTAATCACATCAAGCACTGATAATGATTTCACAAATGACATCCAAATAAATATCAACAGCATCCCTCAAATTCCCTACAACATTCTTGAATACTCCTAAAAATGCATCTAAAACAGATAAGTATGAAAAATTAAAATCATGCAAATGATTTTTATATTACATTTTTGAAAAATTGTACAGATAGTTTTTATACCCATAATTGTTAGAAACAAAATTTTGATATTTTAAGCTCCAAAATCCTTAATAACTTACACTTAAAACTGTGAAAAATGAAAAACAATGTAAGTTATAATGTTGCTGTGTTTAAACAAGTTTAAAACATTGAATTCAAAATATTAATTTTCATTTAAAAACTTTCCAAAACAATATTTTTAATACTTTTAAAGCTCAACTCCAACAGAAATGATTTTCAAAGCAAAGCATAAAAGCTCCAAAAACATTAGATGAAAAAGAAAAGCATGAAGGTAGATAGGATTGTGATTAGATTCATTATCATATAATCTATAAGAGTAAATGGGCAGAAGATTGCGTTCACATTACAGAATATTGTGTTCACATGCAAATCCCTTGATTTTAAGCATGATTCGAGCAATTCAATCTAAAAGTTCCCATGTTATGAGGGATGTTCCTAGTTTATTATTTGCTGTTATTCTTTGGTAGAAAGTAGACTAGAGTTTTCTTTATCCTTAAGCAATTTTTTAGATTATTTTTCAAGTTAATGTGAACACAATCTCTGTATTTCAGCCCACCTTAATTCTGTATTTATTTAGTGTATTTGGACCAAGGATAGGCCTATCTTATTTTTGGATATGTCTACTTTAGTCTCAACTCAAGTTGTATGATGTGCAGACACTCTAATGTCAATCTCCTCTGGTTGAAAAAAACTTGTTCTCAAGTTTGAACTAGTATTCTTACCATGGTAGGATGACAAATCAACATTAAAGGTGAAAGACACTTCATAAGTGTCAGAAAACTCTATCTTATAGGTATTCTTTCCAATGCATTGGAAAATTCTAAATGGACCATCTGCCTTAAGGAGTAATTTGCCAAACTTTCCTTGTGAAAATCTTTCTTTGTACAAGTAATCTCACACCAAATCATGTTCCTTGAACTTCACATGTCTTCGATGCATGATTATTACTCTTTTATATTTCTCATTTTTCTGTAAAATTCTATTCTGAACCTGTTCATGAAATATTTTTATACTTTTGGCTCTTTTTTTTACATCTCTATCAAAATGCTAGTTAGTTTAATTAAAGTTGAATTAAATTCAAAGGATGGATTACATTTTTACCAAGAGCAATTTCAAAAGAGCTGCAACCAATGGTTTGACCTAATGAATGATTGTAGTCAAACTTCACCTGTAGTAAAACAAGTTCCCATTGTTTTAGTTTTTTTTCTGTATAACTCCTCAAGAAAATTTTCAAGCAATGATTGATAACTTTAGTTTCCTAGAAAATTTACAAGCTATGATTGATAACTTCAATTTTCTCATCGGTTTGGGAATGATGATAAGGGCAATAATTAAGAATAAATGATTTGGCAAAGAGATACTGACTCCAAAGGAATAAAGCTCTATAAATAGCATAGAACTTCTTATCATAAATTGAGTATTTCTGTCGAGAATCATTAAGCTTCTCACTAAAGAAGGCAATTGGTTTTTCCTCTTCATTGAAGCAAGCATCTATGCAAGCTACATCACACCACACTCCATCCCTGTATTGCTTTCCTACGAAAAAAAAAACCAAACACCTCTTGCTAACCTTGATTTTATTCTCTTTTTGCAGCCAAGACAGCTTATATGGTTGGAAGTGATCCACTATTTTGAGGTCTAATTTTTGTACCATAAAAGTAGAAACAACATTTTCAAAACTTGCACTGTTAATCATAACATCACATACATCATGAACAGTGCTTTTAGTGTGAAATTTATTCTTGTGCAACCAATCTTCTTCGTCTACATGCACATCACTCATATTGTATTGTATAACAAGTGAGGATTCAAGATCACCATAGGTCCCCTTAACATCTTCTTCAAGATCCTGGGATACTTTAGTAGGTTCTCTATCAACATATTCAAGATCTTCATCTTCAATCAACATAACTATCTTGAGATTTGGACACTCATAATGTATATGCCCAAACTCCTTGACACTTGAAGTCTCTTTAGGTTTGAATGTTGACAATGCTAGATTACGGTTTGTTAGGAATGGCTCCTTCATTCTTTAGGGTTAGATTTGAAGGAGGTTTTGTAGAAACACTAGTCTTGGACGTGCTTCCCTAGTTAATGTATTTTTCCACCAAAAGATGCTTTTGCTTCAAGTTATGGAGCCTAAGGAAGACATCTTGCCTAAAATTGTCTGAGAAATACTTTCTTTTAAACTCTTTTTTCATCTTCTCCTAAGTTGCAATTTTTCTTCTACCTTTTCTTTCCCTTTGTTTCTTTAGATTTTTCCACCAAAAGGATGCATGCTTTCTTTTGATGGCCACTAGCTTCACCTTGCCATTTTTAGGGGACATTATGGTATTCAAATATACATTCCATCGTGTGTAGCCAATCTAATAATTCTTCAAGTTGCATTTTCCTCTTGAACTCAAAAATTTCTATCTTCAGATTGAAGATGCTAGGTTGAAGTTAGTTTTCGGGTAGATAATCTCCAACTTACCGTAGGTGAGATAGAGTGTTATCATCATAATCACTATTATTTCCATGGTATGGATTGGTTTCTCTTTCATCTTTTTCGTTTCTCCTTCGTTGCCTCATTATCTCCCCTTTCCCTTCTTGTATATGCAACTGATGTTGTAGTTGAAAGATCTGTTGTCGCATCTCCTCTATGAGGGCATCCCTTGGGTCAACGTTGGTAGTTGTTACAAAATCAATGTTGGCTTCATCATCTTCTGATGGTGCTTAACGATGATGACTTGCCATAACTTTGATACCAATTTGATGTCAGGAATTGATGTTTGAGATGTGAAATTAACTGCAAATAGAAAAACTCACAAAAAAAATCTCACAAGGATTTGAATAATGGTAAAATATTATTATTGGATTAAAATGATAAAAGTTCACCACCAAGACTAAAAACTAAGGGATACAAAAATATCATCATAAGAATTCTAATCAAAGATATAGAACAATAGAAGTTCACCACTCTAAGAAATCCACCTAAGAGATATAGAACTTGAAGAACAATATAAAAGATTGCATATGGGTAAAGAAAACTCTATTCTACTTTCAACCAAAGAATAATAGCAAATAAAGAGACTAGGAATATCCCTCATAACATGAGAACTTCCAGATTGAATTGCAAAAATCATGCCTAAAATCAAGAGATTTTCTAGTGAACGCAATCTTTTGACCATTCACTCTTGTAGATTACATGATAATGAATCTGATCACAATCACATATACCTTCATGCTCTTCTTTTCTAGCTAATGTAAACACAATCTTTTTACTCCGGCCAACCTTATTTTATGCATTTATTTAGTAGATTTGGACCAATGATAGGTCCATCTTATTTTTAGATAAATCCTCTTTAATCTCAATCCAAGTTGTATGATATGCAAACATTTTAATGTCAAAGTACAAAAGCATAAATGTATCCAATTAAAACGTTATAACACAAAATCATTCATTCAACCTAACCACATAAAATTTATGACCGAAAAGATAATAAATGATATGTAACCTACTCATAAATCATATTATCATAAGATGTGCTTACAACCTAAAACATCAATAACAATTAAACATAAATTCAAGCACATTCATACAAGCTCATACCAATTCTTAAAGATACCAATTGTTAAAGATATGTTATCACAAAGTGTACCAATTGTTATCAGAAAACAAATCAAACAAAATTATATTATAAGATTTCTTTTCCTTTTCAAAATAAAGATTAATCAATTTAAGACGTATACAATTTTACATGAAAAGTACAAGCTACATCTAGGATAGGCACATAAACAAGTGTACATGAAAGTTAAAAAATTCTTTAGCAATTTTGATACCAATTGTTAGCTATTTTGGTCACAAACTTTTAAGGATCACAATATATTTCAACCATATGAAATGTTCAATCAACACATGCATAATAGCATTTTTTTTATAAGCATATCATATCCAAAACAACTATTCAATGATCATGTTATAACAAAGAATTGTACAATCATGATTTTTCAAACATGATGAACACATGCTATAGCAAAAAAATAATGACAGCATAATTATTCAAATATAATCCAAATTATTTCAATGCAAAGTAATACTTTTAATCCAAACATATGTGAATGCATAAATACAATTCAAACATATTTTTCAATCAAAATCATACAAGCACATGCAAAAACATTTCGAATCACATATAGCAATATATCAATAAAGATACAAACATTTAGACATAATGTGGTACATACTATCTCAATAATCTCAATCAATTAACATATTCAAAGAAATCAATATATTTAACTCATATCCATGTACAAAGATTCAAACGAATATTCATGCAATAAAAACTATTAATCAAAATAATAAAAAAATAGGCATGAATATTAATCAATCTAAGCATTTAACAAAGTTAAGACAAATTTTATCAAGTAACTTGATGATTAATTTATGCAAAGTGTTCACAAATTCAAACATAATATTTCATTTTTGCACATATCAAAGTAATAATTTATTAAAACCATGTATTAAATATTATAAAATTATAAGCACATAACATAAATTCAATACAATTACCTCATTTTTTATCAAGCTATGTTATTGTACTTATTATAGTTGAGTGAAATTTGGAATCCTCCATTCCATATCATTTGAGCTAATCTTTGATGTACTTAAACTTGATTGATAAAGATAACTTGCTTTGCTTGTTTCACTTAAAATCCAAAAAATATAAGTTCATGCTCATTTCAAGTTCTCATAGCATCGACTTAAAAAAATTTCTTGACAAAAAATTTTCATTAGAAGTATCAAAAAATCAATTGATAAGAATTATGCTAATTGTTCAAAATGAATTTCATATTCTAAGTCATTATTGACAAAAAAAATTTTGTTCACCAAGCTCAATTTTTCGATTAGAAAGGATATATATATAAACTTAAGCTAAAGACCATGTATCAAGGTAAGCATCAAATATCATGATATTGACACTAAAGCTAAAGTTCTTATGTAATGTAAAAAAATCAAACATTTTAGATCATTTATGAACACAAAATAGACATATTCAATATTCATATATATTCAGTAAATCACAAAAAATTGTCAAAACCAATTTGAAGCCCTATATAATTAAAAAAAACTTAAAAAAGACATTTATCATAAAAAACGTAATCAAAAAAATTTCATCACAAAAGCATAAATATGTTTACACAAATTATAGGCGATAATCAATAATAACTTAAGACAAACACATGCAGTATAAAAGAATCACTTAATCCATATTACAAGCATGTCAAAAACAACTCAATCATATTTATATAAGCACACATGACATGAACAATAGATAAGCCAATAATATATACATTTTTTAGATCAGTTAGCTCATCATGCATCAAATTAAAATTACAAATCAAAAAATAAATCAATTAAACATAAGAGCAAGCACATTTCAAAAATATTTCATCACAATTCAAAATCATAGACAATCCAATAAATTGACATAATAATCAAGCACAAAATAAATTTCAAAATTTTCACAAAGAATTAAAAGATAATCGATTTAGCATTTTTCAATAATCAAGTATTTTGACCATATATGCATTGCATCAAGAGATAATTTTCATCCATATGTACATATGAGATTTATAAAAGTAATGAAATTGAATGAAAAATAATAGTTCAAACATTGAAAACAAATTCTTAATTTTAACATAAACACTTATTCTAAGATTAAAAATATAATCAAATAAATATCCATAATGCATATCATTTTTAATTAAAAAAATAATTATATTATTATTATTTTTAAAATTATTGAAAAATTTAAAGTCAAAGTCAAAATCAAATGTCAAAGGTGTAACATAAGCTTGGCACATTGTGATTCCAAACCCATTCAAATAGCCAGAATAAATTTGGTGACATTTTGCGTGAATAGATCAATTGTCTTCATGAGGGGATCAATCTTGTCATTAGGATGATTGATCCCTCGTGTAAAGTGATCGTCCCTTTTTGCTTTATGAAACCAAATTTGCTTTTTGACTAAAAACCAATCGATCCTTTAAAGAGGGAATCGATTGGTTTAGCTAGGAGATCGATCTAATCAAGCTAGACAGTTGTATTCAGTTTTACACTCTACTCGTTAATTTGATCATTTTTTGAATTATACAATTTCAAATCAAAAATCATTTGAAGATTTAAAAACTAGACTTAAAAAGCTTTCTATCTATATAATATTCATCACCTAATTCATTGTATACAAATTATAGTGAATTTTTTTTATCAAGCGAATTAAACTTTGCATGACAAAACTCCCCTAATTCATATGAATTATAGTGAAAAATTTCCCTTAAACTTTGCATGACAAAACTCCAATTTAATTAACACATCTTAATCCAACGTAACTCAATATATCAAATAATCATAATCAAACATATGCATGTCAAGCACAAGCAAATTTATCCATATGATATTTTTCTCCTTTTTTGTCATAGCAAAAAGATAAGCAAATAAACAAAAAAAAAATTATGTTAAAACTCTTATACCAAATGCTATATACATACAAGAAAAAATATTTATAACCTTTCTTTTTTTTTTCATTATAAAAAAAAGAAAATCAATTCAAGACATGAGATAAAATACTTGATACCAATAATATTAAAAGTATTTTGAATGTATGTAATCAAGTGTAATATGCACAATAAAATTAACATACATATATTCAAGTACAAAAGCATATGTGTTTTCAATTAAAATGTTATAGCACAAAATCATTCATTCAACCTAACCACATGAAATTTATGAGCAAAAAAATAATAAATAATATGTAAACTACTCATAAATCATGTTATCATAAGATGTACTTAAAACTTAAAACATCAATAACAATTAAGTAAAAATTTAAGCATATGTATACAAGTTCATATCAATTGTTAAAGATATATTATCACAAATCAAACTAATTATTATCAGAAAACAAATCAAGCAAAATTATATTCTAAGATTTTTTCCCTTTTTTAAAATAAGAATTAATCAATTTAAGACAATTTTGTATGAAAAATACAAGCTATATCAAAGATAAGTACATAAACAAATGTCAATGAAAGTTAAAAAATTCTTTAGCAATTTTGATACTAATTATTATCAATTATTAGCTATTTTATTCACAAACTTTTAAAAATCACAATATATTTTAAGCATATGAAATGTTCAATCAATACATGCATAATAACATTCTTTCATAAGCATATCCTATCTAAAACAAATATTTAATCATCATATTATAATAAAGAATTATACAATCATGATTTTTTGAGCATGCTGAACATATATGCTATAGCAAAAAAATAATGAAAATATAGTTATTTAAATATAATCCAAATTATTTCAATATAAAACAATATTCTTAATCTAAACATATGCAAGTACATAAATACAATCAAACATATTTTTCAATTAAAATCATACAAACATATGTAAAAACATTTCAAATCACATATTGCAGTATACCAATAAAGATACAAATATTTAGATATAATATGGTACATGCTATCTCAATGATCTCAATAAATGAACATGTTCAAAAAAATCAATCTCTATAACTCATATCCAGGTCCAAAAACTCAAACGAATATTCATATAATAAAAACTATTAATCAAAGTAATAAAAAAATAAACATGCATATTAATCAATCCAAGCATTTAATAAAATTAAAACAAATTCTATCAAGTAACTTGATTAATTTGTGCAAATTATTCACAAATTCAAATATAATATCTTATTTTGTATATATCAAATAAGCATTTATCAAACCATATATTAAACATTATAAATCATAAACACATAACATAAATTCAATATAATTACCTCCATCCTTATCAAGTTATGTTATTGTGCTTGTAGTTAAATGAAGCTTTGAATCCTTCATTTCACATTTTTAAGCTAATTTTTTATGTACTTAAACTTAATTGATAAAAATCTGCTTTCCCTGTTCCACTTAAAATTCTAAAAATATCAATTCATGCTTATTTTAAGTTCTCATAACATAAACTTAAAAAAATTTCTTAACAAAAATTTTTATTAGAAATATCAAGTAAATCAATTGATAAAAATTATACAAATTATTCAAAATGAATTTCATATTCTAAATCATTATAGACAAATAAAATTTTGTTCACTAAACCCAATTTTTCAATTAAAAAAGAGATATATGTGTGTATGTGTGTGTGTGTGTGTGTGTATATATATATATAAACTTACTAAAAATCATATATCAAGTTAAGAATCATATATCACAATATTATCATTAAAGTTAAAGTTCTCATATAATATACAAAAATCAAACTTTTTAAATTATTCATAAATACAAAATAGACATTTAATATTAATATATATTCAGCAAATCATCAAAAAATATGTCAAAACTAATTTAAGGCCCTATAGAATTCAAAAAACTCAAAAAAGGCATACTTATCATAAAAAACATAATCAAGAAAATTTCACCACAAATGCATAGATATATCCATACAAATTATAATCCATAATCAATAATGATTTAAAACAAACATAAGCATTATAAGAAAATCACTTACTTAATTCATGTTGTAACCATGTCCAATAAAACTCAATCATATTCATATAAGTACACATGATATGAACAATAAATGAGTCAATAATATTAAGTTATCTAATCTTTCCAACAAAACCAAAAGATAAAACAGCCACTAATTATACCTCTTATGGCAGATCATAGTATATTCCGTTGTATGGGATTTCACCTGGTGCTTGAACAAAGAACTTGATCCAAGCAAGAATGGAGACCTTAATCCCAGATGGAGTTTCCATATGAATCCACAATTATATGAAAAAGTTAAAATGGACACATGGAAAAAGAGGTTGGGATGAATGATAATTGACATGATCATAACAGTCCACCAAAAAAATATTTTTTTTTCCATCTTCATCCTTTCTTTCTTTCTCCCTTCCTTTTAAGATAGGAGTTAGTTGCATTTGAACTCAGCTACCTTGAATAATTTTGCTTGACTTAGAGACCGCCCCACTAAATACTTCAATGCCTTTATGACATGAATTCTAGTAATTAATTATTGTGAACGTTGTACTACAACCAATGATTTATTCAAACCATATACACATGCAATAGGATCAGTGTTAAAAAAAAGCATCATACTTAAAGGTTCTTGGTCCACAGATCATGATCAAAAGGTTAAATACCTTGTTGATCTATAGGGAAAGAGTTGCAAGTTTTAATAGTTTCTTTTTACTCTGACTTAAAAAGTGGAAAAAGAAAATAATAAACAAGTAGCATTTGAATGTAAGCACAATAAGTTTCAAGAGCCAAACTTATGTTCATCTACAAGTAATTTACCTTCACTTGAGAACCATGGGGAATTGCTGGTGAACCATAAGCACTATTAGCCAAAATATCTCCCAGACACCAAACTCATTCTATTAAAAAACAATTAATATTTGTAGAATTAAACACTAGATGTTATTTAAATATAGAAATAAACAATAGATCACTGCCAGTGTAAATCAACACAGCTATCTAAGCACTTAGAACACAGTCACCTTCCCATTTATACTTGAGACTACATGGCATTAAATATATGAATTAGCTGATACAATTAATTGTTACATAAGCAAGGTGACTTTTGCACTTAATTATAAAAACTTTGACAACGTCTATCTTCTTAACTTTCTATTTGGAGCTTTTAAGAATACCAACTCCACCAGACTATACACCCAATCTTTGGTCCATTAAGAAGAATATTCATGTTCACATACATATAAAAAGATCCATGTTTACATTCAGATTTAACATTAAGCTAAGTGTTTTGACAAACCAAACTTAAATAACTTTTAACTTCTTTCGGCATGTGCATTTAGAGAACATATAAGCATTGACTTATGAACAACTGGTATTGCAAATACTACAGTTTCTTAAGGCATACATCTTAGAGCACATGGTCTGAGTCAAAGAGAAAACCAGGGAAGAATTGATTATTATGACAAATGACAATTTAAAATGGTGGAAGTCTACCTTCAACTATTGTTTCTTTTCCTCTTCAATATTAATAGAACTAAAAGAATGTTATTTTTGCAAATAATATATGAAAATCTGCAACTAAATCACTCCAGTATAAACATTTTACCAATTAAATGTTCCTTACTATGCTAATATTTCTAAAGGGTAAAACATAAATTACCTTTTATTGTGCTAGTAGCTCCTTAGGTGAATTATTTGCACAAAAGATGAAATATGTGAAAAGCAGGGATATTTTAAAGTTTCTAGATATTCTTGTTTGTTCCCTTCAAGTGTTTTTGGAATTTTCATTTTTGGCATCTTTAGTTGCTATGTTTCCATAACTCTTGGTCTACAATAAAAATTAGTTCAATTTACAACAAGCATTTTTAACAATCTTTAGTTCATTCTACAATATCAAAACACTTAACAACTAGCAGGGAAATCTACTTATTCATGGCATATGGATTAAATTGATGCATGAAGAGAAATGATGAAGTAGTAGAGAGTTAGAAAAACATGTACAATACATAAATGTTTGGTAGGCTTCGCACACACAAGTACGTGTGCAAACTTTTTCAAAACCATTTCTACACTTAGCATCCTCATGGATCACGTAAAAAAGTATTGAAACCCCGATCCATTTACGCAACCCAGTGCAACAAATGTTGCTATAGAAGAGACAGGGGACTTAAAGCGGACATCTTAATTTTGGAACAAATAAATGATTATAAGTCGAAGGAAGCTCAATGTGACTCAAAGAAGAGTTATAGAACATACATCTTCACCAATGGTGACAACCTCAGGATATAGCCCATGAATCATATGATTAACCAGCATCAGATAGACAACAGCATCTACATCAGTTGCATATCCGAAGTACTCATTGTAGTTTCCAATAATTGCTACCCACAGCAAGTTCAAGAAAACAAAGGTTAAGCTGGGATAATACATTATAAAGATGCAATGACACTAAAATCCTTTAGTCATCAAAAGAATTTAGTTAAAAAACAAACATAGAGAAATGATGCTTCACCACTTACAAGATCCAAATGTTCCATCAGTTCTACTTCTCTATATAACATAAAGTCAAAACTGTGATAATTAACATCTGAACATGCGAGTAACTTATTATATAACACCAAGCAAAATAGAAAATCTGCAAACTCACTCAGACATTACCTGCAACCCATGATGGGTGTAGATCATTGAAGTCACAACATCAAATCTGAACCTATCAAACTTGTATTCTTCCAGCCACCATCTTGCATTTGAAAGAAGAAACCTTTGTACCTAAAGCACCAAGTAAAAATTAATATTTACACACACTAGGATGGAAGCCAAAATCTTTCAACAAGCTATTGTTTAAGAGAAGTTTCAGTAGAAGTAAATACTTCCCAGCTTCCATAATTAAAAGGGCGAGAATCCCACATCCAGTGGTGACCCTTTGACCCCGAGTGGAAGTAATGAGCATCAGTTCCATCAAACACGTTCAATCCATCTAACACATTATTAGATGCATGGCTGTATTGGTCAAACATCAGTTAGATACAAAGATGGATGACAAAATTAATTAATAACTTAATTTAACTGAAGAATAAAAATTAACTGAAACTTATAGCAAAAGATTACTTACTTAAAGCAACAGAGCAAATACTTGAATAAAAATTTTCTACAACTTAGAAAGGAATTTAACATTAACAACATGCAAAAGATAAAAACTTTCATTGTAAACAATACAGTAAGATTCCATTTGGTAGTTGTTTTTGCTATTAGCTTTTTGTTTCCAGAAGTAGAAAGTTCATTTGGGTAGAAAAGACAATAATACTATAAAAGAATTAAAAATAAAAAATATAATTTCTTGTAGAACAAAATACTACGATTCTTCTTTTAATAGAACAATTATACTGCAAATTCTATTGCATTTAATCATATATATTTTCAAACAACTATGACTTTGCTTTCTCCTTTTTAGGTTGGTTCTTCAGAAACCTTTTAGGAAGCCAAAAGCAACTAGTAAAAACATAGTAAGAGTAAGGACCAATAACAGCCTAAATTCTCATGGCCATATTTGCATCAAGTCTACTGGAAGAATGACCATACAGTCTAACAAGAAAAAAGGAAGAAAAAGAGTATATTTTCATTTTTGGTACGAAAAAGCTAGGAAAAACCGTTTGCACAAAAACTACAACAACAAATAAAGCTAAAGGATGTGTTTCTAGAAATGATATTCTCCTGGAAGTCCAATTATTACCTGTGCACAATATCCATAATAACAAGTAGACCCAACTTATGAGCCCTATCTATCAATGACTTAAGATCATCAGGGGTTCCAAAACAACTGCTTGGTGCAAAAAGTTTGCCACATGACACCTACAACATATTAAATGCAACTTGTTAAAAGTAGAAGAGGTTAATTTCCATAACCAAAACTAAATTCTGAAGAAATATTTCTGTTTACATCCAAAACATAACATTTTAGTACAAGTTAACAAACATAAATAGCAACAAATAAAGATGAGCTGATATTTTGATGGAGATAATGCCCAAATCTAACATAATCTGAGTGCTCTTGAACAACCATGATTTGAACAGCATTATATCCAAGTCTTTTAATGCGGGGAAGCACATCATCTCTAAAGTTGGCATAAGTGTTAATTATTGGCTCCTGATCTTAGAGTTGATAATATTAAGAAAACTAGGAAACGGATTAACCATACCAAAGTGTACCATGAAAGATAAAGACTGAAGGTGTTTGTGGGACAAATTTTCTTTGAATGACAGTATGATGAAAACTAGAGATAAATTTCAGTTTAATTGCAAATTTAGGCTTCTTAATGGGTTTTAGAAATGGGTGAAGAATCATAATGAAATGCAATCAAACCAACTTCTATGTTATTGATTTGAAACTGCTATTTAAGATATTTCTATACAGAAAGCAGTTAACAGAGACCCAAGTCACTAGCTGTTAGGCATTTGGATTATCATTAACTAAAGTAATACTCATTATTTAGTATAATCCAAATGGAAGAACTTCCTTTTAACCAAAGAACACGAAAAGTAGGCCGTATACACTTACGTGGCTTTTTGCTAACTTAATTTGACAGATTTTCTCTTTAAGAGAGGCCACCCTGCCTATGGGATGTAGGAAAGCTCCGTTTCAAAATTTACAAGCCTTTCCAGACAGCTATACTGTTTGATGCCCTTAAAGATGTTCAATGCAAGTCAAAATCTCTCTCTATCTTCCTTTTTTTTTTTTTTTTTTGGGGGGGGGGGGTTAAAATTGATAGTTTAAATACATATATTAAGATAAGTTTTTTTGTAAAATGTATTGTCTTATAAAACCTCCTACTTTACTTTTTAGTCTCAAAACCTTGCAAGAACACTTCATAGGAAGGGTTGAAAGAAATAGCATAAAAAATATGATCCCACACATGATAGCATTTAGTGAAGCTTTTTATCAAACTTAAGGTTTCCTCTTTTAAGATTAAATAAATCAAGGAAATGCAATTCAGTGCAGAGACAAAAGAGTTGAATAACAATTTGCTACATGCAAGGGAAAGGAAGACGCATACCATGCTACTCATTCCAACATATGATTCATAGACTTAAGTGATTTTGGTCTTTTTGGCTAGTGGTGTTTGAATACATACTTTTCCTATTACAGTATAAAAATCATTAGTCAGGTTAGAGAGTACAAAAATTTGAGATAAGACATATATTACAGACTAAACTAAGTTGACTGTGCTGTGCAGTGATTAAACTTGAACAAGCGAGAACACAATTTAAAAACTGACTTTATATATGAAAAAGAACCAATCAAAATTGTTTTCTTAAAAACCCTTTAAGGGCAGTGATGTTAATATTAACATTATAAAGGAAGACGTTCATCAAAACAACCTACTCTAAGATGAATAAGAAATTCATTATTTGTGTGCAGGCATGCATGCATGCTTTTGTCTATGTATCTTCACGCACATGTAGTCATTTTAAAATTATCATAAACATTAGTTGGTATTTCTGATTTTCCCCAAGCTCCAAATATTTCAGCTGCTTATAGTTTGAAAAGAATAAGTTATCTAATCTTTCCAACAAAACCAAAAGAGCAAATAGCCACCAACTATACCTCTTTTGGCGAATCATAGTATATTCCGTTGTATGGGATTTCACCTAGTGCTTGAACATAGAACTTGATCCAAGCAAGAATGGAGTCTTTAATCCCAGATGGAGTTTCCATACGAATCTACAATTATATGGTCAAAAACTTAAGATGTACACATGGAAAAAGAGGTTTGGATGAACGATAATTGACATGATCATAACAGTCCACCAGAAAAATGGATTTTTTTCATCTTCATCTTTTCTTTTTTTCTCCCTTCCTTTTAGGACGGGAGTTAGTTGGATTTGAACTCAGCTACCTTGAATAATTTTGCTTGACTTGGAGACCACCCCACTAAATACTTCAATGCCTTTATGTCATGAATTCTAGTAATTAATTATTGTGAAGGTTGTAGTACAATCAATGATTTAGTCAAACCATATACACATGCAATAGGATCAGTGTTAAAAAAAAGCATCATACTCTAAGGTTCCTGGTCCACAGATCATGATCAAAAGGTTAAATACCTTGTTGATCTACAGGGAAAAAGTTGCAAGTTTTTATAGTTTCTTTTTACTCTGACTTAAAAAGTGGAAAAAGGAAATAATAAACAAGTAGCATTTGAATGTAAGCACAATAAGTTTCAAGAGCCAAACTTATGTTCATCTACAGGTAATTTACCTTCACTTGAGAACCAAGGGGAATTGCTGGTGAATCGTCAGCATTATTAGGCCAAAAGATCTCCCAGACACCAAACTCATTCTGTTAAAAAACCATTAATATTTGTATAATTAAACACTAGATGTTATTTAAATATAGAAATAGACAACAAATCACTACCAATGTAAATCAACACAGCTTTCTAAGCACTTAGAACACAGTCACCTTCCCTTTTATACTTGAGACTGCATGGCATTAAATATATGAATTAGCTGATACAATTAATTGTTACATAAGCAAGGTTGGCACGTAATTATAAAAACTTTGATAACGTTTATCTTCTTAACTTTTCTACTTGGAGCTTTTAAGAATATCAACTGCACCAAACTATACACCCAATCTTTGGGCCATTAAGAAGAATATTCATGCCCACATACATATAAAAAGATCCATGTTTACATTCAGATTTAACATTAAGCTAAGTGTTTTGACAAACCAAACTTAAATAACTTTTAACTTCTTTCAGCATGTGCATTTAGAGAAGATAATCATTGACTTATGAACAGCTGGTATTGCAAATACTACAGTTTCTTAAGGCATACTTCTTAGAGCACATGGGTCTGAGTCAAAAAGAAAAGCAGTGGAGAATTGATTATTATGACAGATGACATTTTAAGATGGTGGAAGTCTACCTTCAACTATTGTTTCTTTTCCTTTTCAAAATTAATAGAACTTAAAGAATGTTATTTGTGCAAATAATATATGAAAATCTGCAACTAAATCACTCCAATATAAACATTTTATCTATTAAATGTTCCTTACTGTGCTAATATTTCTAAAGGGTAAAACATAAATTACCTTTTATTTTGCTAGTAGCTCTTTAGGTGAATTATTTGCACAAAAGATGAAATATGTGAAAAGCAAGGATATTTTAAGATTTCTAGAGATGCTTGTTTGTTCCCTTCAAGTGTTTTTGGAATTTTCATTTTTGGCATCTTTAGTTACTATGTTTCCAGAACTCTTGGTCTACAATAAAAATTAGTTCAATTTACAACAAGCATTTTTAACAACTCTTTAGTTCATTCTACAATATCAAAACACTTAACTACTAGCAAGGTAACCTACTTATTCATGGCATATGGATTCAATTGATGCATGAAGAGAAGTGATGAAGCAGTAGAGAATTAGAAAAACATGTACAATACACAAATGTTTGGTAGGCTTCGCACACACAAGTACGTGTGCAAACTTTTTCAAAACCATTTCTACACTTAGCATCCTCATGGATCACATAAAAAAGTATTGAAACCCCATTCCATTTATGCAACCCAATTCAACAAATATTGCTGTAGAAGAGACAGCGGACTTAAAGCAGACATCATAATTCTAGAATAGATAAATGATTATAAGTCGAAGTATGCTCAATGTGACTCAAAGAGGAGTTATAGAACATACATCTTCACCAATGGTGACAGCCCCAGGATATAGCCCATGAATCATATGATTAACCAGCATCAAATAGACAACAGCATCTACATCAGTTGCATTTCTGAAGTATTCATTGTAGTTTCTAGTAAATGCTACCTACAGCAAGTTCAAGAAAACAAAGGTTAAGCCAGGATAATACATTATAAAGATGCAATGACACTAAAAACCTTTAGTCCTCAAGAGAATTTAGCTAAGAAACAAACATAGAGAAATGATGTTTCACCGCTTACAAGAACCAAATGTTACATCAGTTCTTCTTCTCTATATAACATAAAGTCAAAACTTTGATAATTAACATCTAAACATGTGAGTAACTTATTATATAACACCAAGCAGAATAGAAATCTGAAACTCACTCAAATATTAATTACAAACCCATGATAGGTGTACATTCATTGAAGTCACAAACATCAAATCTGAACCCATCAAACTTGTATTCTTCCAGCCACCATCTTGCATTTGAAAGAAGAACCTTTGTACCCTAAACAACAACTAAAAATTAAATATTACAAACAATAGGAGGGAAGGAAGCCAAAATCTTCAACTAGCTATTGTTTAAGAGAAGTTTCAATAGAAGTACCCAACTGGCCCAGCTCCACAATTAAAAAGGGCAAGAATCCCACATCCAGTGGGACAACTTTGACCCCTGAGTGGAAGTAATGAGCATTGGTTCAATCAAACATGTTCAATCCATCTAACATTATTAGATGCGATGGCGTGACCTCATCAAAACATCAGTTAGACACAAAGATGGATGACAAAATTAATTTAATAACCTTAATTTAAAACTAAAGAATAAAAATTAACTGAAACTTATAGCAAAAGATTACTTACTCAAAGCAATAGAGCAAATACTTGAATAAAAATTTGCTACAGCTTAGAAAAGAATTTAACATTAACAACATGCAAAAGATGAAAAACTTTCATTGTAAACAATACAGTAAGATTCCATTTGGTAGTTGTTTTTGCTACTAGCTTTTTGCTTCCAGAAGTAGAAAGTACATTTGGGTAGAAAAGACAATAATACTTTAAAAGAATTAAAAATAAAAAATATAATCTCTTGTAGAACAAAATTCTATGATTCCTCTTTTAATAGAACAATTATACTACAAATTCTATTGCATTTAATCATATATATTTTCAAACAATTATGACTTTGCTTTCTCCCTTTTAGGTTTGTTCTTTAGAAACCTTTTAGGAAGCCAAAAACATAGTAACAGTAATGACCAATAACAGCCTAAATTCTCATGGCCATTTTTGCATCAAGTCTATTGGAAGAATGACCATACAGTCAAAGCAAGAAAAGAAGAAGAAAAAGAGTTTATATTTTCATTTTTGGTACGAAAAAGCTAGGAAAAATCATTTGCACAAAAACTGTAACAGCTAATAAAGCTAAAGGGTGTGTTTCTAGAAATGATATTCTCCTGCAAGTCCAATTATTACCTGTGCACAATATCCATAAGAACAAGTAGACCCAACTTGTGAGCCTTATCTATCAATGACTTAAGATCATCAGGGGTTCCAAAACGACTACTTGGTGCAAAGAAGTTTGTCGCATGATACCTGCAACATATTAAATGCAACTTGTTAAAAGTAGAAGAGGTTAGTTTCCATAACCAGAACTGAATTTTGAAGAAATATTTCTATTTACATCCAAAACATAACATTTTAGTACAAGTTAACAAACATAAACAGTAACAAATAAAGATGAGCTGATATTTTGATGGAGATAATACCCAAATCTAGCATAATACGAGTGCTCTTGAATAGCCATGATTTGAACAGCATTATATCCAAGTCTTTTAATGTGGGGAAGCACATCATCTCTAAAGTTGGCATATGTGCTAATTATTGGCTCCTGCATCTCAGAGTTGATAACATTAAGAAAACTAGGAAATGGATTAACCATATCAAAATGTAGCATGAAAGATAAAGACTGAAGGTGTTTGTGGGACAAATTTTCTTTGAATGACAGTATGATGAAAACTAGAGATAAATTTTGGTTTAATTGCAAATTTGGGCTGCTTAATGGGTTTTAGAAATGGGTGAAGAATCATAATAAAATGCAATCAAACCAACTTCCATGTTATTGATTTGAAACTGTTATTTAAATATAAAAAGAGACAATAAATCACTGCCAATGTAACTCGACACACATGTTTACATTCAGATTCAACATTAAGCTAAGTGTTTTAACAAACCAAACTACATAACTTTTAACTTCTTTCAGCATGTGCATTTAGAGAAGATATAAGCATTTACTTATGAACGGCTGGTATTGCAAATACTACAGTTTCTTAAGGCATACATCATAGAGCACATTGTTCAGAGTCAAAGAGAAAAGCAGGGGAGACAGTAGCTCATTAAAAGCAACACAAATGATATGTAGTTCATCAATACATACAAAATTGCAAGAAAGCTGCCTCAGAAACAAAGTGCGGAGTTACTGATGTGACTGCATTATTTATGTCATGTATAGAAGGAGAAGATTCAGAAAGCAATCAAAGAAAATCACTTGTAGGTGCACCTACTAAAGTATTGCTCAATTATTATGAACTTCACTTAATGTCAAGTAACCCATCAATGGCAGATCAGTTCTTACAGACATGGAAAAGATCAATTCAATGCATGAGAAAGCATAACATACCCGACTCATAATATCTACATTACGGTTCCAATTGTTAAAATTTCCAATCAATGCTGCTGACTGAAAAAGAAAATGCAGTAAAATAATCACAAAAATTGAAGAGAAAACAAAACACCTAGAAGTTAATAGGACTTTTTTGATTGCATAGAAGTTAGTAAGATTAATGGTTAAAATCTCAAAATGTTAAAATGATGCATAACAAACCCTAACTCCTGGTGTCCACTCCCTGTAAGTTATTCCTGTCTCACTGAAAGCTAGATGAGATTATATAAAAAAGAGCAATCTCTAAAGTTGGCATATGTGCTTATTGGCTCCTGCATCTCAGAGTTGATAATATTAAGAAAACCAGGAAATGGATTAACCATATCAAAATGTAGCATGAAAGATAAAGACTGAAGGTGTTCGTGGGACAAATTTTCTTTGAATGACAGTATGATGAAAACTAGAGATAAATTTTGGTTTAATTGCAAATTTGGGCTGCTTAATGGGTTTTAGAAATGGGTGAAGAATCATAATAAAATGCAATCAAACCAACTTCCATGTTATTGATTTGAAACTGTTATTTAAATATAAAAATAGACAATAGATCACTGCCAATGTAACTCAACACACATGTTTACATTCAGATTCGACATTAAGCTAAGTGTTTTAACAAACCAAACTACATAACTTTTAACTTCTTTCAGCATGTGCATTTAGAGAAGATATAAGCATTTACTTATGAACGGCTGGTATTGCAAATACTACAGTTTCTTAAGGCATACATCATAGAGCACATTGTTCAGAGTCAAAGAGAAAAGCAGGGGAGACAGTAGCTCATTAAAAGCAACACAAATGATATGTAGTTCATCAATACATACAAAATTGCAAGAAAGCTGCCTCAGAAACAAAGTGCAGAGTTACTGATATTTTGACAGCACCAACTCCATCTTGTGACTGCATTATTTATGTCATGTATAGAAGGAGAAGATTCAGAAAGCAATCAAAGAAAGTAACTTGTAGGTGCACCTACTAAAGTATTGCTCAATTATTATGAACTTCACTTAATGTCAAGTAACCCATCAATGGCAGATCAGTTCTTACAGACATGGAAAAGATCAATTCAATGCACGAGAAAGCATAACATACCCGACTCATAATATCTACATTAGGGTTCCAATTGTTAAAATTTCCAATCAATGCTGCTGACTGAAAAAGAAAATGCAGTAAAATAATCACAAAAATTGAAGAGAAAACAAAACACCTAGAAGTTAATAGAATTTTTTTGATTGCATAGAAGTTAGTAAGATTAATGGTTAAAATCTCAAAATGATGCATAACAAACCCTAACTCCTGGTGCCCACTCCCTGTAAGTTATTCCTGTCTCACTGAAAGCTAGATGAGATTATATAAAAAAAGAGCAATCTCTAAAGTTGGCATTTGTGCTAATTATTGGCTCCTGCATCTCAGAGTTGATAATATTAAGAAAACCAGGAAATGGATTAACCATATCAAAATGTAGCATGAAAGATAAAGATGAAGGTGTTTGTGGGACAAATTTTCTTTGAATGACAGTATGATGAAAACTAGAGATAAATTTTGGTTTAATTGCAAATTTGGGCTGCTTAATGGGTTTTAGAAATGGGTGAAGAATCATAATAAAATGCAATCAAACCAACTTCCATGTTATTGATTTGAAACTGTTATTTAAATATAAAAATAGACAATAGATCACTGCCAATGTAACTCAATACACATGTTTACATTCAGATTCAACATTAAGCTAAGTGTTTTAACAAACCAAACTACATAACTTTTAACTTCTTTCAGCATGTGCATTTAGAGAAGATATAAGCATTTACTTATGAACGGCTGGTATTGCAAATACTACAATTTCTTATGGCATACATCATGGAGCACATTGTTCAGAGTCAAAGAGAAAAGCAGGGGAGACAGTAGCTCATTAAAAGCAACACAAATGATATGTAGTTCATCAATACATACAAAATTGCAAGAAAGCTGCCTCAGAAACAAAGTGCAGAGTTACTGATATTTTGACAGCACCAACTCCATCTTGTGACTGCATTATTTATGTCATGTATAGAAGGAGAAGATTCAGAAAGCAATCAAAGAAAATCACTTGCAGGTGCACCTACTAAAGTATTGCTCAATTATTATGAACTTCACTTAATGCCAAGTAACCCATCAATGGCAGATCAGTTCTTACAGACATGGAAAATATCAATTCAATGCATGAGAAAGCATAACGTACCCGACTCATAATATCTACATTACGGTTCCAATTGTTAAAATTTCCAATCAATGCTGCTGACTGAAAAAGAAAATGCAGTAAAATAATCACAAAAATTGAAGAGAAAACAAAACACCTAGAAGTTAATAGGACTTTTTTGATTGCATAGAAGTTAGTAAGATTAATGGTTAAAATCTCAAAATGTTAAAATGATGCATAACAAACCCTAACTCCTGGTGCCCACTCCCTGTAAGTTACTCCTGTCTCACTGAAAGCTAGATGAGATTATATAAAAAACGAGCAATCTCTAAAGTTGGCATATGTGCTAATTATTGGCTCCTGCATCTCAGAGTTGATAATATTAAGAAAACTAGGAAATGGATTAACCTTATCAAAATGTAGCATGAAAGATAAAGACTGAAGGTGTTTGTGGGACAAATTTTCTTTGAATGACAGTATGATGAAAACTAGAGATAAATTTTGGTTTAATTGCAAATTTGGGCTGCTTAATGGGTTTTAGAAATGGGTGAAGAATCATAATAAAATGCAATCAAACCAACTTCCATGTTATTGATTTGAAACTGTTATTTAAATATAAAAATAGACAATAGATCACTGCCAATGTAACTCAACACACATGTTTACATTCAGATTCAACATTAAGCTAAGTGTTTTAACAAACCAAACTACATAACTTTTAACTTCTTTCAGCATGTGCATTTAGAGAAGATATAAGCATTTACTTATGAACGGCTGGTATTGCAAATACTACAATTTCTTAAGGCATACATCATGGAGCACATTGTTCAGAGTCAAAGAGAAAAGCAAGGGAGACAGTAGCTCATTAAAAGCAACACAAATGATATGCAGTTCATCAATAGATATAAAATTGCGAGAAAGCTGCCTCAGAAACAAAGTGCGGAGTTACTGATATTTTGACAGCACCAACTCCATCTTGTGACTACATTATTTATGTCATGCATAGAAGGAGAAGATTCAGAAAGCAATCAATGAAAATCACTTGTAGGTGCACCTACTAAAGTATTGCTCAATTATTATGAACTTCACTTAATGTCAAGTAACCCATCAATGGCAGATCAGTTCTTACAGACATGGAAAATATCAATTCAATGCACGAGAAAGCATAACATACCCGACTCATAATATCTACATTAGGGTTCCAATTGTTAAAATTTCCAATCAATGCTGCTGACTGAAAAAGAAAATGCAGTAAAATAATCACAAAAATTGAAGAGAAAACAAAACACCTAGAAGTTAATAAGACTTTTTTGATTGCATAGAAGTTAGTAAGATTAATGGTTAAAATCTCAAAATGTTAAAATGATGCATAACAAACCCTAACTCCTGGTGCCCACTCCCTGTAAGTTATTCCTGTCTCACTGAAAGCTAGATGAGATTATATAAAAAAAGAGCAATATCAGCTTATCATAAAACAACTTCTAAGACCAAAAAAAAAAAACATGAATGGAGAATAACGTTTTTACTAAAAATTAAAGTTAACAAGATAGCTATTAAGCAATGCAATACAAAGAAATGATAAAGGAAACAAGGAGAAGACATTCACAAATAAATAAATAAATAAAATAAACATATAAAAGTGAAATAATAGAGAAAGAACTAATTCTAAGGGCTTTAATAAAATTCTCAATTTTTTCTTGCACCAAAAAACCAAATATTTGCTCCACACTTTGTTAAGCATCAAGGAACTAATTTCTTTCTTAGATTGTTCTACCTAAATTTTAAACATATAAAAATAAAAGATCTAGAAAATCATGTACATTATTCCCACACAAATCAATCACAAGAATATTCCAACACTAATTTTATTTAATTGAAAATTGCTCATTTGAATTGGAAAGAGTAATAAATCAAAACAAATTACATTTAGCGTAAAAAGCAATAACATGTAACCATGGGAGCTACAATTAATATGGAACATTATAGTTATGAAAAATAAGCACATGCTAACGATTAGATATTTGGAAGAATGGTAACCTACATGTGAAGTCGAGCTTCTCATAGCCAAGAAAAAATGCCTCCAAACTACCTTCATACTTATCAATTTCTTCTAATATTTTCTTTTACTGTACATACCTCTAATTAGATAAAATATACAAAATAATAAAAATGTCAGTAGCACATACCTTACCTACAACATCATTAGACAATTCCATATTCATTTATCACTTTGCTAAATACAAACATTGTAAGAGGGTCGGGTCAGGAGCATCAAACCTTAGTTTTCCGTTTTTTGTATCAAATGCAACATTTTCTCTCCAAAAAAGACACACCCCGCCACTCTCCCCTAACCCAGATCCCGGCGACGGTAGCCGACCCGGCCGCCGTTCACCGCCTCCGTTCGGCGTCAGTTGACTCCAATATTTCAGTCGTGGACTCCTCTCTTCCTTCTTGTCTCAGATTCAGCCTCTGTTTTTCGCAAATCACCTCATAATAGCTTAGATCTGAAACTTTAAGCCGAAATTTTAAACCGCCGTTCACCCTCTTCTCGCCGTCCGGTCGTCCTGAAACCAAAGGATGTTGTTTCTCCCCTTCCATCCTTCCTTTCTACCGGTTCAGATCATCCAAAAGTCTCCTCGCCCGCGCTGACCTCCATACGCCGCCGTCGCTCCCACCGCCCAAAAAAATAGCTCTTTTCTCTCCTTTCCCAAAATCTTAAAAATACTCTCCCAAATCACTCATAAAAACAAAAAAAAATGCCATGACCGAAAGCCCCTTTTCATCCTCAACGGGCCCTTTTCTGCTTCTTTTTTTTTTTCCCGATGGATTCCTCAATAGAGGACTGTGGTTGTCTGCAATTTTTTTTTTTGGCTTTGTTGTCTTGGTTTTTTTATTTTTTGTTTTTGGCTGTGACAGTTGCTATTTATTTGTTGGCAGTTTCGATGGCTATCTCAGTAGGGCTGTGGGTGGTGGGTAGGTGGGAGATGGGAGCTGTTCCTTGGGGGGGTAGTTGGGAGATCGGTGGGGTTGGGTTGGTGATCGGCTGGCAAAGGAAAGGGAATGGGATGGTGGTACACATGGTTGCCGGTGGAGGCAATGGCTTGTTGGATTTTTGGCATTTGCCTTCTTCGTCCAAAAATTGGCCTCCAGAAAAAAATGCCTTTCAAAAGTTTTTTCAAAAAATATTGGCCTCCTCTCTTGCCTCAATTTTTCGCCAGATCCAGTTCAAATCCCCAATTTTTTTAGATTTGAGAAACACTTTAATTCAAATTTTCGATTCTATGAGATTTGAGAAAGACTTTACAATTTTTGTGCTGGCAAGTTAGACAACAATACAGTGGGCAATCGGCTTGAATTCAACAGTGGAATTATTTGAATTTTGATTGTTGAGACTTTTCAAGCTTTTTGTTTTTTTTTTTATTATTATTATTATTTTAACTTTTTTTAAGAAATTAAAATTAAAAAATAAAATATAAGAATTCAAAATAAGATAGGCTACAGTGTTTTATTGTGCTCTCTCAAATAATTTGGATAAAATAATTTTAAATCCAAATTAATTAGAATGAGATTTAATTTGTTCAATTTATTTGATGTTTAATAAATTAGAAATACTTATTGAGATAATTATTAATGATAATATTTTTTAAATCGAGTAGATTCAAATAAAATAAAAATTGTTTAACAAATTATTTTGATTCAATTTTAAAATTAATCCGAACAAAATTTAATAAATACATATTTTTTGTGTCATATGAAATGAATTATTGTGTTTTGAAATTGATCGATTTATGGTTTATGTTTGGCAACAAAATAAATATTAGTTTCAATAATTTCAATTAGTCATGTAGTTGAGAATAATGTCGAAGCAAATGCAATAAAAAAATTTTTTGCAAAATGAGATAGCCCTGTTTTATTGGGTCAGCCTCAAATATTTTATATTTAGAAGATTAGCATTTGTTTTCATGTTTTGTGCTTTTAAGCAACTTTTATCCAAAGAAACAAGAACAAAACTTTAGAGTATTAAATTGTACATAGCTTGAAAAGTCACGAAGCTGTCACCTTTGAAAACTTTTTTAAAAAAATTTTCTTTCTAAGTTTGTACATAACTTTCCATTGTCTTTTTCCTTCATGCAATTTTTTGTAATATTGTGCTTTGATCAAGTCACAAACTTGGACCCTTTGAAATAGTCTATCTTGGCCAATTATATCGAATTTGTTACTTGGAATGATTTTCTATCTATGTATATTTTATTTTCATTTAGTAAAAGTTAAAGCAAAAGCTTTATTTCAATCTATGAAGAGGCAGGCCAATGATATTTTGACTGAATGTTGTATAGACCCAGATTGTAAAAGGGAATATACCTTTTTTTTTTATAATGTAGTTAGGAAATCAAAAGCTTTTCCTGTTAACAATTCTAGATATGATCATTCAATGGATCCAAAATTCAACCAATATGTCAAGTTAGGCAAAGTTTGTTCCCTCAAACATTTTCTATATCAAAATCCAATACTACTTTTAAAGGTAACTGCCCAAGAAAACACAACTGTGAAATTTAGACACAAGATTATTTTCATTGAGATTTATGGCAAGCATGGATCACTTTTGATAAAAACAGAATTTAGATGGAGATACACCTCTACATATTGCTATAAAGGCAAGTTGGAAAGAAACTAATAAAAATGAAATCATTAGCAAGTTTGAGATTCTGACAATAGTTAACAAGGAAAACAACATAGTTTTGCATGAAGTTCTCAGGAATGTTCATCTTAGAGTGGTTCAACTCTTGCTAAAGGTTGATTCTAAGTTGTCTTTTTTAGAAAATTTTGCTAGTGAATTACCTTTGTATCTTGCTTCCAGAGAAAGAAAGCTAGAGATAGTGAATGAAATTATGACATCAACAAATAAGTTCGTAGCTTATGGGGGTTCAGATGGCGAAACAGCTTTGCACGTTGCTGTCATTGAAAGCCATTATGGTAATTTTCATATTTGGTTCATTTTTTTCACAAATTTCTCTTACACAACATTGTAGTTCTTACTATTTCAAAACTCTTGCAATTCTAATTTCTATACCAAAATAGAGATATTAGATTTCTGCTAAGTATTTCCCTTTGATAGTGCTTATGGTTTTCTTTATCTTAACAAATTTTTGGTGTAAATGTAAGGTATCATGCAAGCCTTCCTAAGAGCCAAACCACGTTGATCAAAGAAGTTGACCATCATGGAAGAACCTCTCTCCACTATGCATCATCTCTAAGAAACCATAAAATAGTGAAACAATTATTGGATCTTGATAATAATGTTGTATATATATTGGACAAACATGGTCACTCACCACTTCATGTTGCAGCTAGCAATGGTCATGTTAATGTTATAAGAAAGATCATTTAAAAATGTCCAGAATTTATAAAACTTCTTGATTTATGTGGGCGTAATGCTCTACATGCTGCTATCCTTAGTGGGAAAGGTAATGTCATCAAGTATATGCTAGAAACAACAGAAACAGAAAGACTCATAAACCAGCTTGATAATGTTGGAAATACGCCTTTGCATTTGGCAACTATTGGAAGGAAAATTTGGATTGTTCGATACTTGATATAGGATAAAATAGTGGATCAAAGAACCAAGAGCAAAAATGGCCAAACTGCATTTCATATTGATCATTCCATAAGAGAATCATGTCTAATAGTTCCCAAGGTAAGAAGATAATTGACTAGCTTATATTTTTTTATTAAAAAATTAGTACATAATGCACTTTTTTAATCTTGGTTGTCACTTTTAGCTGTTGTTATATGCAAGACCAATTCATGCATACCATATCAAAATTTTGATCATTACTATATTGTAGAAGGCAATCTCAATTATTTAGAGAAAATTAAGCTCCCCACCTACTTGGAACATCAAAGAAGACATTCCTCCAAGCATAAACCATGAAACAGAAGATGCCAAAATGCAGTCTTACAAGCAAATGGGATAGATCCTTAAATCATCTTCATTTAAGTACTTAAAAATTTTTATGATATAAAATATTAAATTATTATTTACAAACCCTTAAAATCAAGAAATTTGTTATAAATATATATTATAGAGCACGAAAATTGTTAACTAAATTATAATTCTAATATAATAAAAATAATTTTAATACTTTTATAGTAATAAAATTGAAATAACTATCATTATACTAAATTAAATTGGAAATATAAATTTAAGTTTGAAAAAAATAAATATAACAAAAATTTTAAATTAAAATTCTAATAAAGAATAAATATTTAATCTTTCTCTATTTTAACTTTTTTTAGAAGTTTTCTTTTAAGTTTTTTGGTTTTAGGTCATCATTTTCTTTCATTTTTTATATATTTTTTCTTTTTTTAAAATTTTTTTAGATAATTGTTTTCTATCACAATCAAATTGAATTTTGTAGTTCTTTTTCTTCTTTATTTTATGCTTTTTCTCGAGCTTTTTCTTTTAACTTTTTTTAGTGGATTTTTGTTTTCAATTTTATAAATTTGTGAAGTAATCGATCATCATTAAATTCATTTAAACTCTTGCTTTCATCTATTTGCTATTGAAAATTTAAATTCTTTATTTTGATTTGAAACCATATTGTTATAAAGTTTTTGTTGCTTCAAATAAAGTAAATACATAATGTTTTCTTTTTCATGATCACTTACTTCTGTTTTTGATTGGTACTTATTTATGTTATATAAATCATTTTGTAGTTTAATTTTATAGTAAAAAAATGCATACTTACATGAATTTTACTAATTAAAAAATATTAATTTATAAACATATTCTAAAACGAAGATTTTAAGCAATCAAGAACTATTATTATCTTGATATAATCATCAATGATGTTAATTTATATATTTACAAGGGATATTGATTAAATCTACTTTTAATATCGAAAATTGATTTCTTAAAAAGCCATTAAATATGCATAACTTATTAAAATATGTTATAATAAGGGTTTAAATAACACACTTTACTTAAAAGGTATATTTTATCATAATCAAATAGTATTTTTATGTTGTTCTTTAAATATTGAAATACATTTCTCAATTAATTTTTGTTCAATATTATTATTGTTTGTTAAATAATGAAATATAAAAAATTCTAAAATTAATAGATATGACCTATTTTAGATAAATATCAAAAGATATTATTATATCTTGAAGTTTAACTATATTTTAAATCTTAGACTTTAAAATTGATAATGAATATATTTTTAATATTTGAACTCTTTTTTAATTAAAATGGAGTAATTTCTTTATTCGACGAACACTTAATTATACGTCTAGTATAAGTCATATAAAAAAATCATTATTTAACTGATATTGTTATAAAATTATAATTTATAGAATTTGTACTATTATTAATATTAATAAATCATATATTTTAATTGAAAATATTATGTACTTGAGAAAATAACTTATAGGTAATTTTTCTATGGTGTTTTCTAATAAGTTTAGACTCATTATTTGTTTTTTTCATTTTAAAAGTATCTTTAAAGACAATAATTTTTTGTATAGTTGCTATTAGTGTTATAAAGGTACCACGTAATAGAACAATTTATTTTTAGTAAAGACATAGCATTAATCTAGTTACAATTAATTTATTATCAAGTAGATGATCGATGATATTCAAATTTAGATAAAGTCATTTCAAATTGTCACTTCAAAAATTGATTTTTTTCAATAAAATTATGTCGTTATAGTAATTGGTACATGAATATTGTTTTAATCATTTATATATGTGTACAATATCCACAAATATTTGTAATTCAATACTTTAATATTAATGGCAATAAATATAATTTTTTAAATGAATCAAATATGTTACACATATTTAAAAAAATATAACTCTATATCAATATTCAACCAAAACGCAAAAAAAATTACTAAGTTAGCAATGATTTATTACTATATATTATCAATAATTTACAACTTAGTTATATCACTAATTTACTATTAAAATATGAATAATTTATTATTAAGTTATCCATACTTTACTACTAAACTAAAATTGATTTATTATAAGTTATCATTAATTTATTATTATCACTGATTTATAATTAAATTATAATTGATTTATCATTAAGTTATTAATAAATTACAACTAAGTTAACACTGATTTATTATTATAAATAATTTATTTATAAGTTTTGACTTCATTCTTGCTAGTAACCAGAAGTTTAATTATTAAAAACTTCAAATATAAAAAAATTATCACCAATTGACAGTTAAGTTATCACTAATTTATTACTATGTTATTAGTGATTTATTTTAAATTATCAATGATTTACTATTAAGTTATGGATGATTTACTACTAAGTTATTGATAATTTATTATAAAGTTATAACTAATTTTCTATGACGTTATCGATAATTTACTATAAAATTATTAATGATTAACTAATTTATTACTAAATTATCATTGATATACAACTAAATTATAAGTGATTTATTAGTATGTTATTAGTAATTTACTACTAAATTCAATGATTTACTACTACATTATTATGCATTTACTAATTACCATTAATCTAGTACTAACTTTTTAATAATTAGCTATTAAGTTATCAATTGAATTACTACTAAGTTATTTATGATTTACTATTAATTTATCAATGAATTAGAATATATGAGATAATTTTCTTTTTATATAATAACATCATTGTTTCATTCAAATTTAGAATTTTTTTACTAAATTTTTTTAATCAATTTGTCATAAAACAAATGTTTTTGTTTATATAAGTTTGTTTGGAATAAAAAAAAACTAAACTATTAATATTTCAAAAATTAATAAGAGATTAAAAAAATAAATTTGTTTATCAAACCAATTCAAATAGTTATGACTATTTGAGTAATTATTTCTTTTAAATTGTTATGACTTTTTATTTTGTTATAAAACAATAGTTTCTGTTCATACAAGTTTATTCATATTAAAATAATATTAATTTATTAATATTTCAATAATTAATAAGTAAAAATTTAAAAAATAAATATGTTTACCATACTAAATCAAATAGTCATTACTATTTGAATAACTATTTATTTCAAATCGTTATGAACTTTTGTTTTGTCATTAAAAATTATTTCAGTTCAGATAAGCTTATTTGAAATAAACAATATTAAGTTATATATATTTCGAACATTAATAATTAAGAGATTTAAAAAATGATTTTTGATCATACAAGTTTATTCGAAATAAAATAATATTAATTTATTAATCTTTCAAAAATTAATAAGAGTTTTAAAGAATAAATCTGTTTACCGAACCAATTTAAATAGTTATGACTATTTGAATAATTGTATACTTTAAATCGTTATAACCTTTTATTCTGTCATAATTTAAAATTTAAGTAATAAACAATTTTTATTTATTCTGTTAATTATCTATTTTAAATAAATTAATTATTAGATAATATAATCATCAAATATTACTAATTTAATACTATACTATTCTAATCTAGTATAATTATAATTATAATATTACAAAAGGATTAAGCTATTATATTTATTATTAGAAAAGTTAATTACTAATAATTAATATTATTTAGAATAATTTAATAATATATTTGATAAATATACAATAATTGATAATATTGTTAAGAGACAAAAGTAATAATATTTATGTATCAAATAAATTAAATCTATTATATTAAACTTGTTTGATATTATATTAATTATATTAATTATTTAATTTTTAGTTATACATTATAAAAATAATTTATAAATAGTTATTAATAAGACAATTAATAAGTAAAAGATTTAAAAAATAAATATATTTATCAAATAAATTCAAATCGTTATGACTATCTGAATAATTATTTATTTCAAATTCTTATGACTTTTTTGTTTTGTCATAAAATAATTGTTTCCATCCATACGAGCTTATTTGGATTAAAATAATATTGATTTATTAATATTTCAACAATTAATAAGTAAAAGATTTAAAAAAAATAAGTTTATCAAACAAGTTCAAATAGTCATGACTATTTGAATAATTATTTACTTCAAATCATTGTAGCATTTTTTTTGTAATAAAACAATTGTTTCGATTCATGTTAGCTTATTTGAAATAAAATAATATTAATTTATTAATATTCCAAAAATTAAAAAGTAAGAGAATTAAAAAAATAAATCTATTTATCGAACAAGTTCAAATAGTTATAACTATCTTAATAATTATCTATTTCAAAACATTACAACCTTTTGTTTTGTCATAAAACAATTGGTTCTATTCATTCAAGCTTATTTCAAGTAAAATAATATAAATTTATTAATGTTCCAAAAATTAATAAGTAAAAATTTTAAAAAAAAATTTATTTAAAAATTAATGTTCCAAAACCAATTGTTTCTATTCATACAAAATTATTTAGAATAAAATAATATTATTTTATTACTATTTTGAAAATTAATAAGAGATTTAAAAACTAAATCGCTTTACCGAACTAATTCAAATAGGTATGACTATTTGAATAATTATCTATCTCCAATTGTTATGATTTTTGTTTTGTCCTAAAACATTTAATTTCTATTCAACAAGCTTATTTAGAGTAACATATTGCTAAATTAATAATATTCTAAATACATTTATTTTTTAAAATCCTTACTTATTAATGTTTAGGATATAATAATATGTAAATTAAATAAAAAAATAATTTTCAAAATATTATTAACTATTTTAAATAATATTTACTATTATAAACAACAATTATATATTATTTATTTCAATTAATATATAGTACTATATAATTAGTAAAATTAATTTAAAATTTAAGTAATAAACAATTATTTATTTATTCTATTCATTATCTATTTTAAATAAATTAATTATTTGAAAATATATATTCATTAATTATAATATATTTATATTATTAATTTTTTATTAAATACTAATTATTAATAAATAGTATATATTTAGTATATAATATAATTATTATTTATAAGTAAAATATTTCCTTTAATTTATAATAGTTATAACAATTAATGAATTTGTTATATATATAATAATTAAATAAATTATTTAACTATAATTATCTATTTAGTATTATAAAAGCTTATAATATTTATAACAATATTATATATATAATTTATAATTTATTATTCATAAATTAGTTGAGTATTAATTAATTTAAATAATTTTAATATTATTTAAAATTAATAATAATAATAATTAATTATTATAATTAACGATACTAATTTAATTAAAAAATATTTTTAATTATTAATTGTTTTAAAAAGATTAAATCTAATTATCTTTAATTATAATTAAAAATAAGAATAATTAAATCATTATTAAACAATTCAGTAAATAAGATTATTTAAATAGATTATAATGATATGTTTCCATTATTACATAAGTAAAATATATTACTACTAATAATATATTATTTAATATATAAAAATAAATATATATTAATTACACATTATCTTTAATTATATATTAATAATTTAACAAAAATTAATGTTTATTAAATAATTTATAATGATTAATATTATTATATTTGTAGTAATGGGTAATAATAAATTAGCATTTAAAAAATAATTTAAAATATTATCCCTAATTTTTTCCCAAAATTATAAATTTAATATTATAATTTATTATTACCCATTACTACAAATATAATAATATTAATTATTATAAATTATTTAATAGATAATTATAACTTAAATATATATAATAATATAAATATAATTATTAATCGATTATACATATTATTAAATATAATAATAAAATTATAGTAATTATACAAACCAAAACAAGGTTCAGGAGTTCGATTACATGTGAGGAAGGTTATAGCACCCCCACATGCCCATCTTAAGTTTAATGGTTTTAAAATTTTATGTTAAATATTGAAAATAATTCTTAAGATTCTTCATCAATCTGATAGAATTCGAAAAATATTTCTTCACCTCAGGAGTATTCAAGGATCCCATTTGTTTCCTTGAAAAGGCTCTATCATCGAAAAAAAGGTTTAATTATTATTTTTTTATTGAAAATATATCTAATCATTCAACCATTTAGGCCAAATTAGAAATATTTTCTCTTTTGAATTTCTAAATTTTCCACAATTTGGGCTTATTTAGAAATTCTTTTTCTTTTATTTTATTTCTTTGTTGGATTTCTAAATTTTTCACCATTTGGGCCTATTAAAAAATTCTTCTTTTTATTTATTTATTTTATTTTTCTCTTTTTTTTGTTTGAAAATAAATATTAATTATTATTAAAACTTTATCTAAATTATTCCACCTTTCGGGACAAATTTAGATAAAATTTCTCACCTAAGAATTTTATAGAAATTTATCATTTGAAATTTCTATAAATTCCATCATTGGATAATTAATATTTATTCCTAAAAGTTATTTTTTTTTTTAAAATTTAATCATGCAAAATAATAAGAAAAAAACATATAAATAAAAAATATAAAAATAAAAAAATGGCTCGGCTGGAGCAACTTAAATTCGACTTGGCTCGAGAGATCAGCTGATGCACAGGTCAAAAGCGGGTTGTAATCAGATCAGGTTGGTCCGAATAGAAATGTACAGATCTTCAAGGTCTCCTAATGCCAAAACAACATCGTTTTGCAGTAGTATAAAAGGTTAATTTAGATTTTTTTTCACCAAATTTCCTTTCTCCCTCTCTCTAGAAAATCGAAGAACTCTACTTGAATCTTCATCAAATTTTGGAAAAAGTCATCAAAATCTAGGTAGGTTTGCCGGACATTCACTAAAAAATTCAAGCTGGCTGAAATCTTCAACTGGATTCTGGGATACTTGCCGAAAAATTCAACTGGCACCGAAAAATTTCGTTGGAATATGAAATTTCTAAAAAAATCCTTTTTTTTAAACCCAAAAAACTCCCAAATTTTTTTTTTGCCTTTTGCTTTTCTCTTTTTTTTTTTGAATTCAATTCCTTTGTTGTCTATTTTTTCTCTCTCTACCCTTGATATGTGTCTGTGTATATGTATTTATAGGATCCTGAGCCTAAGAACCCTAAACAAGAAAAGAGTTTCGATTTCTTCCAATCTTCAATTTTGAGTTTATCCCAACTTTAATAACGTCATAGAAACAATCCAAAACAAATCCAACCACCTAGAATTTTCCTAATTTTTCATTTTTTTCATTGTTAAAAATAAACACCTTTTTGTGCATTTTCTGTGAAATAGGAATTGTATAAAGACGTAGACAACCCAATCAACTTGACACACTTTTTTTTTAAAAAAAGTAAATAAAGCTCCTTTAAACAGGGGCTCAACAACTTTGAGAAAAATAAATGGTTCATTTAAACAGAAGCACAACAACTTTGAAAAATAAAAAGGCTCATTGACAATCATGTCTAATGAATTTTGTAATGAAAACTCAAAAATTCACAATTCGAGTTCGAAGTTCAAAATGTTCAGATTCGCAAAAACCTTTCAATTTTGCAAGAATTCACTGAAATTTAATTCTCAAAATTTTAGTTTCATAAGAATTCAAATATGCAAGATCTCAAGATTCGCACTTATAAATTGCAAGACTCTCATTCACATTTAAATATTCTCATTTGAATTTTGAAGATTCACATCCAAAAGTTCAAAACTTCTCATTCAAGTTAAATTTGGGGTTCACATCCAAAAAGTTTAAGCTTTTTCGTTCGAATTTTGGAGATTCACATCTAAAAGTTCAAAGCTTCTCATTCGAGTTCAAAGATTCACATTCGATAAATTTCATGGTTTCACATCTCAAAAATTCTCATTTGAAACTCAAAGATTCTCATTTGAGGATTTCTTAAAGATTCTTATTTGAAGATTTCTTAAAGATTCTCATTTAACACTCAAAAATTCTTATTTAAGGATTTCTTAAAGATTTTCATTTATGACTCAAAGATTCTCACTTGAAGATTTCTTAAAGATTTTCATTTGAAGATTTATTAATTATATTTAAATTATTCGAATCTATTTTTAGGATAGACTTAACAAATATATGGAGTCGCCACCAATTTTTTTATCTAGGTGTGATTAGTCACCTAAGAAATCTATCTTTTTAAGGAGCTCCTAAACTTGACTAAGGATCCCTAAAAGAATAGGTTCAAGTCTACAAACTAAAACAAGATTCGAGAGTTCGGTTATATGTGGAGAAGTTATAGCACCCTCACATGCCCATCCAAAGGATGGTACCATTTTATTTTAAATTTATCATAAAGTCTTGATTCTAATGGTTTTATTTTTTATGTTAAATATTGGAAATAATTTATACGATTCTTCCATCAATCTGGTAGAATTTTTAAAAATATTTTTTCACCTCAAGAGTATTCAAGGATCCCATTTGTTTCCTTGAAGAGAATCTATCATCGAAAAAAAGGTTTAATTAATTATTTTTTTTGTTGAAAATATATCTAATTGTTTGACCTTTGAGCCAAATTAGAAATATTTTCTCTTTTGAATTTTTAAAATTTTCACCATTTGGGCCTATTTAGAAATTCTTTTTATTTCTTTTTTTTAAAGGAGAATAATATGACAATTACTTTTCTTGAAATATCATTTAAATTCTTTCACCATTTGGGACAAATTTAAAGAAATTTCTCACCTAGAGATTTCTTAGAAAATTTACCATTTGAAATTTCTAAGATTCTCATCCTTGGATAATTATCAAATATTTTCAACCAATTTTTTATTTTTTATTTTTACTATTTGAAAATAAATATTAATTATTATTGTTGAAACCTTACCTAAATTATTCCACAATTTAGGACAAATTTAGAGAAAATTTCTCACCTAGGAATTTTATAGAAATTTACCATTTGAAATTTCTATAAATTTCATCATTGGATAATTAATATTTACTCCCAAAATATATTTTTTTAAATTTTTTATTCTTTTAAAATAATATTAATTAATTATAATTAATTTAAATATAATATTATAACTATTACTTCTTAGTTTATAAATTATATAATATTATTATAAAAGTTATTATTTTAATAACTTATATTAAATAATAATATTATTATTTTAATTTGTTTATACTAATTATTTTATTTAATATATTAAACTATAAATAATCAGATAATATCTTTTATTAAATATTATAATAGTAATTATAATATACAATGATTAATTTACAACATTATTATTTTATAATTATATATTTATTATATATAATCAAAATTATTTGAAATTAATTATTTAATTTATAATGTTTAGTCATAATTAATAATATTATTAATTTAAATAATAATAATTTATAATACATATAATAACCTAAAGTTATAATTATTATAATTATTTATAATATTTATATATAATTTAATATCTAACTCAATTGTATGAAAATTATATGTTTTATTTGTTATAATATTTAATTTATAATAATTAATAATTATTATTATAAATATTAAAGTATATCCTTTTAATAATTATATGATTAATATATTAAAGCATATAATATAACTATAATTAAATATATAAATAATAGATAAAATACTATAATATAGTATCTTCTTATTGATATAGTATTTATTATTACACTTAATTAATATTTATTTTAATTATAATTAACTATATTTGAATATAAATATATTTTAAATATCTTAACAATTATATTATTAATTATAGTAAAAATTAATATTTAATTATAAATGTTTAATTTGAAATAATATTAATAATTTATTTTATAATCAATGCAATTAATTTAATACTAATAATTTATTTAATATAATAATTATAAGATACTATTTAAATTTATATAATATAATTTTATGAATATATTAATAATTATTAAATTAATTAATCTATAATAATTTATAGATCTTATTAAGATATATATAAATTAATTAATAATATATAAAATTTTAAGTATATTAATAAAGTTTTAAGTATATATACATAACCTAATATTTAAATAATAATATTATTATAATATTATATTATCTTATAACAAAAGATAATTCAATTATTCAATTAATTAATAAAATTAATTTAGAATTATAATTATGTATATTAATAAATATTTAAATAATATACTTAATAATAGTTAATATTATATATAATTAAATAAACATAATTATTTAAATTTATTCAGTAAATAGATTCATTTTTTAAATCTCTTTATTATTAATTTTTGGATTATTAATAAATTAGTACTGTTTTATTTTGAATTAGCTTATATGAACTGAAACAATTCTTTTATGACAAAATAAAATGTTATAATGATTTGAAATAAATAATTATTCAAATAGTCATGATTATTTGATCTAGTTTGGTAAGCATATTTATTTTTAAAATTTTTTACTTATTAATTGTTGAAATATTAATAAATTAATATTATTTTAATTTGAATAAGCTTGTATGAATAGAAACTATTGTTTTATAATAAAAAATTAATAAATTAATATAACCTATACCTTTTAATTGTTAATACTATTATTATATTATTATAATAATTAATACCATTTATTCAAATTTAATAAATTTATAATAATATTAATAAATATTTAATCTTTTTTTAAATTATAATCTTTAATAAAAAATATAATAGTATTTATCAATTATAGTATATCTTAATAATAAGCTTATTATACATTTCTAATCAATATATGTAAAATTTTTATTAATTATTAATATTAAACGTAACCTTAACCAGAACCTGCTCTGATACCAACTATCATGGGCCTGGGACTTATGCCAACATTCCATGGAACATTAGGTTATAATATTAAATAATTTAATAGATTATAATGATATTATTTTGATTTATTATTTTGAAAATATAGTTTTTTATACTTTTAACTATTAATCATTAAATTAGTTATGAAAAGTAAATTTTACCTATATAATTATTTTATTATAATTAAGTTAATAATTGCTTGTTATTAATAGTCCAATATTAACATTGTTTTATTAAATATTAATTATTAATATTTCAAAAATTAATAAGTAAGAGATTTAATAATTGAAATTATAAACTATCATAGAAGGGTAGATTTGATCAATTTTATAATAAATTTATATTATTTTATTTAAAAAAAGCTTATATGAATAGAAAAAATTATTTTAAGACAAAGCAAAAGGTTATAGCAATTTCAAATAGATAAATATTCAAATAGTCATAATTATTTAAACTTGATCGATAAAATATTGATTTTTTAATATTTGTTAATTTATTTTAATTAATAACTATATTAATAATAGTAATCTACTAAATAGTCATAACTATTTTAACTGGTTCGACAATTAGATTTATTTTTTAATTTTCTTGGTTATTAAGTTTTAGAATATTATTAAATTAGTTTTATTTTATTCTGAATAAAATAGTATAAACAAAACCAATTGTTTGATGATAAAATAAAAGGTTATAACGATTCAAAATAGATAAATTTTAAAATAGTCAAAACTATTTAAAATGGTTTGGGAAGCAGATTTACTTTTTAAATCTTTTACTGATTAATTTTTTAGATAATAAAAATTAGTATTATTAATGATATTAATAACGATTTTATTTTAATAATTAATTTTAACCATAATTATTTCAAATCAAATTAACTTTTTAATTTTATATCAATTAATTCAATAAATATATATTTATTAATATTAATAAATTAATATAATCATTGATAAATTAAATATTTAATAATTAATAATTTATATATTTAAATTAATTTATATTAGTTAAATTAAATAATATAGTTAATAAATATGGTTATTTGATATTATTAAAATCAAATAATAACTTTAAAGATATTGTAACTGTATAGATTATACTAAATTATATAATCTATACAATTGTTAAATTAATTAAATATTTAATTAATTTATAAATAATTATTTAAAATTACTAGTTATATTTAATACTATATTATATATTAATTTTAAATATTAAATATAATTTATTTATATAATTAAATCAAATAGATTAATAAAAGTTAATCTATACAATTAATAACTAGTAAAAATATTATAATTGAATATTATTAATTTAGTATAATCTATTATGAATTATATTAACTTATTAATTAATCTATATAATTAAGAATATTGTAATTTATTTAAATAATTTATTTTAATATTTTAATAATTATTTTAATATGAAACCAATCATATTAATTTCTTTAATTATCTTTAACATTAATTTGCAAAATATTAATAATATTTATTTATTCATATAAATAAATATTTTTAATTTAATTACTATTTGAATTAAAATATTTAATTATCTATTTTAATTGTAATTATATAACTATATTTTTTATTTAATATTATTTAAAATATTTAATTTAACAATTAAATTAATTTAGTTATTAATCTTTATAAATTAATATAATATTTAATTATAATATTTAAATAAACTATTTTTAATATATAAATTTAATAATATTTTATTTAATTATATATAATTAAATAATTATTACTTAGTTAAGTAAAAATCTAAGTGATTTAATACATGACATTTTGTTTTGTCATAAAGCAATTGTTTTTTATCATACAAGCTTATTCGAAATAAAATAATACTAATTTATTAGTATTTCATAATTTAAGTTATTATAAAACAATTTGAAAAATTAGTATATTAATAATTATAATTATATTATAAATAATGCCATTAAGATATTATTAGTATTATAACCAATTGTTTATTAAATAAATTATATATTAAGATTCTTACCATAATATTTTTAATTATGATATTATCTAATTATAATATGATATTATATCTATTATAGGATTTTTATAATTATTAATTTATAATGTTTACTAAGATTATAATTGGTCTGATAGATAATTAATATATTAAATTAACTTAATATAAATTAACTATTTATAAAATAATAGTTATCTAATATAACTATTATTAAAATAATAATTTATATAATAGTTATTTATATATATTATTATTTATAAATAATATTTTATGAGTAACATTAAAATAGTTTAAATGAAATTATTCAATTGGATAATTTGAAATACTATACTTTTATAATTAGGTCCTTAAATGGAGGGATAACATACTCTTCAAAATCATTTTCGTTATCAAGTTTATTAGTGTTAATTGAATTTTCAAAATCTACCCTTTAATCGTTATCATGATTATCTTCCTGTTCATTTAATTATCAAATAATTAATACTATATTTAATAATTCTTAGAAATAATTAAAATTAATAATATTAAATAATTATATAATATTCTAATAATATATTTATTATTATGATATTTGTTCAAATGGTCTTAACTATTTAAATTGGTTTGAAAACTAGCTTTAATTTTTAAATCTCTTAATTATTTTGAAAAATATTAATAAAGTAGTATTAAAATATTGAAAATTAATATTTACAATATTCATAATATAGTTTAATCTGTTTTATGTAAATAAATTGGGATTATTTATAATATTTCTATTATTATCTTATATAATATTTAATACTATATTTAAATATTTAAATGAATTTTAATGATAATTCATTTAAATTAAGTCATTAATTTATAATTTTACTAAATACTAAATAGTTAAAACCATTAACCTTTTATTTAGTCATAAAATATTATTTTAATGATATTATAAAATTATTATTATAAATTAATATTATAACTTATATATAATGATTATATTCGATAGATATAAATTATAATTATTAATTTATATGTGAAACATATTATATTTTAAATAATATTTATTATTTTTAAATGGTCAATTATAATATATTTATAATTAATATTAATTATTATTAAGCTATTATTATATATAAATCAATATTTTATTATAATTGTTATCTATTTTATTAAGATTATATATTATGAAAAATTAATTATTATAATAAAATTATAATCATATATTATTACAATATATTCTTAATAAATTATTAGATATTAATATATTAAAACGCTTTAGTTAAATTAAGAATAATTTATAATAATAAATTATAATATATTAACACCATTAATAGCTATCCCCAGATTTATAATAATATATCCAATTAAAAAAGTTTTAATACTTAAACAGATATTAAGATATCTTATTATTATTAATAATGATTATTAATATAATATTATAATCTAATTATATTATGATATAATACATTGAGTAATATATTAGATTATTAATAATATATTTAATATTATAATATTAATGATTAATATAATATATTACACTAATTATCATAATTTAATAATTTATAATTTAATATTAAATTGGATTGTTATTGGATTAACAATAATAATCCAAAAGTAGCTTATATTGATAATTGATATAAATATTAAATTATTGTTTACCCTTAGATTTAATGATTAATAGTTAAAGGCATAAAAAAATTTTATGTGATAAAGGCAGGTGATACTAATCCATCTCTGTGTATGACTCTTACTAACTGGAAAAAATAGAGAACAACACAAGAAATTAAAGCCTTTTTAGTTGGGTAGATAAACCAATTATCCCCTCCTAAAATTTAACATCTTAGAAATCTAATAGTATTCAATATAATATAATATAATATATAGTTATTATATATTTTAATTATTTAATATCATTAATTATATAATGAATAATTAATATTTAATTAATTATTAATTAATGAATATTGATATATTTTAAGTTAATTTATATCATTGATATATCCATTTTATCTATGAAATAGAATAAAATAATTTCAAATTATTAAAATATTAATGATTATTAAATAAACAATTGGTTTATGACAAAATAAATGGTCATAATGATTTGAAATAAATAATTGTTCAAATAGTCAAACTATTTGAATGTGTTCAGAAAATAGCTTTTTTTCTAAAATTATACTTATTAATTTTTGGAATATTAATAAATTTATATTATTTTATTCAAAATACGCTTGCATGAACATAACCAATTGTTTTGTGACAAAACAAAATGTCATAATTTTTTAAATAGATAATTGTTTAGATAGTCATAACTATTTCAACTTGATCGATAAGAAAATTCATTTTTTTAAATTCTATTACTCTTTAATTTTTGGAATATTATTTTATCTCAAATAGGCTTATATGAACTAAAGCAATTATTTTATTACAAAACAAAAGCTCATGATCATTTGAAATAGATTATTATTCAAATAGTCATGACTATTTGAACTTGTTCGGCAAACATATTTATTTTTTAAATCTTTTACTTATAAATTGTCGAAATATTAATAAATTAATATTATTTTATTTCGAGTAAACTAGTATCAACAAAAACAATTATTTTATGACAAAACAAAAAGTCATAACGATTTAAACTTATTCAGTAAACAGATTTATTTTTAAATCTTTTACTTATTAATTATCTTAATTTAATAAATTTGTATTATTTATTCAAAATAAGCTTGTATGAACAGAAAAAATCATTTTATGACAAAGCAAAAGGTTATAGCGATTTCCAATAAATAATTGTTCAAATAATTATAATTATTTAAACTTGTTCAGTAAATAGATTCATTTTTTAAATTTCTTAATTATTAATATTCAAAATATTAATAACTTAATATTATTTTATTTCGAATAAGCTTATATGAATTGAAATAATTTTTTTATGATAGAAGAAAATGTCATAACGATTTGAAATAGATAACTATTCAAATAGTCATGACTATTTGATCTAGTTTGGTAAAATATTTAATTTTTTGCATTTTTTACTTATTAATTGTCAAAATATTAATAAATTTGTATTATTTAAATCTGAATAAGCTTGAATAAATAGAAACTATTATCTTATAATAGAACATAAAGTCATAATGATTTGAAATAAATGATTGCTTAAATAATATAGAGACATAATTGTTATTAACAAAAATACCTGTTGTGATAATTATAAATTCTTTTATTACATCTTAATCATTTTAAGATTAAATATTAATAAAAATAGTTAAAATTATTATAAAAATTAATATAATATTAATTAAATATTTAAAATTTAATGTTTATATTTTGTTAATTATATATAATATATTTATTATTAAAACCCTAAATTATTATTAATTTAATAATATAAAAGATTATATCAATTATTTTATTATTAACTTGTATTATAATTATAAATTAATAATAACATATATGAATTATATAAGTTATGTTAACTTAATTTACTTATAATAATGAATCTTCCAATAATATGTATAATCAAATATATAAAAGTAGTGAATCTATTGGATTCATATAGATAATTAAATATTTGCTATTCCTTTTTAATAGCATTTACAATATTTTTAATAAAATTATTTTATTATAATTAAAATAGTTTATTTGTTTTATCATAAAACAATTGTTTTAGCTCATAAAAGCTTATCCAAAATAAAATAATATTACTTTATTAATATTTCAATTATTAATTATTTAAGTAAATAATAATATATAATTTCTTACTAATATATTATATACAATTATTAAATATTAATTATTTTAATATAATATAATAATAATTTATTAATTTATTAATTTAAGTTATATTAATAACATTTATATTAATATTATTATTAATAATAATTATAAATAATAATATTATTAAAATGAATTATAATATAATCATAATATTATAATTTGATTATAATTTAATTAATATTAACTAATAATTATAATTATAATTATATTAATAAGTATAATTAATAAATACAATTGAAATTTAACTATGTAAATTACTATTAATTACTATTTGTTAAACCTAATTATAAAATATTTTATATAGTTATTATTGTTAATTATTTAATATATTTAAGTTATAATTAATAAAATAATTATAATTTATATAACTAATACTTATAATATGATTATAAAATAATTTTTACTATAATTAGATTATAATTGTGAATATTAGATTAATTATATTAAGTTAATTATTAATTATAAATAAATAGATAAAATCCTCCAATTTTATAATAATTAATTAAATATTTTTAATTTAATAGTTATTGATATATTTTAAAATTATTAACAATTATTTTATTTTGATCACTATTAATATTTAAAGTTTATAAAATTAATATGAATTAATATCTCTTACTTATTAATATTGTATAACAATATTAAAACATGTATTTAATTAAGTTTATCTTTAATTGTTATAATTATTTATTAGTAATTAATTTATCATAATATTAATAATTGACAAATAAATAAGATAAATTAGAATTATTTTATTTTGAATAAGCTTGTATGAACTGAAATAATTATTTTATGACAAAACATCATAATGATTTTAATATTAATAATATTAGTATTATGATAATAATTAAAATTATCCTAATAATATTATTCATTAGAGTTTGTTCAGTAACAAACAGTCAATTATAAATTTAATAATAAAATATAATTTTAATTTTAATAAATATTATTTGAAATATTTATCATTTTAAATTATAATGATAATTTATTAATTGTTCATAAATAATTGTCTATTATCTATTACAAATTTTTGGAAAAAATTAATTTATAATCAAATTATAATGCAAGTGATATGTATTAATACTAAAATATAAATTTTCATATTAATAATTAAAACGAAATATAATAACTATTAGTTATTTTAAATGTTATTATTATAATAAATTAGGCTATTTATATATTAAATTTATTATGGAATTAATACTATAAAATTAATTAGTTAATACAAATTGTGATTATCTAATATAATAATTGCTAAACTTTATAAATTGAATTATATAATTATTACTATATAATATTTATACTAATTATAATAACAATTAGATTGTTATAAATAATAATTCTATAAACTATTTAGTTTATATTATAAAGTAATTTATTAACTTGATTGCTAACAAATAATAATAATATTTAATTGTTATAATAACAAAATAATTAAATAATAAGACAATTTTCATATTAATATAAAATTTAAATATACTTATTTGATTTATAATAATAATTAATAACAAAAAAATTAGTTATGATAGTTATATTATCATTATATTTAACTAATATATATTAATTATTAAAATATTAATAATAATTAATACTAATTTATAATATAATAATGTGAACTATTTTTAATTAATAGTTATTAAATTATAGTATATATTTAATTATAAAATATATATACTAAATATAAACTAAATTTATTATTAAATAAATAATTTATTTCAATTAGTTATTACAATAACTAGTATTATTATAACTTATTAACTAATAATTATTAATAAACAATTGTTAATAGATTACATTTCATGATTAATCCTTAAATATTAATCTAATTCATTTTAAATTTAATAGAAATAGCATTTTAAATTAATAACAATTATTTTAAATATTAACAATTTTTGTTAAATATAATAATTAAATTATTATATAATTATTCTATTTTGTCTACTATTAGACAAGATATTAAATGATAATAAATATTATTAGTATAAATTTAACATGATAATACTTTATTAACAATATATAAATAATTAACAATTATTAGTAAAAATTATATTTAAATTAATAAATTTAATATTTATAATTAATTACTTAATAATTATAAAAAATAATTTAATTAAATCAAATATTTAAATGATATTAGTTAATAATTGTTAACTAATATTATTTTATTAAATTATATTAATAAAATTATAATAATTATAAAATTATTTAATCAATAATTTTAATTTTAACTTGCTTATTAATTAGAATAAGAATAATTAATAAAAATTAACTCTTAGGTCATTTATTTTCAAAACCTAAAGAGGATTTGTCAATATTTACTTTAATATATATTAATTAGTTGCTTTATGTTATTAGCTGTGCAAATGTATTAATAAATTTAATTAAAATTCTAATACTAAAAGTATTTTAATACTAAATGTTGTTTAGTATTAATTATATAATTAAATTAAATTATTAAATATTAAATATCCTAAATGTTCCAAAAATTATTAATAGTCATAGGAAAATTTGATAATTATACAAATATAATTATTTGTATTAATATTTATAATTTAAATATTATTACTGAAATTAGCAATTTCAAATAATGGTACTAATTTAGTATTAATTATTTAAAGAAATAATATATCTTTAACAATATATTAAATAAATTCTTATTAATTATTTAATATAATAGAATATTAATTAATTAATATTATTAATTATCTAAATATTAGTTTGATAAATTATACATAATTATTATTCAATTGTTTAAAAAATTAATATTATTATCTAATTAAATTACTAATATAAATATATAATATTTATTATATTAGAATAAATATTTAATTTAAATATTTAATATATAATAATATTATATATTAAATAAATTAAATAAATTATAATGATAAACATTTACTTGTTAATTATTATAATTTAACTATTATATTTAATTTATTAACTATTATTATATCTATTAAGATTTAATATTACAAATTGTTATTAAATAGTCATAACTAATTTTATATACGTAATATTAATTGAATTATTAATAAAATTAATAAACTATAATTAATATAAACAATAATATTATAATAAATTTATTGATATTTCATAAATTTTTTATTAATAAGTAGGAGATTTGAACAATTATCTATTTCAAATTATTATAACCTTTTGTTTTGCCATAAAACAATTGTTTCTGTTCATACAAGCTTATTCCAAATAAAATAATATAAAATTACTAATATTTCAAAGATTAATAAGTAAAAATATATAAAATAAATTTATTTTTTGAACACGTTCAAAATAATTATGACTATTTGAACAATTATATATTTTCAATCATTATAACCTTTTGTTTTGTTATAAAACAATTATTTATCTTCATAAAAGCTTATTCGAATAAAATAATACTAATCTAGTAATATTATGAAATTTAATAACTAATAGATTTAAAAAATAAATTTGTTTATTGAACCAATTCAAATAGTTAAGGCTATATGAATAATTATCTATTTCAAATTGTTATGACCTTTTGTTTTGTCGTAAAGCAAATGTTTTTGTTCATATAAGTTTGTTCGAAATAAAATAATATTAATTTATTAATATTTCAAAAATTAATAAGAGATTTAATAAATAAATCTATTTACCATACTAGTTCAATTAGTTATAACAATTTGAACACTTATTTATTTCAAATCGTACTAAATTAATAATTTGTTAATAAATTTGAATCGTACCTTTTGTAATTTAAACTTATTAAAAGTTTTTTAATTGAGTTGTCATAAAACAACAACTAAAAAATTAGAAAATATTACCTTTTAAATCTCTTAGTTATTAATTTTTTATATTTGGAATCTTATAATTCAAATATTCATAACTATTTAATATTATTCTAATTTAAGTTTAAATTTGTTTAATTTAAAAATTAAATATTTAATTTCAAATCTATTTTAAAGTAAAAATATTATAAATAATTATAATAATTAATAAAACAAATTATATATATTATTATATTTATAATTATTTAAATTATAATTATTATAATTTATTAATATAAAAATATTTATATTACAATTCATATAAATTTTAAATTATTTACTGGAATTGTTGATATTATTTCCAACTTATTAATATTGGAAATAATTTGGTATAAAATTTATACCTAAATTATTATAATTAATCTAATTAGATAGGTTATTATTTTATTAATAATAAAACTATTATTATCAACTATAATAGATTTAATTAGTGAATATTAATAAACTTGTATAATTATTAATAGTTTTATTATTAAGTAATGGAACTTATTATTATAATAATATATAGCTAAATATAATTCTATTTACTAGCGTTAATAAAATTATTCAATATTATAAATCCTATATAATAATTTTACTTTAAAATTAATATAATCCAGTTAATTATATAATCAAAATAATTTTAAATAATTATTATTTATTTATAATTAATTATATATTAATATATTAAAATATAAATATTAAATATTAATAAGATTTAAATTTATTATATATATTTATAATTAATATATAATTTATTTAAAATTAATAATTTTAAATATGAATATCATTAATAAATATTCCCCAAATCTAAATAATAACTATATTTAATTTAATAAAATAATTAATATAATGTTAATTTATATAACTTAATATTATTATATAATTGATAGTTTATAAATTAATATATAATATAATTTACTATTATTATAATTGTTATAATATAATATTTTATATTTAATATAAATAATTATATACACATTTATAACTAATAGTTTATCATAAATTATTTTATATTATAATTATTACTATTAGTCATTAATTTTACAAACATGAAACAAATATTAATAATATTAATTATTATTATATATAAATAATAAATTTATATCAAATTAGTTACAAGATTAAAATTTTATAATTTATATATTTTAAAAATAATCTTATTATTAGTTAAATTAACTAATAAATAATATTATATTCTTGAACTAGTTTTACATTAAATTTATTGTTATTAATAATTTCAAAAAATTATGACATTTTGTTTTGTTATAAAACAACTGTTTCAGTTCATACAAGCTTCTTATAATTATTGAATTAATAACAGAATTAACAAATATTATATTAATTTCTATAAATTTTTATTATTAAAATTAATTATTATTTCACTAATAATTATCAAACTATTTGAACAATTGTCTATTTAAAACCATTATGACATTTTGTTTTGTTATAAAATTATTATTACTAATAATAATCTTATATATTATTTTATTAAGATTAAACTATTTTATTATTATTTTTCTATTCATATAGTTTAATTATCGATTATTTATTATATAAATTATATCTTGTACTTATTTAGAAATTATATTGATAATTTATTAATTGCTTTAATAATTTGATATATAACTAAACTATTTATTATCATAATTAAATCTAATTCTATTTTTTAATTTATAGTAATTATTACAACTAAACTATTTATATGTATTTATATTAATATTGAATAATATTATTATAATAATTTAATAATTATTATTATTTATTTATGACCTATTTAACTTATAGCTTAAATAATAAATTATTTATAGTTATTATAAGACATGTTATATTAGTTTTATAATAATAATAATATTATTAAATAGGTCGTAGGAGCACATTTTAATTAATAATTTTAAATTCATTACTATTATTATTAAATATAAAATGATTATATTATAATTTATAATATAAATAATTAATATTATAATATTAGAAATTATAATTATTATTACAATTGATATTAAGTTGAAATAAGTATATTATAATATATTAATTATAAAATATAATTATTTTATATTGTATAATTAAGTTTATAATAATTATATTTAGTTGTTATACTATAGTATAATCAATTATTATAATAATATAATTAATATGAATTGTAATAATAAAATTTTAACTATGACTTATTACTTATTAATTATTAATTAATTAATATTATATTAATAAATAATTATAATTAATAACTTTAATAATTTATAATAAATATAGTTTAAATTATCTATTTACCGATAATAACAATTATTATTATAATTTAATAATAATTATATAAAATAATTTCAAATAAATCCTAAATACAATTATTAATTAATATTAAATAATTATAAGTTGGATAATTTAATATTTCATTATAAATATTTATAATAATTATTAATAAATAATTAATATAACTATAACAATATATAAGTTAATTATAATTAAATTAAAAGATTATGTTTAATTATATCTATTATATTTATCAAATATAAATAAAAAAATAAAAATAATAATTAATTGATTTTATAATTTGGTAAAATCAAATAGTCATAATTATTTGAACTAGTTATATAATTTAACTATTTTATTAATTACTAATAAATATTAATTATTAATTTCTATTTTTATTATTATAATTAATTATTTTAACTAATTAAGTAATCAATATTAATTAAATATTAAATGTTAATTAATATAAATAAAATGACTCTTTTATTTATATTTAACAAATAGAAATAATATTGGACAAAAGGTTAATGGATGGCATTCTTTCTAAAGCTTACTAGTAAGGATGTAACATGGAAAGGACTTTGGATGATTCCCACAGCCATTTTGTATAGTTATGGAGATGACTCGTGGGTACAATTGCAGATAATTATTAAGAATTATAATAATAATTAACTAAATTAATTATTATCTCTTAATTATTTATTATAATACTATTGTTCAAATAGTTACTAATTGTTATTATTAATTAAGTTACTATATAATAATCATAATAATATTTTTTAATTATTATTTAAATTACTAATATTATAAAATTATTAATTATTTTTAGTTTAATAATCATAACTATTTATTAAATGGTAATAAATATTAAAATTTATATTCTATTATTAATAATTATTAACAATTGTTTTAGTTCATAAAAGTTTATCCAAAATGAAATAATCCAATTTAAATTTAACATATATTAATATAAAAGCAACATTTAAACTATTGCAAAATATTAATATATATATTAAACTAATATATATTACGATATTTACAAAATATTAATAAAGTAATATGTTAATAGACTAATAAATTAGTATTATTTTATTTTGAACAACCTTGTATGATAAAAAACCAATTGTTATATGACTAAAGAAAAGGTAATAATGATTTGAAACAAATAATTGTTGAGATAGCCATAATTATTTAAATTGATTCGGTAAACAAATTCACTTTTTAAATCACTTAGTTATAGATTTTTGAAATATTAATAAATTAGTATTATTTTATTCTAAGTAAGCTTATATGAATTGAAATAATTGTTTTATGACAAAACAAAAGGTCATAATAATTTTAAATAGACAATTATTCAGATAGTCGTAACTATTTGAATTTGTTTAGTAAACAAATTTATTTTTTTAAACTCTTGCTTATTAACTTTTGAAATATTAAGAAATTAGTATTATTTTATTTTGGATAAGCTTTTATGAACTGAAACAATTGTGAATGTTAAATAGATTTATTTGTTCAAATATTTTGCTTATTAATTTTTTGAATGTTAATAAATTTGGATTATTTTATTCTGAATAAGCTTGTAAGATATGAAACAAATATTTTATGAATAAAAAAATATTAGAACGATTTGAAATAGATAATTATTCTAATGGTTTTAACTTTTTGAACTGATTCTATAAGCATATTTATTTTTTAAATCTCTTACTTATTAATTTTTGAAATATTATTAAATTAGTATTATTTTTAACCGAATAAGCTTCTATGATTAGAGATAATTGTTTTATGACAAAACAAAGATCTTAACAATTTAAGATTGATAATTGTTCAAATAGTTATAACTATTTGAACTGGTTGGATAAATAGATTTATTTTTTAAATCTCTTATTAATTTTTGAAATATTAATAAATTAGTATTATTTTATTTCAAATAATCTTGTATGATCAAAAACAATTATTTTATGACAATACAAAAGTTCATAATGATTTGAAATATTAACTGTTTCAGTAAACAGATTTATTTTTTTAAAATTCTTATTAATTTCAAAAATATTAATAAATTAGTATATTTTATTTTGTTAGGCTTGTATTAACTGAAATAATAGATTTATGACAAATAAAAATAATTAAATTATTCGAATAGCTATTTATTTAATCAATTAATAAATAAACATATTTAATTTTTAAATCAATTACTTAAATAGTAAAAATTAAACAATAAATTTAGTAACAAAATATTTAATAGATAATTATTAAATATTTTAATTAATAGATATAATATTGATATAGCTATTATCTATTTTTAATCAGGAAACCAAAAAAATATATATTATATAAATATACAATCTATTAAATAGATTTAATAATTAATAAATTATTAATTATCATGTGAATCAATAATTGGTTATAACGATTTAAAATAGACAATTGTTCAAATAGTAATAACTATTTGTACTTGTTCAGTAAATAGATTTATTTTTTTAAAAATCTTATTGTTATTAATGTTTTGAATGTTACTAAATTAGTATTAATTTATTCTAAATAACCTTTTATGAACTAAAACAATTATTTTATAACCAAATAAAACATAAGAACAATTTGAAATAGATAATTATTCTAATAGTCTTAACCATTTGAATTGATTCCATAAAAAATTTATTTTTTAAATCTCTTAGTTATTAATTTTTGAAATATTATTAATTTAGTATTATTTTAATCTAAATAAGCTTGTACGAAGAAAACAATTGTTTTACGACAAAGGAAAAGGTCATAGTGATTTGAAATAGATAATCATTCATATAGTCTTAACTATTTTAACTGGTTCTACAATTAGATTTATTTTTTAATTTTCTTGGTTATTAAGTTTTAGAATATTATTAAATTAGTTTTATTTTATTTCGAATAAAATAGTATAAACAAAATCAATTGTTTGATGATAAAATAAAAGGTTATAATGATTTGAAATAGATAAATTTTAAAATAGTCAAAACTATTTGAAATGGTTTGGAAAGCAGATTTACTTGTTAAATCTCTTACTGATTAATTTTCTAAATATTAAAAAATAGTATTATTAATGATATTAATAATGATTTATTTTAATAATTAATTTTAACCATAATTATTTCAAATCAAATTAACTTATTTAATATTTATATCAATTAATTCAATAAATATATATTTATTAATATTAATAAATTTAATATTTAAAAATTAATAATTTATATATTTAAATTAATTTATATTAGTTAAATTAATATAAAATTAAATAATATAGTTAATAAATATGGTTATTTGATATTATTAAAATCAAATAATAAATTTAAATAGATATTATAACTGTATAGATTATACTAAATTATATAATCTATACAATTATTAAATTAATTAAATAATAATTAAATATTTAATTAATTTATAAATAATTATTAAAATTACTAGTTATATTTAATACTATAATATATATTAATTTTAAATATTAAATCTAATTTATTTATATAATTAAATCAAATAGATTAATAAAAGTTAATCTATACACTTAATAACTAGTGAAAATATTATAATTGAATAATATTAATTTAGTATAATCTATTATGAATTATATTAACTTATTAATTAATCTATATAATTAATAATTAAGAATATTGTAATTTATTTAATATGAAACCAATCATATTAATTTCTTTAATTATCTTTAATATTAATTTGAAAAAATATTAATAATATTTATTTATTCATAGAATAAATATTTTTAATTTAATTACTATTTGAATTAAAATATTTAATTATCTATTTTAATTGTAATCATATAACTATATTTTTTATTTAATATTATATAAAATATTTAATTTAACAATTAAATTAATTTAGTTATTAATATTTATAAATTAATTATAATATTTAAATATTAAATAAACTATTATTAATATAAAAATTTAAGAATAGTTTATTTAATTATATATAATTAAATAATTATTACTTAGTCATAAGTAAAAATCTAAGTGATTTAATAAATGACCTTTTGTTTTATCATAAAGCAATTGTTTTTTATCATACAAGCTTATTCGAAATAAAATAATACTAATTTATTAATATTTCATAATTTAAGTTATTATAAAACAATTTGAAAAATTAATATATTAATAATTATAATTATATTATAAATAATGCCATTAAGATATTATTAATATTATAACCAATTGTTTATTAAATAAATTATATATTAAGATTCTTACCATAATATCATTAATTATGATATTATCTAATTATAATATGATATTATATCTATTATAGGATTTTTATAATTATTAATTTATAATGTTTACTAAGATTATAATTAGTCTGATAGATAATTAATATATTAAATTAACTTAATATAAATTAACTATTTATAAAATAATAATTATCTAATATAACTATTATTAAAATAATAATTTATATAATAGTTATTTATATATATCATTGTTTATAAATAATATTTTATGAGTACCATTAAAATAGTTTAAATGAAATTATTCAATTGGATAATTTGAAATACTATACTTTTATAATCAGGTCCTTAAATGGAGGGATAACATACTCTTTAGAATCATTTTCGTTATCAAGTTCATTAGTATTATTTGAATTTTAAAAATCAATCCTTTAATCGTTATCATGATTATCTTCCTGTTCATTTAATTATCAAATAATTAATACTATATTTAATAATTCTTAGAAATAATTAAAATTAATAATATTAAATCATTAAATAATATTCTAATAATATATATTATTATGATATTTGTTCAAATGGTCTTAACTATTTGAATTGCTTTGAAAACTAGCTTTAATTTTTAAATCTCTTATTTAATAATTTTGAAAAATATTAATAAAGTAGTATTAAAATATTGAAAATTAATATTTACAATATTCATAATATAGTTTAATCTATTTTGTGTAAATAAATTGTGATTATTTATAATATTTCTATTATTATCTTATATAATATTTAATACTATATTTAAATATTTAAATGAATTTTAATGATAATTCATTTAAATTAAGTCATTAATTTATAATTTTACTAAATACTAAATAGTTAAAACTATTAACCTTTTATTTAGTCATGAAATATTATTTTAATGATATTATAAAATTATTAATATAAATTAATATTATAACTTATATATAATGATTATATTCGATAGATATAAATTATAATTATTAATTTATATATGAAACATATTATATTTTAAATAATATTTATAATATATTTATAATTAATATTAATTATTATTAAGCTATTATTATATATAAATCAATATTTATTATAATTATTATCTATTTTATTAAGATTATATATTATGAAAAATTAATTATTATAATAAAATTATAATCATATATTATTACAATATATTCTTAATAAATTATTAGATATTAATATATTAAAAAGCTTTAGTTAAATTAAGGATAATTTATAATAATAAATTATAATATATTAACACTATTAATAGCTATCCCCAGATTTATAATAATATATCCAATTAAAAATGTTTTAATACTTAAATAGATATTAAGATATCTTATTATTATTAATAATGATTATTAATATAATATTATAATCTAATTATATTATGATATAATACATTGAGTAATATATTAGATTATTAATAATATATTTAATATTATAATATTAATGATTAATATAATATATTACACTAATTATCATAAATTAGTAATTTAATATTAAATTGAATTGTTATTGGATTAACAATAATAATCCAAAAGTAGCTTATATTGATAATTGATATAAATATTAAATTATTGTTTACTCTTAGATTTAATGATTAATAGTTAAAAGCATAAAAAATTTTTATGTGAGAAAGGCAAGTGATACTAATCCATCTCTGTGTATGACTCTTACTAACTGGAAAAAATAGAGAACAAGACAAGAAATTAAAGCCTTTTCAGTTGGGTAGATAAACCAATTATCCTCTCCTAAACATCTTAGAAATCTAATAGTATTCAATATAATATAATATAATATAATATATAAATTAATAATATTAATAACTATATAATATATATAGTTATTATATATTTTAATTATTTAATATCATTAACTATATAATGAATAATTAATATTTAATTAATTATTAATTAATGAATATTGATGTATTTTAAGTTAATTTATATATCATTGATATATCTATTTTATCTATTAAATAGATAAAACAATTTCAAATTATTAAAATATTATTGATTATTGAATAAACAATTGGTTTATGACAAAACAAATGGTCATAATGATTTGAAATAGATAATTGTTCAAATAGTCATAACTATTTGAATGTGTTCAGAAAATAGCTTTATTTTCTAAAATTATACTTATTAATTTTTGGAATATTAATAAATTTATATTATTTTATTCAAAATATGCTTGCATGAACAAAACCAATTGTTTTGTGACAAAACAAAATGTCATAATTTTTTAAATAGATAATTGTTTAGATAGTCATAACTATTTCAACTTGATTGATAAGAAAATTCATTTTTTTAATTCTGTTACTCTTTAATTTTTGGAATATTATTTTATCTCAAATAGGCTTATATGAACTGAAGCAATTATTTTATTACAAAACAAAAGCTCATGATCATTTGAAATAGATTATTATTCAAATAGTTATGACTGTTTGAACTTATTCGGCAAACATATTTATTTTTTAAATCTTTTACTTATAAATTGTTGAAATATTAATAAATTAATATTATTTTATTTCGAATAAACTAGTATGAACAAAAACAATTGTTTTATGACAAAACAAAAAGTCATAACAATTTGAAATAAATAATTGTTCAAATAGTCATAATGATTTAAACTTATTTAGTAAACAGATTTATTTTTAAATCTTTTACTTATTAATTATCTTAATTTAATAAATTTTATTATTTTATTCAAAATAAGCTTGTATGAACAGAAAAAATCATTTTATGACAAAGCAAAAGGTTATAGCGATTTCTAATAAATAATTGTTCAAATAATTATAATTATTTAAACTTGTTCAGTGAACAGATTCATTTTTTAAATCTCTTAATTATTAATTTTCAAAATATTAATAACTTAATATTATTTTATTTCGAATAAGCTTATATGAATTGAAATAAATTTTTTATGACAGAAGAAAATGTCATAACGATTTGAAATAGATAACTATTCAAATAGTCATGACTGTTTGATCTAGTTCAGTAAACATCTTTAATTTTTTACATTTTTTACTTACTAATTGTGAAAATATTAATAGATTTATATAATTTTAATCTGAATAAGCTTTGAATAAATAGAAACTATTATCTTATAATAGAACAGAAAGTCATAATGATTTGGAATAAATAATTGCTTAAATAGTCTTAATTTGAACCAATTTGATAAATAGATTTATTTTTTAAAATTTTTATTAATTTTTGAAATATTAATATATTACTATTATTTTATTTCGAATAAACTTATATGAACAAAAACATTAGTTTTATAACAAAACAAAAGGTAATAACAATTTGAAATAGATAATTGTTCAAATAGTCATTATTATTTAAATTGGTTAGGTAAACAGAATTATTTTTTAATTCTCGTACTTATTAATTTTTGAAATTTTAATAAATTTATTTTATTTATTCTAAATAAGCTAGTATGAATTGAAAATATTGTTTTATGACAAAACAAAAGGTCATAATGATTTGAAATAGATAATTATTCATATAGTTTTAACTATTTGAACTAGTTTAGCAAACAATTTTATTTTTTAAATCTCTTAGTTATTAATTTTTAGAATATTATTAGATTAGTTTTATTTTATTTATAAATTATCTAAACTATTATTTATAATTTAAAAATTAATAAACATATATCATGAAATTTTTAATTAAATTATTTAATTAATAATTATTAATTTAGAAGATAATTATATTCCTTATAGTCTTAACTATTTAAACTTAAATTAGAATAATATTCAAATAGTTGTTTGATCAACTTATTTTATTTTAATAAGTTTATTATTTTATCTAATTGTAAGTTAAAATTGGTGTATGACAAAACAAATGGTCGTAATGATTTGAAATAGATAATTATTTAAATAGTCATAACTATTTGGAATAAATTTAAACTTAAATTAGAATAATATTCAAATAGTTATATAAATATTAAACAATTAACAATTTCAAAAATTAATAATAAGAGTTTAAAAAATAAAATCTGTTTACCGAACTAGTTTAAATAGTTATGACTATTTGAACAATTCTATACTTCATATCATTATAACCTTTTGTTTTGTCATAAAACAATACGAATCTAATAATATTCAAAAAATTAATAACTAAGGGATTTAAAAAAATAAATTTGTTTGCCAAACCAATTCAAATCGTTATGAGCTTTGTCTTGTCATAAAATAATTTTCTTAATTCATACTAGCTTATTAGAAATAAAATAAAACAAATTTATTAATATTTCAAAACTTAATAAATAAGAGATTTAAAAAATAATTCTGTTTATCTAACCAATTCAAAAAAATTATACTATTTGAACAATTAGAGATTTCTAATCATTATTACTTTTTGTTTTGTCATAAAACAAATGTTTTTGTTCATATAAGTTTATTTGGAATAAAGTAACACTAATATATTAATATTTCAAAATTTAATAAGTGATTTAAAAAATAAATCTATGTATCAAACTAGTTCAAAAAGTTATGACTATTTGAGTAATTATTTATTTCAAATCGTTATGACTTTTTGTTCTGTTATAAAACAATTGTTTCTATTTATACAAGCTTATTTGGATTAAAATAATACTAATGTGTTAATATTTTTGACAATTAATGAGTAAAAATTTTTAAAAATAAATATGTTTACCACACTCGATCAAATAATCACGGTAATTTGAATAATTATCTATTTCAATGACTTTTTGCTTTGTCATAAAAGAATTGTTTCAATTCATATAAACTTATTCAAAATAAAATAATACTAATTTATTAATAATCCAAAAATTTATAATAAAGAGATTTAAAAAATGACTTTGTTTTCTAAACAAATTTAAATAATTATCTATTTGAAATAGCTATAATCTTTTTGTTTTGTCATAAAAGAATTTTTTTCTATTCATCTAAGCTTATTTTGAATAAAATAATATATATTTATTAATATTTAGACAATTAATAAGTAAAAGATTTAAAAATAAATCTCTTTACCAAACAAGTTCAAATCAATATGGCCATAATTATTTGAATAATTTGATAAACTGATTTATTTTTTAAAACTCCAACTTCTTAATTTTTGAAATATTAATAAAGCAAATTATTTTATTTTGGGAAAACTTTTATGTACTGAAATAGTTATTATATGATAAAATAAGAGGTCATAATGATTTTAAATAGATAATTGTTCAAATAGTCATAATTATATGAACTTATTCAGTAAATAGATTTTTTTAAAATTTCTTATTAATTTTCTAAATTTTAATAAATTAGTATTACTATATTTCGAATAAGCATGTACGAACTGAAATAATTATTTTTTTACTAAACAAAAAATCAGAATAATTTGGACTAGATAATTATTCTAATAGTCTTAACTATTTAAACTACTTCGAAAAACACATTTATTTTTAAATCCTTATTAATTTTTGAAATAGTAGTAAATTGGTATTATTTTACTTTGAATAATTTTGTAATAATAGAAACAATTATTTTATAATAAAACAAAATGTCATAACGATTTGAAATAAATAACAGTTCAAATAGACATGACTATTTATATAATCGATAATTTAATTATTTTAATAATTAATAATAATTATTTATTAACGAATAAATAAATATATTATTTAAGATTAATATTATAGAAATATAGCCTATTCTGAAGTAGGCAATTACTAGTTCATAAAAGCTTATGCAAAATAAAATAATATTACTTTATTAATATTTCAAAAATTAAGAAGTTGGAGATTTTAAAAATAAATCAGTTTAAATAATTATGGCAATTTAAACAATTATCTATTTCAAATTATTATAAACTTTTATTTTGTCATAAAACAATTGTTTTTCATTGTATAAGCCTATTCAGAGTAAAATAATAGTAATTTTTAATATTTCAATAATTAGGGCTAAAAATAAATTAAGAACATTTAACTAATTCGACAATTAAAATTTTATAAGCGTTATATGCTTAAAATTATTAATATTATTAATAACTGAAATTTAATATTCAATTATTTATTTATTCAAATATTATTAATAATTGAAATAAATTAATCATTATTTATTTTTTAAATCTCTTATTCATTAATTTTTGAAATATTAATAAATTAGTATTATTTATTTTGAATAATTGTTATTAATATTTTTCAAATATTGGTATCTATTTGCTTATGACAAAACAAAAAATTATCTATTTATTATTCACTATTAATTATTTTATAAAATAATGAAATAAATAATTTGTTAATTATTTTAAATTAATAACATATTAGTCATGATAATTTAAACTTAAATTAGAATAATATTCAAATAGTAAAAATAACAAAATAATTTTTGCATATAGGGATTTGAACTATTTATTACTTAAATTACAATATTAATAATATTATTAATATTTATAATTAATTTATACTAATTAAATTATCACTTGAAATATATATGATTAAACTATTATAATTATTGATTATGCTAATTTGAAATATTAGCAATAATTATAATTAAATATTAATTAATTGAAAAATAGATTTATTTTTAGAATTAACTATAATATTTTAAATTAATTAATTCAAAATTATTTTGTTAATAATACTAGTAATTATTTTATTACAAAACAAAAGCTCACGATGATTTGAAATAGATTATTTTTTAATATAATAATAAATATTACATAGTTTATTAATTATTATATTATAATTAATTTATAGTTATTATTAATAATTGTATTATAATTAGTTGTAACTATATTATAATTATAAATTGAGATAGATATATAATAACATAATGACTTCATTATATAAATCAGATATAATTTGACTATAATTAAATTAACAACTATAAATATTTATTATTCTTAAATATATTTTTTATATATTAAAATAATTTAATATCATTTTATTAATATAATTTATTATATAAATAATATTACATTTATTAATATTATATATAATTAACATATATATGTATAATTAATAAGTTTATATTTTTTAAATTATATAATTTATAATATATAAATAATGAATTATCAATATTATTACAAATATAACTATTATCGAAATATTATTAAATTAGTATTATTTTATTCTAAATAAAATATTGCTAAGTAACTATAAGTATTAGTTAATTTGATTATAATATAAACAATTATTATAATCACAATATTTTATTATAATAATTTTAATATTTATAAATATAATTTGATTAATAATATTAATAATATTATATTTAATATTATAATTTATTGCTTATAAGAATAAATAATTATATTTATTTAATCAAATAATCTCCAATTATAACTAATAATTTATTAATAATATTACATTATATTATAAATATTAATTATTATTTATAATTATATTAGGCTATTAGAATAATATTTATAGTATTAATTATATTATATATTTATTATTATATATTTTGAATTATTATATAATTATAATTAATTTATATTGTAAGCGATAGTTATATTAATTATAAATTATTTATAATATTAATAACTATTAATACTATAATTATAACTTAATTCTAATTATTAAGTTATAATAATAATAATATTAATAAAAAATTAAATTATGAATAATTTAATATTGAATTAGCTATAACAAAACTAATTTTAGTAATAAATTTAATATTTAGTTTACTTTAAACTAAATATATTAAAAATTTTCTAACTAATTTAATTAATATCTTATTATAATTATATATAACTATTTATTAGGTAATTTATTAATAAGAGATTTAAAAACTAATACTAATCTATTCATATTTAAATAATAATTGAAATAGTAAAACAATTATTTATATTAGCAAACAAATTCTTGATAATATATTGAATATATTAACTTATGATTAATATTAATATTAATTATATTTTAGGTTTTATTTAATTAATTTTTAATTAAATATTATATTTATTTAACTATAAATAATATATATTATTCAATATATCAAATTAAAATATTAATTTTAATAAATAAATAGTCAAAATAATTAACTATAAAAATCGTCACTGAATTAATATTTATAAAATATTATAAAATTAATATTCAAATATTTTAAAATATTTAACTAATATTAAATATTAGTAATATCAAACAATATATTATATATTGTATTAGCTTATATAATAATTAATATTATTAGAAACAATTGTAAATATTTTAATTATTGTTATTAATTAATATTAGTTAATTTATTAATTAACATTTATTAATTAGTAAATGTAATTAATTAATTATATACTATTTGATAATAATTTTAATTAATATTTATACTATAATATAAAATATTAATTATGTTAAATATTTATAATTAATAATAATTGTTAATTAGGATATATGTGTATTAGAATATATTAATTATTATTATTAAATGTATAACCCATTTAAATTTAATTATTATTAAAATTATTTTAATATTTAAAATATTAAATAAGTTAATAGAGATTATTAAACTAATATAATAAGTTAAATTATCAACTAATTGATAATTATATAAGATTATATAAGTTAATATTTGAATTATGTTTTAAATAAATGTTTTGTTCATAAAATTGATAGATAATATCAATTTAGTATGATTATAATATACTAATAAATCTTCAGAATTTAATAATTATTTTTATCATTAATAATGATTTATTATTATTATTATTATTAAATATTATAATTTATTAATTAAATTTATTATTAGTTATAAGCAATAAATTATAATATTAAATAATTCAAATTAATTATTTATAAGCTTGTATAACTATTTCTTATTATTAATATTAAATATTATTAAATTTTAAATTAAATTTATATAAATTTAATAATATTTATATATTGTTTGATTTAATTGTAAATCAATAATTATTTAATAATAATTAATTAAATTAATTCAATAATATATTAATTTAAATTAATTATTAATACAATATTAATTTTTTATAATTCAATAAATTTATATAATTATTTAATATTAAATTTATTACTTATATAATAATTTCTTTAAATATTAAATTATATTTATTTCAAATTAAAAGTAATATTTATTTGATCATTCAAAATAATTACTGATAAATTAAAATTTAATGTTAAATAGTTTGAATTATAAACTAAATATAATTTATTTTTGTTATCTAATAACATTATCATATATTAATAAGTTCATACAAGCTTAATATTGTAATAGATAATAATATTAATTATAATTATTCTAAATATAAATTTGGTTTAATAATTATTCTAATAGTATAAATAATTAGTTATAATTAGTTTATTAACTTATATAAGTATATTAGTAATTCCAATAAAGCTTACCTATTGAGAAAATAATTAGTTATAATTGTTATAAATAATTACTTATTTGATTTTATAAATTAAATAGTATTAATTAATTAAGTTGTATAAATAAATTAATATTTATACAATTATTACTATTAGTTTAACAATTTGTATTAACAATTGGAGATAGATAATTGTTTAAATAGTCATGACTATTTAAACTGGTTTGATAAAGAGATTTAGTTTTTAGATCTCTTATTAATTTTCAAAATAGTAATAAAATAGTATTATTTTATTCTAAATAATTTTGTATGAATAGAAACAATTGGTTTTGGAACATTAATTTTTAAATAAATTTATTTTTAAAATTTTTACTTATTAATTTTTGGAACATTAATAAATTTATATTATTTTATTTGAAATAAGCTTGAATGAATAGAACCAATTGTTTTATGACAAAACAAAAGGTTGTAATGTTTTGAAATAGATAATTATTAAGTAGTCATAACTATTTGAGCTTATTTGATAAACAGATTTATTTTTTTAATTCTCTTACTTTTTAATTTTTGGAATATTAATAAATTATTATTATTTTATTTCAAATAAGCTAACATGAATTGAAACAATTGTTTTATTACAAAACAAAATGTTACAATGATTTATTAATATATTAATGAATGATTAGGCTTTTATATAGTATTAGTAATAAATGTTATAAATTATAAGAATATAATTATTTATCTCAATTATTTAATTTATCAAATAATATAATTTAAATAATAATATAATAATACTATATAAAAATTAGATTTGAAATAATACTAATTTAATAAGAGATTTATAAAATAAATATGTTTTCTAAACCAATTCAAATAGTTAAAACAATTAGAATAATTATCTATTTCAAATCGTTCAAAACTTTTGTTTAGTCATAAAATCTTTGTTTCATGTCTTACAAGCTTATTCGGAATAAAATGATCAAATTTATGAACATTTGGAAAATTAATAAGCAAAAAATTTGAAAAAATAAATTTGTTTACCAAACAAGTTTAAATAGGTATGACTATTTGATCAATTATTTTTATAAAACCATTCTGACCTTTTGTTTTGACATAAAATAATTATTTCAATTCATAAACTATAATTAATATAAACAATAATATTATAATAAATTTATTGATATTTCATAAATTTTTAATTAATAAGTAGGAGATTTGAACAATTACCTATTTTAAATTGTTATGACCTTTTGTTTTGTCGTAAAACAAATGTTTTTGTTCATATAAGTTTGTTCGAAATAAAATAATATTAATTTATTAATATTTTAAAAATTAATAAGAGATTCAATAAATAAATCTATTTATCATACTAGTTAAATTAGTTATAACAATTTGAACATTTATTTATTTCAAATCATACTAAATTAATAATTAGTTAATAAATTTGAATCGTACCTTTTGTAATTTAAACTTATTAAATTTTTTTTAATTGAGTTGTCATAAAACAACAGCTAAATAATTAGAAAAATATTACATTTTAAATCTCTTATTAATTTTTTATATTTGGAATCTTATAATTCAAATATTCATAACTATTTGAATATTACTCTAATTTAAGTTTAAATTTGTTTAATTTAAAAATTAAATATTTAATTTCAAATCTATTTTAAAGTAAAAATATTATAAATAATTATAATAATTAATAAAACAAATTTTATATATTATTAGATTTATAATATATAGTATATTTATAATTATTAAATTATTATTATTATAATTTATTATATAAAAATATTTATATTACAATTCATATAAATTTTAAAATATTTACTGGAATTGTTGATATTATTTCCAACTTATTAATATTGAAATTAATTTGGTATAAAATTTATACCTAAATTATTATAATTAATCTAATTAGATAATCTAATTAGATAAGTTATTATTTTGTTAATAATAAAACTATTATTATCAACTATAATAGATTTAATTAATGAATATAATAAACTTGTATAATTATTAATAGTTTTATAATTA
>NW_019167833.1:0-85413 GCF_002303985.1 Durio zibethinus | reverse complement strand
TAATTAATTATTTTATTTTGATAATTAATACAAATAAATCTAATTCTTATTTCATACCTATTAATAATTTTATTTAATTATCTATAACCCCTTGATTTAATATTATTTTATAATATGTCTAATAATTATTATATTATTTAATAATTAATAAGAAATATATATTAAAATAAATAAATATTTTTATAATATTAATAAATATAATTAATATTAATAATAGATTATCATTATTATAATAATTACAAACAAATGCTAAGTCCTTATTAATTTAGTATATTAATTAAATACAAATATTTATTAATATAATAAATTAATTATTAGTAATTAATTTAATATTCATTAATTAAATAATTAATTAGCATTACTTTATTCTTAATTATTTAATTAATATTATTATAAATATTAATATTTGAACTTATTAATATTTCAAAATAAAATAAAATATTATTATTAAATTTATTTATTTAATTAAAATAAATTAAAGGTTGTTATAATAATTAAATAATTAGAACACAACTCTAAGTCCTTATTAATTTTTGAAATAGTTCAAATATCTATTTGAACTGTTTTATTTGATAATATTATTGAATGATAATACTCATCTTCAAAGGGAATTTTTGGCATATTAATAAATATTATATTTATATTTAATATTTTAGTTATTAAATATTCATTAATTAATAATTAATTAAATAATGAATATTTTGTTAATCATTATTAAATAAATATTGCATTATTAATATTTCTATTAATTGGGCATTATATCATAGAAATATTAAGTAATAATATGAAATATTATTATTTAATATTATTTTGTTAATTAAAAATAATTAATTATTAATTATTTAAATTAATATTTTAATAATATTATTATTATATTTTAATAATAATATTGAATTATTAATATTAATAATAATGGCTGAATAGAAAGTGTTCTTGCAACATTAACAAGAAAAACACATAGTTATATTATAATTAAAAGATTAATTAATTCAGTCTTTATTTAATATTAATATTGATTAATTATTAATATTAAAATAAATATTGACAATATAGTTCCTTATTTTAATTAAATATAAATAATTTTTAATATTTAAAATAATTGTTATTAATTTAAAATGCTATTTCTATTAAATTTAAAATGAATTAGATTAATATTTAAGGATTAATCATGAAATTTAATCTATTAACAATTATTTGAATTAATTAAAATATAAATATTTAATTAAATTATTATTATAAATACTTATAATTCATTATTAATTATCTGAATATTGATTTTAATTATTGATTTTTATTAATTAATAAATATTTAAAAAGATTTATTTTTTAGATCTATTATTAATTTTTAAAATGTTAATACAGTAGTATTATGACAAAAACATTTCAAAAATTTGTTTTATGGACAAAGTAAAAGGTCATAATTATATGGATAAACTTATATGGACAAAAACATTTGTTTTATGACAAAATAAAAGGTCATAATCATTTGAATTGGTTGGGTAAGCAAAATTATTTGTTAAATCTCTTATTAATTTTTGAAATATTAATAAATTAATTTTATTTTATTTTGAACAAGCTACTATGAATTGAAAAAATTGTTTTATGACAAAACAAAAGCTCATAACGATTTAACATAGATAATTGTTCATATAGTCTTACCTATTTAAACCGGTTTAGCAAACAAATTTATCTTTTAAATCTCTTAGTTATTAATTTTTAGAGTATTATTAGATTAGTATTATTTTATTTTAAATAAGCTTGTATGAACATGAATAATTGTTTTATGATAGAACAAAAAATGTTTATTTTTTAAATAACTGATTTAAACTATACATTTGTTCAAATAGTCATAACTATTTAAATGGGTTCAATAAATAAATTTATTTTTTACATTTTCTACTTATTAACTTTTGAAAGATTAATAAATTAGTATTATTTTATTCTGAATAAGCTTGAAATACAAATTTATTTTATTTCAAATAAGCTTGTATGAACTGAAACAATTTTTTTATGACAAAGCAAAAGGTCATAGTGACTTTAAATAGATAATTGTTCAAATAAATATTTATATTTATATTAAATTATAAATAAATTATAAATAAATACTTAATATTTATATAATACATATACAATTATTGTTATTAAGATAAATATATTATAATTTTTTATATGTACAATATATAATATTTAATGAGAATAATATGAAATTTAGCTAATTTAAAATTTTATTAATCATTATAAATTATATTATTTTTAATTTTTAACTAGACTTCAAATATAACGATAATTTATATTTTAAATATTAATATATTATAAATTTTATAATAGTTATTCATAATTATAATATATTAATTATTAATAACTATTTATAATATTTAGTAAATAGTATAATTATAAAGTTTTAACTCTAATAATTTACAATTATAATATTAAGCTTGTTTGATAATCTATTAATTATCAATTATTTAATAGTATATTAGACTATTAGTTATTATTAATATTTTATTAATTATAATTATATATAATTGATTAAATAAATATAATTTATTATTTTACTAATTACTAAATCTATTACTTTATACATAATTGTTTAACAAATCATTATGATTTCAATTATAATTAATCTATTATTTGTTAAATTTAGTAAATTAATTATTAAATTAATAAATATAATAAATAGTCATATAATATTAAATATATTAATTATTTATAATATATTTCTATTAATTAGATAGTAATATTAGTTTATATTTTTAAAAAATATTATAATTATTCGAATGATTTTAGTTATAATAATTAAAAACAAATGTTTTTATTTATAGTATTAATCTTTTATAAAATTATAAACATATAAGTACTTATAATATATTATAAATTTTTTATATTATTATAAATTATATGTAACAGTTATTTATATTTTATTATAATTCTTATATTTATTTATAACATATATACAATTAATTTTGACTAATTAATTAACTTATTAAAAAATAATAAATCTTTTACTTATTAATTTTTAAAATATTAATAAATTAATATTATTTTAATCTGAATAGCCTTTAATGAAGAAAAACTATTGTGTCATGAGAAAACAAGAAGTCATAACAATTTGAAATAAATAATTGTTTAAATAGTCATAATTATTTAAACTTATTTGATAAATAAGTTTATTTTTTAAATCTTTTACTTATTAGTTGTCTGGATATTAATAAATTTGCATAATTTAATTTGAAATAAGCTTGTATGAATAGAAAATTTTGTTTTAGGACAAAACAAAAGGTTATAGCGATTAGAAATAGATAATTATTCAAATAGTCATAATTATTTTTACTTGTTCAATAAATAGATTCATTTTTTAAATCTCTTATTAACTTTTAGAATATCAATAAAATAGAATTATATTATTTCAAATAAGTTAGTACAAACAGAAACAATTGGTTTGTGATAAAACAAAAGGTTATAATGATTGGAAATAAATAATTATTCAAACAGTCATAACAATTTGCACTAGTCAGGCCAATTGATTCATTTTTTAAATCTATTACTTATTAATTTCAAAATATTGATAAACTAGTATTGCTTTATTTCGAATAAGACTGTATGAATAGAAATAATTATTTTATGATAATACAAATGGTCATAATGATTTGAAATAAATAATTGTTCAAATAGTTATAACTAATTGAACAAGTTTAGTAAAGAGTTTTACTTTTTAAATTGCTTACTTCTTAATTTTCAAAATATTAATAAATTCATTATTTGTTCAAATAGACATTATAATATTATAATGAATTATGAAAATAATTAATAACTATTAATCTAATTTATAATAGTCCTATATTTAATTAATATTTAATTATTTTAATTAAATTTAAAAAAAAATTTGATTAGTACTATTATTTCAATAGTTTACTAAATTTATATAATATAATTAATTTAATATTAAACAATTGTTATAAATAATTACTTATTTGATTTCTAATTAGTATGTATTTGTTAGGATTTGAAAAGGTCTTAACTAGGCTTCAAAGTGAATACAAAAACATTTTAGGACTAAAATAGTTTTTAAGATACAAAGAAGGTGTAGGCTTCATAGCTAGATTTCCTTGGCTCTAGAAAGGCCACCTAAGGTTCCATAGGCTTCAAATCTAGGTTATGGCACTTCTTCATACAATCCAAAAAGACACTATAATAACCTGAGGGAAACTTCATGCACCTATTATATATTAATTGATAGGCCTAACAGGCAATATATATAGACTTGGCAATCCTAATCTTACAAGAACTTGATGTTAAGGGTAGGGAACCGTAAAAGGTTAGTTTTAAAGAATTTCTACACAATAGAAAAAGTCCCAATAAAAGAAAAGACTCAAAATAACACTAAAAGGATTCACTTTTCATAGAATGCGAGTGCTTTATCTTTTATTAAAAAAAAAAGGGCTTGTAAAAAATTCTTATGCCTCATGAGCATGAAGATCTTGGTTTCATAACATAGGCTTCTAAACTGAAAGGAATAAGATGAGGCTTTAGAAAAAAAAAAAAAAAAGGTAAATGATATCAATCTGTTCATTAGAAAATTTTATTTTAATTTGGTGGTTATTTTATTTCTCATAGATACCTTCTTAATTTAACTAAGGTGCTATGCTTTCTCAAGATTTTTGACTGATGGTCTTGAGGTAGCGATATGATGTCTTATTGATGATTTTAACTATTCATCGAGATTGTTCTTAACTATATTGCATTTGTTTTTAATGTAAGTAGCTTTTTTTGGTTGATATTATATGATGCTTTATAAAAAAATCTTGTGCACACCATTTATGCATGTCATTTTACCCTTAAATTCTTTTCTGTTACCTATGGGCCTAAGATCTTTTTTTTTTTTTTCAATCTTGGTAGTTATTGCTATATCAAATGGTCAACAAGCTTAAAAGATAAAATAAGGTTTTATTTAATTTTATTCTAAATAACATTCTGATTTCTAGTACAAATACGAACTGTGAAAGCATGGCTTATCGATCCTTTAGACCTTCAGAATTTAAAGCTAGAGGTGTCAAAAGAGTTAACACAGGGATAACTGGCTTGTGGTAGCCAAGCGTTCATAGCGACATTGCTTTTTAATCATTCAATGTCGGCTCTTCCTATCATTATGAAGTAGAATTCATCAAGTGTTGGATTGTTAACCCACCAATAGAAAACGTGAGCTGGGTTTAGACTGTCATGAGACAGGTTAGTTTTACCTTACTGATGGCAGTATCGTGATAGTAATTCAACCTCATTGAATCTTTAACAAAAGGTCATAATGTTTTAAAATAAATAATTGTTTAGATAGTCATAACTATTTGAACATGGTTGGCAAACATATTCATTTTTTAATTCTCTTACTCATTAATTTTCATAATATTAATCAATTAGTTTTATTTTATTTCAAATAAGCTTATTTGAACTAAAACAATTGTTTTATTACAAAACAAACAGATATAATGATTTGAAATAGTTAATTATTCAAATTGTCATGGCTATTTCAACTTGTTCAATACACATATTTATTTTTTAAATCTTCTATTTATTAATTGTCAAAAATTAATAAATTAATATTATTTTAATCAGAATAACCTTGTATGAACAGAAACAATTGTTTTATGGCAAAACAAAAAGTCATAACAATTTGAAATAAATAATTATTCAAATAGTCATAATGATTTGAACTTATTCGATAAATAAATTTATTTTTTAAATCTTTTACTTATTAATTGTCTTAATATTAATAAATTTATATTATTTTATTCAAAATAAGCTTGTATGAACAAAAAAAATTATTTTATGATAAAACAAAAGGTTATATTGATTTCAAATAAATAATTATTCAAATTGTCATAATTATTTAAACTTGTCTGGTAAACAAATTCATTTTTTTAAATCTCTCAATTATTAATTTTCAAAATATTGATAAATTGGTATTAAAATAATTAAAATCAATTAAGGTTTAAATTAAACAAATTTAAACTTAAATTAGAATAATATTCAAATAGTTATGAAAATTTGAATTATAAGATTTGAATTATTGAATTTAATAATTATTTAAAATTGATAATTAAAACTATAAAATAAATTTATTAAAATTGTATATAATATTTTAACCAATTAAAATTATTGATAATTATTATTAAAACCTTAATATTTGATATTAAATAAATAATTAATTACTTGAAAAGTTTACTTGAATATCAATGATAAAATATAAAATTAATAAAATATTAATTAATTAATATTATTAATTATCTAATATTTCATAAATGGTTATTATATCTATATTAAATCTATAGATAACAGTTGAAATGACCATAATTATTTAATTATTTTATTATTAACTTATGGCTTAATTCTTTTATATTATTTAAAAAGAATTAAAGATAAATTTAATTATTAATTTATTAAATATAAATTCTTATTATATATTTTTACTTAATTATAAATAATTTTAAATAGTTAAATAAATAATAATTCTTATGATTTAAATATATAATTAAATTATATAATTTATTAAATTATTAACTATAAAGTATTATTCAGTTATAATCTATATAGTTAAATTTAAACAAAAGATTTTAAATAATTTTAATTATATAAGTTAAATTAGATTTTAATATTTTAAATTAATATATATTATAGTATTAAATATAACTAGTAAAAATATATTTAATAATGATTATTAAAAATATTTAATTAATATTATTTTTAATTAATTAATAATTAATTTAAATTTTAAATTTATTATATTTATGAATAATTAAGTATAAATAAACTAATTCATCTTTAATATTTTAGTAATTATATTTTAAGTTACTATATAATACTAAATAAAGATTAAAAGTAACAAATAATTAATATTTGTACATTAAAACTAATATTTAAATGTTCAAATAGTCATAATTATTAAATATTATTACTAAACATTAATAAAATTTTAATAATAATAATATTTTAAAATTGTTACTCATAAAATATTAATTAAACTTATCGATAATTAAATAAGTTACCACTAAACAATAGTACTATTTTATACATAATAATTAATTAGATATTAGTTTAATAATAAAATAATTATTGTTATTAATAATTATAACAATACTTTTGTTATTAACTAATTATTATAATTATTAATTAAATTAATTAATTACTTTCAAAACAATTGTTAAATTAAATTATGACTAAGAATTATTGATATTATAATTCATTAATATCGAATTACATATTTTAATATTATTCCATAATAATATAATTTTACTAATATTAATAATTTTAGTATTAATAATAAAATTTATTATTAATAATATTTATAAGATAGTAAAATTAATAATATTATTATATATTGTTATATAATTAATTATATAATGCTAATTTTAATTATTAATACTAATTTATTAATCTTTCAAAAATTAATAACTAAGAGATTTAAAAAATAAATCTGTTAATTATTTAAATGGCCATAATTATCTAAACTGATTCGATAAACTAATTTATGTTTTAAATCTCTAACTTATCAATTTTTATAATATTAATAAAGTAATATTATTTTATTTTAGATAAACTTTTATGAACTGAAACAATTGTTTTATGATAAAATATAAGGTCATAATGATTTTAAATAGATAATTGTTCAAATAGTCAAAAATATTTGAACTTGTTTGGTAAATAGTTTTTTTTCTAATTTCTTGCTTAATAATTTTCTGAATGTTAATAAATTAGTATTATTTTATTTTGAATAAGCATGTATGAGTTGAAGCAATTATTTTATGACTAAACAAAAGGTCAAAATGATTTGAATTAGATAATTGTTCTAATAGTCTTAACTATTTGAACTGATTCAGCAAACATATTTATTTTTTCAATCCTTACTTATTAATGTTTAGAATATTATTAATTTAGTAATATTTTACTCTGAATAAGCTTGTTGAACAGAAATTAAATATTTTAGGACAAAACAAAAATCATAACAATTGGAGATAGATAATTATTCAAATAGTCATAACTATTTGAACTGGTTCAGTAAAGAGATTTAGTTTTTAAATCTCTTATTAATTTTCAAAATAGTAATAAAATAATATTATTTTATTTTGAATAATTTTGTATGAATAGAAACAATTGGTTTTGGAACATTAATTTTTAAATAAATTTATTTTTACAATTTTTACTTATTAATTTTTGAAACATTAATAAATTTATATTATTTTATTTGAAATAAGCTTGAATGAGTAGAACCAATTGTTTTATGACAAAACAAAAGGTTGTAATGTTTTGAAATAGATAATTATTAAGATAGTCATAACTATTAGAACTTGTTTGATAAACAGATTTATTTTTTAATTCTCTTACTTTTAATTTTTGGGATATTAATAAATTAGTATTATTTTATTTTAAATAAGCTAACATGAATTGAAACAATTGTTTTATTAATACATTAATGAATGATTAGTTTTTTATATTGTATTAGTAATAATAGTTATTAATAGTTATAAATTATAAGAATATAATTATTTATCTCAATTATTTAATTTATCAAATAATATAATTTAAATAATAATATAATAATACTATATAAAAATTAAGATTAGAAATAATACTAATTTAATAATATTTTAAAAATTAATAAGAGATTTAAAAAATAAATATGTTTTCTAAACCAATTCAAATAGTTAAAACAATTAGAATAATTATCTATTTCAAATCATTCAAAACTTTTGTTTAGTCATAAAATATTTGTTTCATGTTTTACAAGCTTATTCAAAATAAAATAATCCAAATTTATGAACATTTGGAAAATTAATAAGCAAAAGATTTGAAAAAATAAATTTGTTTACCAAACAAGTTTAAATAGTTATGACAATTTGATCAATTTTTTTTATAAAATCATTCTGACCTTTTGTTTTGACATAAAAGAATTATTTCAATTCATAAAAGCTTATCCAAAACAAAAAAAATTAATAAGTAGGAGTGTAAAAATAAATTTGTTTATCAAATAAATTCAGATAGTTATAACTATTTGAACAATTGTCTATTTAAAATCATTATGACATTTTATTTTGTCATAAAATTATTATTACTAATAATAATCTTATATATTATTTTATTAAGATTAAACTATTTTATTATTATTTTTCTGTTCATATAGTTTAATATCGATTATTTATTATAATACTTAACTTTAATTAATTAATTTTATTATTATAATATAATATAATATAATTATTAATTATTAAATACAATATTATAATTTAATTGTATTTAACTAATTAATAATAATAATTATAAATTATAATATTATAATAATTGAATAATGTTTAATTATTATGATATAACTATTAATTGTAATAGATTAATATTATAAAAAATTAAATACTAATTATAGTAACAATTAGATTATTATAAATAATAATTAAATTGTTTTATAATATTTAAAATGCTCTGATAAAATTTTTTAATTTTATAATTATAAAATATAATAAATTTTTAAACATTAAATAATGTATTATATTATATGATTCAAAATAATAATATTATAAATTTAAATAATTTAATAATAATATTTAATATAAATATTATTTGGATATTATTATTAAATTTTAAATAAAAATTTATAATTATTATTATAACAAATTTAATAATCCATAAACCATTAATAATTAAAATAATTAATTAATAACATTTTATTAAATATTAATAATTTAATTTATATAATTAAATATTTGTTATTTATAATTTATAGTATAAATTAATATTATATATATTATAATTAATTAACAATAATTTGAAATAATTTAAATAATAGCTTATTATTAAATTAATAAATTATCAAAATAATATTAATTAAATTATTAAAAAAATAAATTTATAATTAAATATATAATATTTAATAAATAATAATAATAATTTTTATATTAATTTTATAATTAATTTAGAATAAGATTATAAAATTATAATAATTTATATAAATTAAATATAATAAATTATTTATTAATATTATTAATTAATCAGTATAAAACATATAAAATGTTTATATGAACAAAGGTATATTAATATTAATAACTATTATTACTTAATATTATAAATTAAGTTATAAAATTTGCTAATAATATATAAGTAAATTATATATTTAGAACTATATAAATGTTTTAGTTCATAAAAATTAAAAAATTCTCATTGATATATTCAAAAAATAATATTAAAGAGAAATTGTATTAATTATAGTTCTAATTATTATATAATTATTTGTTTAGTCCTTATATAATTAAATTAATAATTTAGATTTATTATTATCTTATAATAATATTAAATAGTTAATTTTAATACTATTAATATTACTAATTTATTAATAGTTTATTATAACCCAAATTCAAAATTATATATTTTGAATAAAAGCTTATTCGAAATAAAATAATGCTAATCTATTAATATTTCGATAATTAATAACTAAGAGAATTAAAAATAAATTTACTTATCAAACCAATCCAAATATTTAAGACTATATAAATAATTATCCATTTCAAAATGTTATGACCTTTTGTTTTGTTATACTAGCTTATTTGGAATAAAATGGAATGAATTTATTAATATTTCAAAAATTAATAAGTAAAAGATTTAAAAAATATATTTTTGTTTACTATTAAATAAATATAATAAACTATTTATTAAGTAATTTATTAATAAGAGATTTAAAAACTAATACTAATATATTCATATTTAAATAATTATAATAACATAATTAATTAAATAAATACTTAATAATTTTAATAATAAAAACTTAATTATTCAATATTCAATTAGTATATTATTAACTAATTTACTAAATTTTACAATTAATATTAATAAATTAAGCAAATATACAATTGGTTAATTATTATATTAACAATATTAAAATATAATATTTTAATTGAATAATATTTATTTATATTTATTAACATATAAATATTTATAAACTATATTATAAATATAGATTATCTATATTTCCACTCATATAATAGTAATTATATTATGTTTTAGTCTTTATATTATTTATTATACTATAATAATATATACAAGTTTATATTATATACTAATATAAAATAATATTTGCTAATTATTATTTATATTAAATTCTATTATATAATATTAATTAAATATAATCATTATTAGTAATTATTAGGATAATTATAATATTATTAGTATTATAAATTATTAAAATAATTAATAACTTTAATTTTTATCTATATAATAATTATTATAATTAATTATGTTATAAATTATTTATTAAATTTAATAAATTATTATTTATTGTTAATTATTAACAATAGTATAATATCAATACTAGTAATATTAATTAACATATTTTAATTATTAATAATTGTTTACTTTATATCATGAATAATTGATATAGTCAAAATTGTTTATATTATTATTAAAATTATTAATAATTTATTAAAAGTATTAGTTTAATATATTAATTAATATTTTGTTTAAATTAATCTATTTATTATATAATAATTAATGTTATAATGATTGTTAACATTTAACTTTATAAATTAATATAAAGTTATTTCTTTATATCTTTATATCTTAATTTCTTTTTTATTATTATAATTAATTAATTAATCAATATTAATTAAATATTAAATGTTAATTAATATCAACAAAATGTCTCTTTTATTTATATTTAACAAATAGAAATAATTAATTAAATATTTTTAATTTAATAGATATTGATATATTTTAAATTTTAAAAATTTAAATATATATTAGTAATATATTAATAGATAATTAAATATTTACTTTAAATATAAATATTAATTTAATTCTTTAAATTATTTAATTTATCTTAAATAATATTTAATTTAAGATAGAAATAGATTAAATATAATATTAAATATTTAAACAAAAGGTAATAAATTTGTATTCTTATTAATAATAAATTATTAACTAGTAAAATTTAATTTATATATAATTATACTAAATTATGTAATTAAATAAACAATTTAATATTTATTAAAATCCTTATTAAATAAATTAGAATAATAATTATTTTTCTTAGTTATATTGATAATTAATACAAATAATTGCTTACAGAAAATCAATAATTCAAATAAGCCTATATAAATAATTTAATATTATTTAAATAAATAATATTTTAAATAATATAAATTAATTAATTTAATCATAATAAATTAATCATGAATATTTTAATTATTATTTAGTAAATCTATTTACTGAACAAGTTCAAATAGTTATGACTATTTCAATAATTATCTATTTAAAATCATTATGACCAGTTGCTTTGTCATAAAACAACTGTTTTAGTTCATAAAAACTTATCCAAAATAAAATAATACTACTTTATTAATATTTCAAAAATTAATAAACAAGAGATTTAAAAAATAAATCAGTTTACTGAATCAATTCAAATAATCATAGCCATTTAAACAACTATCTATTTTAAATCATTATTACCTTTTGTTTTGTCATAAAACAATTGTTTTTCAACAAATAAGATTTTTCTAAATAAAATAATACTAATTTTTTAATATTTCAAGAATTAATAAGAGATTTAGAAAAAAAAATCTATTTATTGATCCAGTTCAAATAGTTATAATTATTTATACTTTTTAAATTATTAAAAATTATTATTAACAATTATTTATTAGTATTATAAATAACAATTATATAAATAACCTTTAATGTTATAATTTGTTATAATAAGCTTATAACCAAAATAGATAATTTATAATATTTATATATTAGTTATATAAATTATAAAATGTTTATTATAATAATAACTAATTAAATTTTTTAATAACGATTATTACATTAAAATTTATATTAGTATAATTAAATATATATTAAATAATTATTAATGCTAATATTTAATAAGTTCGAATAGTTTGTTTTGAATAAAATAATATAAATTTATTAATATTCTAAAATTAATAAGTAAAATTTTAGAAAATAAAGCTATTTTGTTAAATTAATTTAAAATGATAATTTTAAAATAATTAATAAATTATTATCGATAATTTTAATAATTATAATATTTTTATTAAAATTATTATTCTTATATAATATAGTTATTATATATAGTAATAATTAATTGTTCTAATTAATATTTAAATTAATTAAATTATTAAAACTAATAATTATTATTTAATGGATTATAATTGCATTAAGAAAATTATCTGTTTAATATGCTTATTTATTAATCCCAATTATTGGATAATAATTATATATTTTATTAATTAAACCATAATTATTTTAGAATATTAATAATTTAATTATTTTATTTGGAATAAGCTTGTATGGATAGAAACAATTGGTTTATCACAAAACAAAGGGTCGTAACTACTTCAAATAAATAATTGTTCGAATAGTTAGAACTATTCGAACATGTTCAAAAAATAAATTTATCTTTTAAATTTTTACTTATTAAATTTTGGAATATTAATTAATTTAATTATTTTATTCGAAATAAGCTTGTATAAACAAAAATAATTGTTTTAATATATGTACTAATGATATATTATAGTCATTAATTATTATATTATAATATTCCTAAAAACATTTAATTTATGTTCAACAAGCTTATTCAAGAGTAAAATATTGCTAAATTAATAATATTCTAAACATTAATAAGTAAGGTTTTAAAAAATAAATGTGTTTGCTGAATCAATTCAAATAGTTAAAACTATTAAATCAATTATCTATTTAAAATTATTTTGACCTTTTGTTTAGTCATAAAATAATTACTTCAACTCATACATGCTTATTTGAAATAAAATAATACTAATTTATTAACATTCAAAAAATTATTAAGAAATTAGAAAAAAAATCTATTTACTGAACAAGTTCAAATATTTTTGACTATTTGAACAATTATCCATTTAAAATAATTATGACCTTATATTTTATCATAAAACAATTGTTTCAGTTCATAAAAGCTTATCTGAAATAAAATAATATTACTTTATTAATATTACAAAAATTGATAAGTTAGAGATTTAAAACATAAATCAATTTATCGAATCAGTTTAAATAATTATGGCTATTTAAATAATTATCTATTTCAAATCATTATGAACTTTTGTTTTGTCATAAAACAATTGTTTTTCATCATACAAGCCTATTCAGAATAAAATAATACTAATTTATTAATATTTGAAAAATTAATAAGTAGGAGATTTAAAAAATAAATCTGTTTATCATATCAATTCAAATAGTTATGGCTATTTGAACAATTATATATTTCCAATCAACCTTTTATTTTATCATAAAACAATTATTTATCTTCATACAAGCTTATTCGAAATAAAATAATACTAATCTAGTAATATTATGAAATTTAATAACTAATAGATTTAAAAATAAATTTGTTTACCGAACTAATTCAAATAGTTAAGGCTATATGAATAATTATCTATTTCAAATCGTTATGACCTTTTATTTTATCGTAAAACAAATGTTTTTGTTCATATAAGTTTGTTCGAAATAAAATAATATTAATTTATTAATATTTCAAAAATTAATAAGAGATTTAATAAATAAATCTATTTACCATACTAGTTCAATTAGTTATAACAATTTGAACATTTATTTATTTCAAATCGTACTAAATTAGTAATTTGTTAATAAATTTGAATTTTGTTTAATAATATACTATTATTTTATATGATTAGATTTAAAACTAATTGTTTATTAAATTAATTATATTAATCATTAGACAATTAATAAGTATAATTGTTAATTATAAAATGATGTATTATATTAATAGTTTAATTAATATAATTAATTTAATAATAATGATATATAACAGTTTAAGATTATTACTAATTATTATAGTACTTATAATTAATTATATACTATTATTATTATATGTATTATAATGTTATAACTAATTATAATTTATATAAAATAGTAACAATTATTAATTAAATATTTAATTATTAATTAAAATAAATATGACTATTTAATTAATAATTGTTATTTATTTATTAAATTTAAATAAATATTATTAATTAAATTATTATCATTAATAATTTATTTATTATTGTTATATATTAATATACATTACTATTTACTTATATAATTAAAAATTTAATTATTAGATAAATTATAATTGTTTATATAATTTATAATTTGCTTATATAATAGAATAATATTAAATATATTAATAATATATTTTTTATAGATATATTATTAATTATAATTCAATTAAAAATTTGAATTATATATAATAAATTAATTTATTTAATATTAATAATTATTTCAATAAAAAATTATTAATAATTATTTAATATACAAATTATTAATAACAATTGTTTTATGACAAACAAAAAGTCATAATGATTTCAAATAGATAATTGTTCAAATGGACATAACTATTTGATTAATTTGTTAATCATATTAATAAATTAATATTATTAAATTTATTATTCATATAATTTTTTGAATAATTATTATGTTTTATATTAATAATTAATTAAACTAATATTATTTATTTATTAATATTATTAATCCTTATTAATAATGATATATATAACATATGCTTCAATTGGAAATATGACAAAGCTTGTGACTATATATTAATTAAGGATAGATTTATAAATTTTAAATAAATAATTATTTATATTTAATAATTAAATAAATAGCTTGTATAATTTATTTATTATGAATTATATTAATAGTCATATACTTATAATATCTATTAGTCTATGAAATATATTATATAATTAACATATTAATAAAATAATTAAGTTATGACCTTAACTAATATATAATTATATTATTATATATCAAATATTATGTTAATTATAATATTTGAAATATTTAGAATTATTAAAATAAATAATAATTTATAAGAAATATTAATATTAATCTATTTAATATTTTTATTGATATATAAATTAATAATTATTAATAATTTTAAATAATAGATATATTGTATAAATGGCCTAATCAATATTATATAAATTAGTTTTATAGATATATTTAATAGATAAAATAGATATTGATTTGTAGTATTCTATAATAATACTAATATAGATTTATTTTTTAAATTTTTACTTGTTAATCCTTAGAATATTATTAAATTTATATTATTTTCTTCAAAATAAGCTTGTATGAATGTAAACAATTATTTTATGACAAAATAAAAGGTCTTAATGATTTGAAATAGATAATTTTTCAAATAGTCATAACTATTTGAACTTGTTTCGTAAACAAATTTATTTTTTAAATCTCTTACTCATTAATTTTTTGAATATTGATAAGTTAGTATTGTTTTATTTCAAATAAGCCTATATTTATTAATACAATTTTTTATGACAAAACAAAAGATCAAAACAATTTGAAATAGATAATTATTTAGATAGTTATTACTATTTGAATTTATTTGATAAACATATTTATTTTTTAAATCTTTTACTTATTAATTATCTAAATATTAATAAATTAATATTATTTTAATCCAAATAAGCTTTTATGAACAAAAATAATTGTTTTATGACAAAACAAAAGGTCATAATAATTTGAAATAAATAATTATTCAAATAGTCACAATTATCTGGACTTATTTGGTAAATAGATTTGAAATAAGTTTGTATGAATAGAAAAGATTGTTTTATGACAAAACATAAGGTCATAGCAATTTGAAATAGATAATTTTTCAAATAGCCATAACTATTTGAACTTGTTCAGTAAATAGATTCATTTTTTAAATCTCTTGTAAATTTTTGAAATATTAATAAATTAGAATTATGTTATTTCATATAAGCTTGTACAAACAAAAACAATTGTTTTGTGACAAAACAAAAGGTCATAACGATTTGAAATAGATATTTGTTCAAGCAGTCATAACTATTTGTACTGATCAAGCCAACAGATGCATTTTCTAAATTCGTTACTTATTAATTTTGAATTAGCATTACTTTATTCTGAATAAGACTATATGAATAGAAACAATTGTTCTATGATAAAACAAATAGTCATAACAATTTGAAATAAATAATTGTTTAAATAGTTATAACTAATTGAACTGGTTTGACAAACAAATTTATCTTTTAAATCTTATTTAATTTATTTCAAATCTATTTGAAATAACTCACAATAGTTTTGTCAATGCATTTAATTACAATTATCCGTAATTATTTATTTTGAATAAGCTTATAAGAACTGAAATAATTTTTTATGACAAAACAAAAGTCGAAACGATTTGAAATAGAGAATTTTTCAAATAGTCATGGCTATTTGATCTAGTTCTATAAACATATTTATTTTATAAATTTTTTACTTATTAATTATTGAAATATTAATAAATTAGTATGATTTTAATATGAATAAGTTTATATAAATAAAAACTATTGTTTTATAATAGAACAAAAAGTCATAACAATTTGAAATAAATAATTGCTCAAATAGTCATAACTATTTGAAATAGTTTGATAAAAAGATTTTTTTTAACTTATTTATTAATAGAAAATAATAACTAAGTGATTAATTTTTATGATAATTTGCAATTTTCTATTATAATTATAATAGAAAATTAATATATGTTAAATTTTAATTGGATTACTAAATATATTAATAATATTAATATAATATTATTGATAATATTAATAATTTATTCAAAATATTAATTATAAAATTAATTATTAATTATATAATATTTATTTATTTTAATATTTCAAAAATAATCAGTAAAAGATTTAAAAAATAATTTCATTTGCCTAACTAGTTCAAATAATTATGACTATTTAAACAATTATTGATTTCAAATCGTTATGACCTTTTGTTTTGTCATAAAATAATATTAATTTCTTAATATTTTAAAAATTAATAAGTAAGAGAGTTAAAAGATAAATTTGTTTACTAAACCAGTTTAATTAGTTTAACTATTTGAACAATTATTTATTTCAAATATTTATAATAATATAAATGATTGATCTCTATTTATTTATTTTAAATTATGTAACAAGTTTATATGAATATTAAAAATATTCAATTAAAATTTTTAAATATTATTGAATTTAAATGAACATTAATAAAATTAAAATTAGTATTATGATTTTATTTTAATTAAATAAATACTTCAAAAAATTATAAGAGATTTGCAAAATAATTTTATAAGTTAATATTATAGAAAGGATTTAATTAAATAATATAATATTATTAAGTATAATTATAAACTATTTTATTTAGTTCAATTATCGAATTAAATTAAATTTTTTATATTAATTTTATATTAAAATACCTAAACTTTAATTATAATTATATAATATTTATTATATTATATTAATCGATAACAATAAACTATTTAAATTTAATTCAATAAACTAGTTTATATTAATTAAATATAAATTAAATAAACATACTTAATTTATTGGTATTTTAATATTATAGAAAGGATAAAAGAGATACTTATTAATTATTGATTAGTTAAATGTTATATTTTAAATTATAATTATAATGATTAATTATAGTTATTTTATGAGTAACAAATTAATACAATAGTAGTTTAATTAGCATTACTTTATTCCTAATAACTATCCTAATATATAATGATAATATATATTAATAATATTAGTAATTATAAATATTATTTTAATTAATAATATATATTAATTAATTAAAATATTAAAAAATTTATAATAATATAAATAATAATTAATTAAATACAAATATTTATTTCAAATATTAGTTATTAATATTATAAACATTATTTAACATATATTAATTTTCTATTATAATTTTAATAATTAGTTTAATATATATATTAATCCAAGTATTGTAATACAATTATATTGTTATAATAAAAATATTATATTGTTTAATTTTTTCAAGTAATTATTCAAATCAATAAATATATATTTATATATATTTGAATAAATAGTTAAAATAATATACTACAATATTATAATTATTATAATATTCAAATAATTTTTTAAGTTATATCTAATTAAATATTATTTCATTATAAATTAGTATTATTTACCGAACAAGTTTAAATAATTATGGTCATTTGAACAATTATTGATTTGGAGTTGCTATAACCTATTGGTTTGTCATATAATGATTTTATTTGTTCATATAAGCTTACTTCGAATAAAATAATACAAATTTATTAGTATTAAGACAATTAATAAGTAAAAGATTTAAAAATAAATCTGTTTATCAAACAAATATAAATCGTTATGACTATCTAAATAATTATTTATTTCAAAATTCTTATGACTTTTTTGTTTTATCATAAAACAATTGTTTCCATCTATATGAGCTTATTCGAATTAAAATAATATTGATTTATTAATATCTTAACAATTAATAAGTAAAAGATTTTAAAAAATAAGTTTACCAAACAAGTTCAAATAGTCATGACTATTTGAACTATTTGAATAATTATACTTCAAATCATTGTAACATTTTGTTTTGTAATAAAACAATTGTTTCAATTCATGTTAGCTTATTTGAAATAAAATAATACTAATTTATTAATATTCCAAAAATTACAAAGAGAATTAAAAAAATAAATTTGTTATCAAACAAGTTCAAATAGTTATGACTATCTTAATAATTATCTATTTCAAAACATTGCAACTTTTTGTTTTGTAATAAAACAATTGGTTCTATTCATTTAAGCTTATTTCAAACAAAATAATATAAATTTATTAATGTTCCAAAAATTAATAAGTAAAAATTTTAAAAATAAATTTATTTAAAAATTAATGCACCAAAACCAATTGTTTCTATTCACACAAAATTATTCAGAATAAAATAATACTATTTTATTACTATTTTGAAAATTAATAAGAGATTTAAAAATTAAATCTCTTTACCACACCATTTCAAATAATTATGACTATTTAAACAATTATCTATCTCCAATTGTTATGATTTTTGTTTTGTCCTAAAACATTTAATTTCTATTCAACAAGCTTATTCTGAGTAAAATATTGTTAAATTAATAATGTTCTAAACATTAATAAGTAGGGATTTAAAAAATAAATATGTTTGCTGAATCAGTTCAAATAATTAAGACTATTAGAACAATTATCTATTTTAAATCATTTGGACCTTTTGTTTAGTCATAAAATAATTGCTTCAACTCATACATGCTTATTCGAAATAAAATAATACTAATTTATTAACATTCAAAAAATTATTAATAAATTAGAAAATCAAATATTTTTTACTATTTGAACAATTATCTATTTAAAATTGTTATGACCTTATATTTTATCATAAAACAATTGTTTCAGTTCATAAAAGCTTATTTGAAATAAAATAATATTACTTTATTACTATTATAACAATTGATAAGTTAAAGATTTAAAAAATAAATTAGTTTAAATAATTATGGGCATTTAAACAATTATCTATTTCAAATCATTATGAACTTTTGTTTTGTCATAAAACAATTGTTTTTCAGCATACAAGCCTATTCAAAATAAAATAATACTAATTTATTAATATTTGAAAAGTTAATAAGTAGGAGATTTAAAAAATAAATTTGTTTATCGAATCAGTTCAAATAGTTATGACTATTTGAACCATTATATATTTCCAATCGTTATAACCTTTTGTTTTGTCATAAAATAATTATTTATCTTCATACAAGCTTATTCGAAATAAAATAATACTAATCTAGTAATATTATGAAATTTAATAACTGATAAATTTAAAAAATAAATTTGTTTACCAAACCAATTCAAATAGTTAAGGCTATATGAATAATTATCTATTTCAAATCATTATGACCTTTTGTTTTGTTGTAAAACAAATGTTTTTGTTCATATAAGTTTGTTCAAAATAAAATAATATTAAATTATTAGTATTTTAAAAATTAATAAAAGATTTAATAAATAAATCTATTCGCCATACTAGTTCAATTAGTTATAACAATTTGAACATTTATTTATTTCAAATCATACTAAATTAATAATTTGTTAATAAATTTGAATCGTACCTTTTGTAATTTAAACTTATTAAAAGTTTTTTAATTGAGTTGTCATAAAACAACAGCCAAATAATTAGAACAATATAATAGTTACTGTAATTAATTAAAATATATATTACTAATAATTTATAAATATTTTATAAAATATTATAGGAAAAAACTACAAATAATAGAATTTATTATTAAATTATCCTAATACCTAATAATAATATTAATATTATTTATTATTAATATCAATATTAATTATTATTAATTAATTCTATATTAATAATTTAATGAAAATTATTAACTGCTTAGTTGTCTTAATAGTCATAAATATTTAAATTTGTTCAATAAATGAATTTATTTTTTCAAATCTTTTACTTATTAATTTTTTGAATGTTAATAAATTTAGATTATTTTATTCTAAATAGGCATGTAATATATAAAACAAATATTTTATGACTAAACATAAGATTGGAACGATTTGAAATAGATAATTATTCTAATAGTTTTAATTATTTGAATTGGTTCGGCAAAAAATTTTTTTTTTAAATCTCTTATTAAATTTTGAAATATTATTAAATTAGTATTATTTTTAACTGAATAAGCTTTTATGATAATAAATAATTGTTTTATGACAAAACAAAGATCTTAATGATTTGAGACTGATAATTGTTCAAATAGTCATAACTATTTGAACTGATTCAATAAACATATTTATTTTTTTTAAATCTCTTACTTATTAATTTTTGAACTATTAAAAAATTAGTAATATTTTATTTCGAATAAGCTTGTAAGATCAAAAACAAATATTTTATGACAGAACAAAAGGTCATAACGATTTGAAACAAATAATCATTCAAATGGGCATAATTATTTTAATTGATTCTATAAACAAATTTATGTTTAAATTTCTTATTATTTTAGGAAATATTAATAAATTAGTATTATTTTATTCTCTCTATGCTTGTATTAACTTAAATAATTGTTTTATAACAAATCAAAAGGTTATAGAAAATTGTTCAAATGGTAAACAAATTTATTTTTTTAAATCTCTTTTTTGAATGCTAATAAATTATTATTAATTTATTCTGAATAAGCTTGTATGAACTAGAACAATTGTTTTATAACTAAATAAAAGGTCAAAATGATTTTAAATAGATAATTATTTTAATAGTCTTAACCATTTGAACTGATTTGTAAACAAATTTATTTTTTAAATTTCTTACTTATTAATTTTTAAAATATTATTAAATTAGTATTATTTTAATCAGAATAAGCTTGTACGAACAAAACAATTGTTTTACGACAAAAGAAAAGGTCATAATGATTTAAAATAGATAATCATTCATATCGTCATAACTATTTTAACTATTCTAAATAAAATAGTATGAACATAACCAATTGTTTGATTCCATCAATTGTACCCTATTAACTTTTGTGGAAATCTAATATTCATTATTGCTTGATTAGTTGACTTTCTCTATTTTAGTTAAGTCTCTTATTTTTTAGAATAATGAGTGATTTGGGTAATTATACCGAATCCATTAGTTATTTTTTTTATTATGTGTAGAGAGTAAAATCTCTTCTTTGATTTGCTATTTGTGGGAAAACACTTATTTACAGTTGGTTTGTAATCTTGTAATCTATATATTTATATTTGTATCTCTAGAATTTATATTTATATTTATATTTATGTTTGTAAGTGTTTGTATCCCTAGAATTAAGGACAAAAAATTAGGATAGACAATATCTCAAGTATAAGATTAGTTTTAGGAAGATTTAGTTTCCTAGTTTACTCACTAGTTAGTTGTATATAAACCTAAGGTGCTTGTATTTTAAATTATTAATATAAATAAAATAATAATTTTAGATATAATATTAATTATTTACTTTTAACAAGCCCCCATCACGTGTAGGTGAAGAGGAAAGAAGCCTTTCACATGACAAATTAGGAAAGGGCAACAGAAAGAAAGTCCTAGCTCTCATACCATGTGAAAAAACTAAGAAATAAAACTATGCGAAAAACTAAGAGTAAACTAAATGTATATTGAAAAACTGCTCATAAAGAATTATACAAACAATTATGTGCTTGTATAATAAACTTATTAATTATTAATATTAAATAAAAATTAAATAATTTTAGATATAATATTAGTTATTTAAACTTTTAATAGGCCCCCATCACGTGTAGGTGAAGATGAAAGAAGCCTTCCATGTGACAAATTAGGAAAGGGCAACAGAAAGAAAGTCTTGGCTCTCATACCATGTGTAAAAACTAAGAAATAAAACTGTATGGAAAACTAAGAGTAAAACTAAATGTATATTGAAAAACTGCTCATAAAGAATTATCAATATTATCTTGTAATATTAAAATAATGATTAATAATTATTTAAAGTTCAATTCAATTTTGTTAACTTCAATAAACTTTTTTTTATTAAAAAATAGAGATATCCATTTTATAAGATTGAAAAGTAAATTAATTCAAACTAATTATTGATACAAATTTTCTTGGATAAGATTAATAACAAAGTAGGTCTTTAGTCTCCAATTTATTGTTGAAAATGAAATTCAATTAGAATTTTCATACAGTTGAGTTAGATATTAAAGAATATGGAGAGAGAATTCAAATATTAATTTACATCAAGTTTTTTTTATTGTTAATTATTAAAACAATTAACTAAGGCTTGAAACTTTTATATATATAACAATAAATTTTAGATATATGTATATCTCTTAAGTCTTATTGTGTTGTTTATAATTAAATCTTAAACCATTTCATTAAAAAGGATATAATTTGAACTAACCAATATTAAAGTTAATCAAATGATTGTATAAAATAAGTGATTTGGAGATAAAAAGTAATAATTGGTCAAATGATGGAATTTTTTAGTAATAATTTGAATTATTACCCTAACCCACTATCAAGCATATAAGTTAAGTTTTATAATTTTTTTTTAGTGTTTAAAAAGGTCATTTTTAATTTTTATTATCTATTTTAAATAATTCAATAAAAATTAGATGAGAAAGTGAAGGACGAAATCAAGCAAAGAGCTACAGATCAAAATGAAAATTCTCTTATTCATAATTGATATTTCATTCTAAACTTTGACTTTCTATATTTATGATCATGTTAATTGAACATGTTGAGCTCAAAATTCCAATACATTGTACTAATAAGGTAAATGGAACTATGGAAGAATCTATAATTAACAATGTGGTAGAACAAAATTTAGAATCAGAAGATATATAATGAAACACCAACTACCTTGCATTATTGGTACTTTTTTTCTTTTCGAATAACAAATTGTCATTATTCTTTGGAAAAACTTGGATTTCTTGAAGGAAAGAAATCGCAAAATCTAGCTGATGAGTTCGCATTTGAGGCCTGAATAGCGTTGGATAAACTTACCTTGATGCAATTCCTATGCTTCCAATGTCATTTTTCTCATAAGGGATGAAAGGCTGGATCAGGCATCAATTGATAGTTTTATTGCAAACTAATAGTCTTGGTTCACATGATGTAACTTATGTTATATAAGATGGTTAATAATATTAATTAATGAAATATTATTATATATAATTGTATTAATTATATATATTATTCTTATCAATTATAATAAAAATTATTATATGATTTGTAGCTCATTAATAATTATTATATAATAAAACAATAAAAATCTAAATTATTAATATTATTGTTTAATTGAATAAATTATATTAATTATTAATATTATAAGAATTATTATAAAGATTATATAATAATTTAAAATCAGTTAATTTATTAATATTAAAATTAATATCGAGATAATATTGATTATAAATCTAATTGGTTTTAATTAATTATTAATATTATAATTAATATAATATTAATTATATAAATATATAATAATAATTAAGTAAAAATCTCTACTTAATTATGTTAATATTATACATAACTAAATAATTATATTGCTTATAATTAAATTATAACAATAATTATTTAAAATTAATTAAATTTAATCTTTTAATTATTAGTTTATTTAATTAATATTTAATTATAATTAAATATATTCTAATTTATTTAATTTTTTAAATCTCTTAGTTATTAATTTTTAGAATATTATTACAATAGTATTATTTTATTTTTAATAAACTTGTATGAATATAAATAATTTGAAATATATAATTGTTCAAATAGTCATAACTATTTGAACTAGTTTGGTAAACAGATTTATTTTTTAAATCTCCTACCCTATAAAATTTTGAAATATTAGTAAATTAGTTTTATTTTAATCCAAATAGGCTTGTATGATAAAAAACAATTGGTTTATGATGAAACAAAAGTGCATAATGATTTGAAATAGATAATTATTTAAATGGCTGTAATTATTTGAACTGATTTGATAAACTAATTTACTTTTTAAATCTCTAACTTATCAATTTGTGAAATATTTATAAGTAATATTATTTTATTTCGATAAGCTTTTATGCACTGAACAAAATAAATAATATTCAAAATAAATAATATTAATCTAATAATCTCTAAAAATTAATAACTAAGAGATTTAAAAAATAAATTTGTTTGCTGAACTAGTTTAAATAGTTAAGACTATATGAACAATTATCTATTTTAAATCGTTATGATCTTTTGTTTTGTCATAAAACAATTTTTTAATTCATACTAGCTTATTCATAATAAAATAAAATGAATTTATTAATATTTCTAAAATTAATAAGAGATTTAAGAAAAAATTCTGCTTACCTAACTAGTTCAAATAATTATGATTATTTAAACAATTATTTATTTCTAATAATTATGACTTTTTGTTTTGTCATAAAACAAATATTTTTGTCCATATAAGTTTGTTCGGAATAAATTAATATTACTCTGTTAATATTTAAAAAATTAATAATAGATCTAAAAAATAAATCTTTTTAGATATATATTAATTAATAAAAATCAATATTCAAATAATTAATAATAAATTATAAGTATTTAAATAATAATTATACCTAAGAAATAATTTAATTTATTAAAATTAACTGAATTAAGTTAATTAAATATTTATAAATAATAAATAAATAAAATATAGAAATAGCTATAGTTTTTATTAATTATAAATTAATTGATAATTAAAATTATTTAATTAAATTAATTCTAACTGTATAGATTATAACCAAGAATTTAATATTCTTATTTAATTATTATTATATTATTTGATTAGATAATTCAATTTGAATTAAATTTATTTATGATAAATTAGCAAATAGTAGTTATAAGATCTCATGACAAATTTAAAGCTTTTATTCAGAATATAATTATTAACCGGTAAATAGATTTAAATATTAATTTTTATGATTTATATTAATTTATAATTATTTATTATTATGAATAAATTTATTAGATTGCTTATAAATTTATATAATTATGTAATATAATTATATTACATAACAAATAGTTTATTTTTTATTATAATTTATTTTTAATTAATAATTAATAATTGTGTTAATTGTAGCTATTTTGTTAAACAAATATATTATTTGATTTATTAAGTAGCTAATTAAAAATTATTTATAACAACAAATAAAGTTATGTCAATGCATTCAAATATTCATAACTATTTGAATATTATTCTAATTTAAGTTTAAATTTGTTTAATTTTAAATAATAAGATACTAATATTTGAAATTTCTAAAAATTTCATAATTGGATAATTATTATTTATTCTCAAAAAATAACTATATTATTATTTTAATTAATTAAAATAATTAACTATCCTAATAATTATCTAAATTTATTATCAAAACTATTTAATTTTAATCTTATTAAATTATTATTTAATTAAATATAAAGTTAAGTATTATAGTAATTGACTATTTCAATTAATAAATATTAAATTGTGTCATGCGAAAACAAAAAGTCATAACAATTTGAAATAAATAATTGTTCAAATAGTCATAATTAGTTAAACTTATTTGATAAATAGATTTATTTTTTAAATCTTTTACTTATTAGTTGTCTGAATATTAATAAATTTGTATAATTTTATTTGAAATAAGCTTGTATGAATAGAAAATTTTGTTTTAGGACAAAAAAAAGGTTTATAGCGATTAGAAATAGATAATTATTCAAATTGTCATAATTATTTGAACTTGTTTGATAAATAGATTTATTTTTTAAATCTCTTATTAATTTTTAGAATATTAATAAAATAGAATTATATTATTTCAAATAAGCTAGTACATATAGAAACAATTATTTTGTGATAAAACAAAAGGTCATAATGATTTGAAATAGATAATTATTTAAATAGTCATAACTATTTGCACTGGTCAGCCCAATTGATTCATTTTTTAAATCTATTACTTATTAATTTTAAAATATTGATAAATTAGTATTATTTTATTCCGAATAAGACCGTATGAACATAAATAATTATTTTATGACAATACAAATGGTCATAATGATTTGAAACAAATAATTGTTCAAATAGTTATAACTAATTGAACTGGTTTAGTAAATAATTTTACTTTTTAAATTTCTTACTTGAACTGGTTTAGTAAACAGTTTTACTTTTTAAATTTCTTACTTCTTAATTTTCAAAATATTAATAAATTAATATTATTTTATTCTGAACAAACTTATATGTACAAAACATTTGTTTTATGGCAAAATAAAAGAATATAACGATTTGAAATAGATAATTGTTCAAATAGTCATAATTATTTGAATTGGTTAGGCAAACTGAATTGTTTTTTAAATCTTTTGCTTATTAAGTTTTGAAATATTAATAAATTTGTTTTAATTTATTCCGAATAAGTTACTAAGAAATGAAAAAAATTGTTTTACGACAAAACAAAAGGTCATAATGATTTGAAATAAAGAATTGTTCATATAGCCTTAAATATTTGAACTAGTTCAGTAAAAAAATTTATTTTTTAAATCTCTTAGTTATTAATTTTTAGAATATTATTATATTAGTATTATTTTATTTTGAATAAACTTGTGTGAATAGAAATAATTGTTTTATGAGATAACAAAAGGTTATAACAATTTGAAATATATAATTGTTCAAATAGTCATAACAATGTGAACTGGTTCAGTAAAAAATTTACTTTTTAAATCTTTTATTAATTTTTGAAATATTAGTAAATTAGTATTATTTTATTCCAAATAGGCTTGTATGATGAAAAAAAATTGTTTATGACAAAACAAAAGTTCACAATGATTTGAAATAGATAATTATTCAAATGGCCATGATTGTTTGAATAATTTGATAAACTGATTTATTTTTTAAAACTCCAACTTCTTAATTTTGGAAATATTAATAAAGCAATATTATTTTACTTTGGAAAAACTTTTATGTATTGAAACAGTTGTTTTATGATAAAATAAAAGGTCATAACGATTTTAACTAGATGATTGTTCAAATAGTCATAACTATTTGAACTTATTCGGTAAATAGATTTTTTAAAAATTTCTTATTAATTTTTTAAATTTTAATAAATTAGTATTACTATATTTTGAATAAGCTTGTATGAACTAAAACAATTATTTTTTGACTAAACAAAAGATCAGAATAATTTGAAATAGATAATTGTTCTAATAGTCTTAACTATTTGAACTACTTCAGAAAACACCTTTTATTTTTAAATCCTCATTAATTTTCAAAATAGTAATAAATTGGTATTATTTTATAATAAAACAAAATGTCATAACGATTTGAAATAAATAATAGTTCAAATGGACATGACTATTTAAACTTGTTCAGTAAACAGATTTATTTTTTAAATCTCTAACTTATTAATTTTTAGAATAATAATAAATTAGTATTATTTTATTCCAAATAAACTTGTGTGAATAGAAACAATTGTTTTATGACAAAACAAAAGAGCATAAATATTTGAAATATATAATTGTTCAAATAGTAATAACTATTTGAACTTGCTCGATAAACGAATTTATTATTTAAATCTTTTACTTATTAATTTTAGAAATATTAATAAATTAATATTATTTTATTTCAAATAAGCTTATATGAACCAAAACAACTCTTTTATGACAAATCAAAAGGTCATAACGATTCGAAATAGATAATTATTCAAATTGTCATGATTATTTGATCTAGTGTAGTAAACATATTTTTAAAATTTTTTACTTACTAATTTTCAAAATATTAATAAATTAGTATTATTTTAATGTAAATAAGCTTGTATGAATAGAAACAATTATTTTGCAACAAAACAAAAAGTCATAATGATTTGAAATAAATAATTGTGTAAATAGTCATAAGTATTTGAACTAGTTTAATACATAGATTTATTGTCTAAATCACTTATTAATTTTTGAAATATTAATAGATTAGTATTACTTTATTCTGAATAAACTTATATAAACAAAAACATTTGTTGTATGACAAAACAAAAAGTAATAATGATTTGAAACATATAATTGTTCAAATAGTATAATTTTTTGAACTGGTTAGGTAAACATAATTATTTTTTAAATCTCTTACTTATTAGTTTTTGAAATATTAATAAATTCATTTTATTTTATTTCAAAAAAGCTAGCATGAATTGAGAAAATTGTTTTATGACAAGACAAAAGGTCATAACAATTTGAAATAGATAATTGTTCATATAGTCTTAACTATTTGAATTGGTTCGGCAAATAAATTTATTTTTTAAATCCCTTAGTTATTAATTTTTGGAATATTATTAGATTAGTATTGTTTTATTTTGAATAAGCTTGTATGAATAGAAATAATCGTTTTATGACAAAACAAAAGGTTATAATGATTTGAAGTATAGAATTATTCAAATAGTCATAACTATTTGAATTGGTTTGGTAAACAAATTCATTTTTTAAATCTCTTATTAATTTTTGAAAGATGAATAAATTATTATTAATATTTTATTTCAGATAGTCATGTATGATAAAAAATGATTGTTATATGACCAAACAAAAGGTGATAACGATTTGAAATAAATAATTGTTGAAATGACCATAATTATTTGAACTAATTTCGTAAATAGATTCACTTTTTAAATCCCTTATTAATTTTTGGAATATTAATAAATTAGAATTATTTTATTTTGAATAAGCTCGTATGAAGTGAAACAATTATTTTATGACAAAACATCATAATGATTTTAAATAGACAATTGTTCAAATAGTCGTAAGTATTTGAATTTGCCCGATAAACAAATTTATTTTTTTAAACTCCTACTTATTAAATTCTTTTTATTTTGGATAAACTTTTTTGAATTGAAACAATTGTTTTATCTCAAAAGAAAAGGTCATAACGATTTTATAAAAATAATTGATTAAATAGTCATAACTTTTTAAACTTGTTTGGTAAACAAATTTAATTTTTCAAATCTTTTGCTTATTAATTTTCCAAATGTTCATAAATTTGGATTATTTTATTCCAAATAAGCTTATAATACATGAAACAAATATTTTATGACTAAACAAAAGGTTTGAACTATTTGAAATAGATAATTATTTTAATTGTTTTTACTATTTGAACTAGTTTAGCAAACATATTTAATTTTTAAATCTGTTATTAATTTTTGAAATATTATTAAATTAGTATTATTTTTAACCGAATAAGCTTCTATGATTAGAAACAATTGTTTTATGACAAAACAAAAATTTTAACGATTTGAGATTGATAATTTTCAAATAGTCATAATTATTTGAACTGGTTTGGTAAACATATTTATTGTTTAAATCTGTTACCTATTATTTTTGAAATATTAATCAATTAGTATTATTTTATTTTGAATAAGCTTGTATGATAAAAAAACAATTGTATTATGACAAAATAAAAGATCATAATGATTTGAAATAGATAATTATTCAAATGGACATAATTATTTTAACTGATTTGGTAAACAAATTTATTTTTTAAATTTCTTATTAATTTAGGAAATATTAATAAATTAGTATTATTTTATTCCATCTAAGCTTGTATTAACTGAAACAATTGTTTTATGACAAATCAAAAGGTTATAACATTTTTAAATAGACAATTGTTCAAATAATAATAACTATTTGAACTTGTTCGGCAAACATATTTATTTTTTAAATCTCTTTCTTATTAATTTTCCAAATGTTAATAAATTAGTAATAATTTATTATGAATAAGCTTGTATGAATTGAAACAATTTTTTATGACTAAAAAAATGGTCAAAATGATTTGAAGTATATAATTATTTTAATAGTCTTAACCATTTGAAATGATTCGATAGATAAATTTAGTTTTTTAATATCTTACTTACTAATTTTTAAATATTATGAAATTAGTATTATTTTAATATGAATAAGCTTGTACAAACAAGACAATTGTTTTATGATGAAAGAAAAGGTCATAACAATTTGAAATAGATAGTCATTTATATAGTTTTAACTATTTGAATTGGTTCCGTAATTAGATTTATTTTTAAAATTTTTTGGTTATTAAGTTTTGGAATATTATTAAATTTGCATTATTTTATTTTGAATAAAATAGTATAAATAGAACAAATTATTTGATGACAAAATAAATGTTATAATGATTTGAAATAGATAATTATTCAAATAGTCAAAACTATTTGAAATGGTTTGGTAAGCAGATTTACTTTTTAAATCTCTTACTGATTATATTTAAATGTTCAAATTAATTTATTGTTAAGATACAATAAATTTATAAATAATTAATATTAAATAATTATTAAAAATATTTTATTAGTTTAATTAGTATTATATTATTATTTTACAAATTACTAAATCTATACAATTATTTAAATATAATATTAATTAAATATAATATCATGAATAACTTATATAGTCAAAATTGTTTACATTATTATAAATTATAGCTAACAGTTATTTATATTTTATTATAATTCTTATATTTATATATAATAATATATAGACTTAATAGTTATAAACTACATTAATTATAACAATATAGTTATCTAAATTTATTTAATTACTTTATAATTAATAATACTAATTTAGTTATTAAATTATTTAATATTTAAATAATAATTAAATATTGATTTCAAATATAATTAATTTATATATAAAAATAGTTTCATTATATTATTAAAATAATAATCAATATATATTCTTAAATATATATAATAATTTATTATATTATAAATTAAGTTATAAATATTAGTTTTTATTAAATTATAATAAATAAGAATTATATAATGTTTTATAAATAAATAATATAATACTAAATTTTTACTTATATAAATATTATAATTAATATAATTATATATTTATTATATATAATTATAATATATAATAAATATAATATTAATTAATAATGTATAGATTTAGTAATTAGTAAATAATAATATAATTATTAATTAAACTAATAAAATATTTTTAATAATTATTCGAATAATATTAACTATAATTATTATTATAAAATTATTAAATATTATATTTAATATTCAATATATATAATTATATTAATTATAATATTTATATAAATATTAATAATTAATATTAATATTCAATTTATAAATTAAAAATAAATAATATTAAGATTTCATATTTAATTATAGCTAACTTATTACTATTCCAAAAATTAATGAGTAAGAGATTTAAAAAATGAATATGTTTACCAAACCAGTTCAAATAATTATTAATTTTCTAAAGTTATAATATAATATAAATCATATTATATAAACTATATTATATTATAATTAGCTTATAATTATTTAATAATAATTAAATTGTACTAATTTAAAATATAAAAAGTAATAATTTATAATCTTGTTATAAATATTAAGAGATTATAATTATTTTAAATATTTTAAATATTATTATTTAATTATCTATTTAAGTTATTTAATACTTAACTTATATTAAAATAATTAATAAAATATTTATTTAGTTTATATTTTAATAATTTATACTTAATAATAACTAATGTATAATTAATAAAATTTATAATATTATTAATATATTAAGTTTATAATTATGTTAAATAGTTATTAAATTTAATAACAATATTAAATAGATAATTAAGTTATTAATTATTAAATATTTTTTAATATTTGTTAATTTATTAACATTTTATTTATATTACTTATTAATTATATTTAATAATTAAGATTGTTAATTATTAATTAAGTTTAATATAATTATTATAAATAACTAATTTTAAATTTATAATAAATATTAATTATAAATTGTCATAATTTTTAATATTAATCAATAAAATAGATTTTATCATTAATTATATTTAATTAATATAATTAAATATAAATTACTAATATTTATAACATTATAAATAATGTTATTTTTAATAACATTATAAAAATTGTGATTTAATTATATTATTATTAATTTAATTAGTATGGATATATTATTATAATTAGCTTATAATAAATTAATATACTATTATTTATTTAATAATTAATATAAATTTATATTATATTATAATTCTTAGTTATAATATAATCATTTTAATCTGCCATAGCTTTCATTAAAATTTTCTCAAAACCCACTACTTTTACTTTTTCTCTATAGCAGCTGCAAACCAACAGCAGTTATCCACCATCGTCATTTGCATCCACATTAACAAGAGCTCATGGCTTTCTCTTTTTGTCATATATTTTTGCATTAATAGATATTTAAACCGACTCTAATGATGAATTTCTAGTGAAATGCAATCATATGCAAAATCAATTGGCAATCAAGGAAAAATAGTCATGGGGTATCAACCCACCATTGTGCTTTTCCTTTAATTTAGCAGCTCCAGTTTCTGAAGTTTATTCTAGCCAACAAAAATAGCATCATGAAAAATGAATTTGAAATACTGCATATTTATAAGTTATTCTCTATCATTTAATCCTACTATTTACTCAAGAAAATAGGGGAAGAAAAGTTGATGGTTAATTAATTATTATTAATTAATTATTAATAATTACTATAATGAATAACTTATTATATAATATTCTTTAATAAGTTAATTTTTATTAATGTTTAATAAATGTTTTAAACATTTTAATTATTGTTATTAATTTATAGTATAAATATTAATTTATTAGTAATTTATTATTATAAATTAATATTATATTTATAAATAATAGTTATTATTTAAATGTTTATTTAATATCTAAAACATTGCTTAATATTTTATATATAATAGTAATAACATTCATATTATATATAATTCTATTATGTATAAATTAAAATTATAAATGTAGAATAAAATTATTTATAACTTGATCATATCCGTTGAATAATTAATAGAAAATAAATAATTAAATATAGTTTTAATACGATTAGTTGTCATAATCGTTATGACATGCCTAGTCAAATTACATGCATAACAATATTTGACGTGATCCAATAATTTCTTGAAGGGTTTTGATCAGCTTTTACTAAGACTAAGTATGTCTCCCCTGAATATATGAACAAGTTCTATACAACAAATGGCTCAACATAATGTCCATCAGCTTCAACGACTGTCATATTATGGCCCTACATAAAACAATTTGCATTCAGATTTAGTAACAGAAAAAATTTGAACCAATTGATAATCTTATTACAAGCATGGTAGAGTTGTGGAGATGTTGAATTGGAAAACGCAAGAGAATTACCTCAATTTGGTTTAAATAAATTATTTTTAAAATTTTTACTAACAAATATTAAAATAAATTTATTAGTTTACTAATAAAACTTATTACTAATAAATAAATAAACTTATTCTAAAATAATTATTAATTATGGCTTGAAAAGGATTCTAATATTGGTTTTAATATTAATAAGATTAATAAATAATTATATTTATTTAATTATAATATAATTAATTAATTGTTGCTTTTTTAATAATAAATATAATAAAATAATACTAATTTAATAATATTATTGAATTATTTTATAATAAAATTATTTTAATTGATTTTTATCGAAGTAAATAGATTAGTTATTTAAATTAGTATATTAATTATAATTTAATAATTTAGTATTAATTATTATAATAAATTATAATCAAGTTAATTTTAAATTAATATATCATAATATTTATAAATAAAAATTATTTATTTATTCTAATAAATTATTAGATATTATTGTAAATAATAATTATAAATAGATCTAATCCAAATTTCATATAATAACTAATAGTCATTATTATAAATAGTTGTATATTTTTATTATAATTTATAATATAATATATTATATTAAGGTAAATAATAAACTGTTATCAATTATTGTTGATATAATATAGTTAATATAATATTATAAACGAATAATTTTAGTATCAATAATTTATAATATATTAATAGCTTAATTATTTTAGTATATAATATTAAATTGAAATAATTACTATTTAAATAATATAAGTTAATAAGAGATTATATAAATAATTACTTAATAACATTATAAATAGTTTATAATATATATTTTTAGTAAATACTGATAAATTATTAATTAAAATATCAATATTAGTATTTATTTTAAAATAAATAATTACTAAAATTAAATAAAAATATTATTAATTAAATATAAATTTAAAATATATATAAATTATCAAATAAATTATTAATTACTATTATTGTTATTATTTATACTTGATATTGTACTATAAATTACTATGTTTGACTATAATTGTTTATATATAAAAATAAACAATTATAATTAAATTATATATTTTTAAAATCCCCTTTTTATTTATATAACTAGTTATTCTTAAATAACAATATAAATTATTTATATATAAAATAATTATATTATTATAATATATTTATAATAATTAATTAAAATTAAAAATATATAAAATAAAATTATTTAATATAAAATTATTTTATATATTATAACATTAAATTTTCTTATTATTATTATGATAATAATTAATTAAAATTTTATTTAATTATAAATCTAAATAAGCTTGTACGAACAAAACAATTGTTTTACATTAAATGAAATGTCATAACAATTTGAAATAGATAATCGTTCATAGAGTCTTAACTATTTGAATTTGTTTAGCAATTAGATTTATTTTTTAATTTTCTTGGTTATTAAGTTTTAAAAATTATTATTAATCCGAGATTATTATTAGATTATTTCATATAATATTAATAATAATAATTTAATTATTAATTATTAATTCTAATTAATCTAATAATTCCTTTTTAATATCGTTTACAATATTTTGAATAAAATTATTTTATTATAATTAAAATAGTTTATTTGTTTTATCATAAAACAATTGTTTTAGTTCATAAAAGCTTATCCAAAATAAAATAATATTACTTTATTAATATTTCAAAAATTAAGAAGTTGGAGATTTAAAAAATAAATCAGTTTATCAAATTTTAATATTATTTTATAAATTATCTATACTATTTATTATTGAAAATTTACTTAATTTTTATAAGTATAATCAAATAGTTATTAATTTTTATGATAAAACAAATTATTGTATATTTGATTTAATTTTATTAAAATTATAATAATTTTAATAAATAATAATATTTATATATTATAATATATAATATTATTTTATATTATAATCATATTAGTATTGTTGACATTATTAATTTTTTAATAGTTTAAAATTTAAACTAAATGTGTTAATATAACCATCATTTAATAAACAATTGTTTATTTATTAATATAGTATTTATATCATATTTTATTGTTTAACAATTAACATAATTATAATAGTTAATTATAATTATAATAACATTAATGAATAAGCTTGTTATGCATGTAACTTGACTAGGTATGTCATAATGATTATGACAACTAATCGTATTAAAACTATATTTAATTATTTATTTTCTATTAATATCAAATAATTATACTACTTATAATTATTTTATGACTGCATACTTTATGATATAATGATATAATTAAACATTAGTTTAATTTAATAGTTAATTATATTTATATATTACTATAAAATAAATAATATAAATTATCCTTTGTTTTGTAATAATTATACAAATAATTATTATAAATATTTTTATTATAATAAAATAAATTATATAAGTTATATACTATTATTTTAATGTTTTATAATATAACATATATTATTATTTATAATAGTTAATTAGATATTAGTTTAATAATAAAATAATTATTGTTATTAATAATTAATTATAATAAGAATAATTATAGCAATATATTATAATAATTATATTGTTATATAATTTATTAATAATTATTTATTATTTAATAAATTAATTATTTATTATAATAATATATATTTCAATTTATAATATAGAAATTAAAAAATAATTAAAAATATAATCATTGATATTTTCATTATTATTATAATGAAAATATAGTCTTAAATATATTTTAAATAATATATAAATTTTAAAATATATATTATTATATAAATTATAATTTTCAATTATATATTATTAAAATGAATATATACTTATGAATCAATAATTTTATAATAATAATTTAGATAATTATTTTAATTCTAATCATATCATATGAATAGATTTAAATATTTATAATATTTTAGATTAATATTTTATAATAATCATTATTATTAAATTGTATTATGAATTGATATTAATATTAACTTTATTGATTAATAAGTATATATTCATTTTAATAATATATAATTTAATAAATAAGTGTTGTGAAATATATAACCATAATTTAACTATTTGAACATATTGATAATAATTAATTATCATATACAGTTATGATTAAACTGCTTGTTATTAATTAACATTTTTACTATAACAATAAATTTGAATAATAATGTTGTTATAATTATTAATAACAATATATTAAACTTAATTAATTTAATTGTTACTTAAAATAAATAGTATAATTAATTATTTATAATAATACTTTAATTAAATATTTATATTTTAATTAATTCAAATAATTGTTAATAGATTCATATTAATATCTTTATGAAGTATTATATATTAATTAATATTATTTAATCTAATTTATTATTAATGTTTAAATATATATTAGTTTACAATATTTATTAATATAATTATTATTTACAAAGAGATTATTAAAAACTATTTGAATGTTTTATAACTAATATTATTATAATTATTATAATATTTGGATAATTTATTCATATAATTGATAATTATTAAGTAACTAATATTTAAATGTTCAATTAGCTTATAATAATTAATATTTAATTAAAATAAATTAAAAGTACTTAATTTATAATTTAATTAATATTAATAATTACTTAATATTATTAACATAATGATTAATATTATTAGGATAATTATATAATATTTTTATATATTTATTATAATACAATAAATATTATATTATTATATTATTAATTTAATTATATAATAATATTAATTAATTAATATTCTATTATATTAAATAATTAATACGAATTTATTTAATATATTAAATAAATTGAGTATTATAATTAAAATGTTTGGATTAATTATTACTTATTAATAAGTATTTAAATAAGTATTATTGTTATTATTCATAATTAATTGAATTATATATATTAATTCTATTATATACAAATTAGTACGAGGAAACTAATCGGTAATTATAAAACATACTTACTATTATTTGATAATATTTAAATATTAATTACTAATTTAATTTAAATAGATTTAATAATATTTGTTTTGTTAATCTATAACAAATTATAATTTATAAATTATATAATAGTTTAAATAAATAATTTAATATTAAGTATTAACAAAAAAGTATAATATTAAGATAATTATTGGTATTATTTATAATTACTAATATAGTAATGAATTAAAAAAATATATAAAATAGTTTAGTTATATATCAAATTATTAATAATTTATATTAATTATAATACATAATACATAATTAAATAAATAGATAATAATTTATTATTATATTATATACTATAATTGTTATATTTTATTAGCAATAAAATAGATATATAATGTTATATTAAATATTTAAAGTTTAATATTTTCTTATATATAAGATATAATTTATTATAAATATTAATAAATATTATAATAATATTTTATATTATATTTTAAAATTAAATTTAAAATAATTGTAGTTTTATAATAATATAAAAAACATATAACTTAATTATAAATATTATGGTTAATTTATAAATATAATTAAAAATAATTTCAAATTTTAATTATTATATTCATTTATCAATATAATTAATAATATTTATTAGACTCAAGACCCTAGGATAAGTTTAAAATAAAATGGTACCATGTGGGAGTGCATAACTTTCCCCACATGTAATCGAACTCTCGAACTTTGTTTTGGTTTGTATAATTACTATAATTTTATTATTATATTTAATAATATGTATAATCGATTAGTAGTTATATTTATATTATTATATATATTTAATTGTATAATTATTTATTAAATAATTTATAATAATTAATATTATGTAGTAATGGGTAATAATAAATTATAATATTAAATTTATAATTTTGAGAAAAAAATTAGGGATAATATATTAAATTATTTTTTAAATGGTAATTTATTATTACCCATTACAACACATTTATTTTTTAAATCTTTACTTATTAATGTTTAGGATATTATTAATTTAGCAATATTTTAGAATATTAATTAAACTATTTAATTAAACTACTAATTAATAATAATATTATTAAGTTATAATAATCTCTATTTTAAAATTAGTTTTAAATATATTTAAAAATTTTATTATATAGTATTATTATATATTTTAGTATTTTATCAAATAATTATATTAATGTATATATATTAAATAAATATATTATTTTAATAATAAATTTTTTGCTTAACTTATATGCTCGATAGTGGGTTAGGATTTTTATGAGGGCTCGTAAAACTCTTATTATATCACTAACAATTGGATCAAAGTTATTAGGTGTGAATTTTATTGCTTTATGTTATTAGCTATGCAAATATATTAATAAATTTAATTAAAATTCTAATACTAAAAATATTTTAATACTAAATCTTGTTTAGTATTAATTATATAATTAAATTAAATTATTAAATATTAAAAATCCTAAATGTTCCAAAAATTATTAATAGTCATAGGAAAATTTGATAATTATACAAATATAATTATTTGTATTAATATTTAAATTTTAAATATTATTATTGAAATTAGCAATTTCAAATAATTGTACTAATTTAGTATTAATTATTTAAAGAAAATAATATATCTTTAACAATATATTAAATAAATTCTTATTAATTATTTAATTTTGGATTGATATTTCAAAAATCATTATTAAATCATTATTAATATATGTTTATTAGTAATTGAAATTTAAATTGTGATAAAAATAAACAGATTTATTTCTTCAAATCTTACTAATTCTTCAAATATTAATAAATTAGTATTATTTTATTTTAGTAAGCTTGTATGTTGAGAAACAATTGTTTTATGACAAAATGAAAGGTAAAACGATTTGAAATATATAATTGTTTAAATGGCCATAATTATTTGAACTGATTTGGTAAACTGATTTATTTTTTAAATTTCTTACTTATTAATTTTTGAAATATTAATAAAGTAGTACTATTTTATTTTATTTATTAATAAATATTATTAATATTTAAAAATAATTAATAAGAAATTATTTAATAATTATACTATTAATAACTAACAATAATAAATGATAAAAGAGGTACTAATTTAATAATTATATTTAACTAATATAAATAGAAAATTATAAAATAACTTATATTATATTCAAAAATTAAATAAGTTAAATTATTTAGTTATTATTTTATAAAATAAAATTAATCAGTAATATTTAACTAATAAACTACTATTATTATATTATCATAATATAATTAACATTATTTAAATAATAAATTATCTTGAATAAATTATAAATTTAAAATAATATTCCAAAAATTAAAGAGTAACAGAATTAAAAAAAATGAATTTTCTTATCGATCAAGTTGAAATAGTTATGACTATTTAAACAATTATCTATTTCAAAACATTATGACATTTTGTTTTGTCAAAAGAATTGGTTTTATTCATGCAAGTGTATTTTGAATAAAATAATATAAATTTATTAATATTCCAAAAATTAATAAGTATAATTTTAGAAGATAAAGCTATTTTCTAAACACATTCAAATAGTTATGACTATTTGAACAATTATCTATTTCAAATCATTATGACCATTTGTTTTGTCATAAACCAATTGTTTCTATTCAAACAAGCTTATTTGGAATAAAATAATTCTAATTAATTAATATTCCAAAATTAATAAGTAAAAGATTTAAAAAATAAATTTGTTTATCGAGTGAGTTCAAATAGTTTGATTATTTGAACAATTATTTATTTCAAATCGTTATAATCTTTTGTTTTGTTATAAAACAATTGTTTCTATTCAAACAAGTTTATTTGGAATAAAATAATACTAATATATTAACATTCTAAAAATTAATAAGTTGAAGATTTAAAAACTTAATTAGTTTACTGAATCAGTTCAAATCGTCACATCCATTTGAACTATTATCTATTTCAAATTGTTATGACATTTTATTTTGTTGTAAAACAATTGTTTCTTATTGATCAAGTCGAAATAGTTATGACTATCTAAATAATTATCTATTTCAAAAAATTATGACATTTTGTTTTGTCATAAAACAATCGGTTCTGTTCCTATAAGCGTATTTTGAATAAAATAATATAAATTTATTAATATTCCAAAAATTAATAAGTATAATTTTAGAAAATAAAGCTATTTTCTAAACACATTCAAATAGTTATGACTATTCGAACAATTATCTATTTCAAATCATTATGACCATTTTGTTTTGTCATAAACCAATTGTTTCTATTCAAACAAGCTTATTTGGAATAAAATAATTCTAATTAATTAATATTCCAAAATTAATAAGTAAAAGATTTAAAAAATAAATTTGTTTACTGAGCGAGTTCAAATAGTTATGATTGTTTGAACAATTATTTATTTCAAATCATTATGATCTTTTGTTTTTTTATAAAATAATTGTTTCTATTCATAAAGTTTATTTGGAATAAAATAATACTAATATATTAACATTCTAAAAATTAATAAGTTGAAGATTTAAAAAATTAATTAGTTTACCGAATCAGTTCAAATAGTCTTATTCATTTGAACTATTATCTATTTCAAATTGTTATGACATTTTTATTTTGTTGTAAAACAATTGTTTCTTATCGATCAAGTCGAAATAGTTATGACTATCTAAACAATTATCTATTTCAAAACATTATGACATTTTGTTTTGTCATAAAACAATTGGTTATGTTCATGCAAGCGTATTTTGAATAAAATAATATAAATTTATTAATATTCCAAAAATTAATAAGTATAATTTTAGAAAATAAAGCTATTTTGTTAAATTAATTTAAAATTATAATTTTAAAATAATTAATAAATTATTATCGATAATTTTAATACTTATAATATTTTTATTAAAATTATTATTCTTATATAATATAGTTATTATATATAGTAATAATTAATTGTTCTAATTAATATTTAAAATTAATTAGATTATTAAAACTAATCATTATTATTTAATAGATTATAATTTTATTAAGAAAATTATTTGTTCAATATGCTTATTTATTAAACCCAATTATTGGATAATAATTATATATTTTATTAATTAAACCATAATTATTAGATAAATTATATTATGATTAAGCTTGTATGATAATAAAATAAAGATATTAATATGAATATTGATTTTAATTCAATATAACTAATAAATAAATAAATATATTTATTAAATTTTTAAATATTTAAAAAATATTTTAATAATTATTAATAAATATTTTTTACTAGTTATATTTAATACTATAATATATATTAATTTTAAATATTAAATCTAATTTATTTATATAATTAAAATTAATTAAAATTTTTACTTATTAATTTAAAATTAAAATAATTGTTATAATTAAATAATAATATAATATAATTATAATATATAATTAATTAAAATATAATATAAATATTTAAAATTTAAATATTAAAACTAATATATATTGTTTTAATATATTAATTTGTTTAAATTAAAAATAAATGTTAAAATTTATTTTAAGTAATAAATATTGCAATAGCTTAATAATTAATACAAAAAATCTAATTATTTAATCTAATTATTGAATAAATTAACAATCAAAAATAGATATTAATTGTAATTATTTAAATTACTACTTTATTATGTTATAATTAATTATACCTATAAATATTGCAATAGTTTAAATATTACTTTTATATTGGTTTAAGTATTAATATATAGATTAATAATTAATATTTAAAGTTTATCCAAAATAAAAATAATTAATTAAAATAATTATTTAATAATAATAATAATAATTAAATATAATAAACAATTATTTAAAATTTATTTACTTTAAATTATTTTTTAATTTTAAGTGAAAAAGTTATTTTACGATAAAAAAATGTCATAACAATTTAAAATAAAGAATTGTTCCTATAGCCTTAACTATTTGAACTGGTTTATTAAAGATATTATTTATATATAATTTAATAAATATTATTAATTTAATTGTTTATATTATATATAATATAATTATAATTTGATTAATAATAAATTAAATGGAGATAGATAATAATATACCCACCTTATATCCGTACTCATACCCTACGTATATATTTATATATATTTAGTATATAGATTTTTATTAAATAATATAAATTATTATTTTAAATTAATTAGAATTAATATATTCTTATTGAAAAATATATATTTATAAAAAATTATCTAACTATAAAAGATAAAAATTAAAAAATTAAAAAATAAATTTTATTTATTATTTCTTTTAAAAATTATGGGTATGAAAATTACTTAAACTAATTAAATACCTGCAAAGATAAGATAAATTTAAAATATCCTTTTGGTATAGGTATGGGGATGGATATAATATAAAAATCTGAAAATGATACTGAAAACAATTAAAATAACTTGGCTTATAAATTACAATATTATTTTTAATCTTTATTTAGTAATTATATAGTATAATTATCAATTTGGCTATTATAATTTAATATATTAATATAATTTCAATTTTAAAGTAATAGTCATATATTTGTTAATATTTATAATATTATTACTATTTATTATAATAATTAATTTATATAGTATCATGTAATAATTTAATAAATTATTATAATTAAATATTATTAATAATATTTTATGAATCATATTAATTATTATAATATGTAATTATAATTGTATATTATATATTATATAATTTAATTGGACATATATATTAATAATTAATAACATAACGATAATTGTTTGACAATAATAGTTAATAAAATATTAATAATAACTATTAACTATTAATATTATAATTATAATTAAGTTAAGTTATAATTAAAATTATTTGATATAATTATATTTTAATTTTAATTTAATTATTAATAATAATTAAGTTATTTTATTATAAGTTATATTAATAATTTAATATTATTATAATTATAAAATTATGAATTTATTAATATTTCATAATTGAATTATTTATTATAATTCAATTCAATATATAAAATTATTCATAATAAATATATTGTATCTAATATATTATGATATTAAATTACTAAATAATAATTAAGTATATAATTTATTAATATATTGAATAATATATTTATAATAATAATTAATAATTTAATTACTTATTATGACAAAATGTTATAATATCGTTAATTAATATAATGGTAATTGTTAAATTTGTTAACAAATATTTATTATACAATAAATCATTTTAAATATTATCTAATATTGGTTAATAAATTATTTTCTTGAGCAAACAGTAGGTATTTGTTAATTATTAATTTATAGTATAAATTACAAATAATAATTAATTTAAACAATTGTTTAAATTATTTGAAAATAAATAGTCATAACTATTTGATCTAGTTTGGTCAACATATTTATTTTTTTAATTTTTTACTTATTAATTGTCAAAATATTAATAAATTAGTATTATTTTAATCTGAATAAGCTTGTATAAATAGAAACTATTGTTTATAATAGAACAAAAGGTGATAACAATTTGAAATAAATAATTACTCAAATAGTCATAACTATTTGAATTGGTTTGATAAAAAGATTTATTTTTTAAATCTCTTATTAATTTTTGAAATATTAATAGATTAGTATTATTTTATTCCTAACATACTTATATGAACTAAAACATTTGTTTTATGAAAAAACAAAAGGTCATAATGATTTGAAATAGATAATTGTTCAAATAATCATAATTATTAGAACTGGTATGAATATAAACAATTTATAATTTTTAATGTTTAATTTTAAAAATAATTAATATTATTAAATAGTTATATATTATTTAATACTATAATATATATTAATTTTAAATATTAAATCTAATTTATTATATAATTAAATCAAATAGTAATTTCAAAAGTTTTAATTAATTTATTACATGTAATTTAAATGTTAATAAAAAATTATAATTAAATAGTTTAATATTAATGGTTATCTATTTTTAATACATTAATAATATTATTAATATTTACTATCATTTAATTATTAGTTATTTAAATGTATAATATTTGGATAATATTATAATAAATATTAATATAATAAATTAATAATAAATTTATTATATTTTTATGAATTATTTATTTAATAAGTAAGGATTTATATCCTTAAATTTTATATAAGCTTATCATATGAATAATAAATATTAATATGAATAATTGTTAATAATTGTCCAATTTGTAATTATTAAAATTTAAAATATTAATATCATAAAAATTAATCAAAGATAAAATAAATATTTTTAAATCTCTTTCATATTAATTTTCCAAATGTTAATAAATTACTATTAATTTATTCTGAATTAGCTTGTATGAACTGAAATAATTGTTTTATGACTAAGCAAAATATCAAAATGATATGAAATAGATAATTATTCTAAAAATTTTAACTATTTGAACTGATTCAGTGAACAAATTTATTTTTTAAATCTCTTACTTATTAATTTTTAAAATATTATTAAATTAGTATTATTTTAATCCAAATAAGCTTGTATAAACAAAACAATTGTTTTACGTTGAAATAGATAATCATTCATAGAGTCTTAAATATTTGAACTGGTTTGACAATTAGATTTATTTTTTAATTTTCTTAGTTATTAAGTTTTGAAATATTATTAAATTAGTGTTATTTTATTCTAAATAAAATTTAATAATTAATAATTATTATATAATATATAATATAATAATAAATTAAATAATAAATGTCATTATATAGATTAAAATAATTATTAAATAATTAATTATTATAATAATTGCTTATAATATTAGTTTATAAATATAATATACTAGTTAAATTATGAATGTGTCAGGTGAATTTAAATTTTAGTATTATATATCCAATTTGATTAGTAATTTTGGTATTTATAAATTATATTGTTTTGAATAAGCTTATATGAACTGAAACAACTCTTAGTTAACTATAGGTATGATAATAACAATTATATAAACTATTTATATGTTTTTATAAATATAAGTAAATAAATGTTCATAATAAATTATTAATAAATAAGTTTGTTAAATTTAATTAATACTATAATTATAATTTTATTATAATAAATTAAATATTATTTGTATAATATAATTTTTATACTAATATAATGTATAAATAATTTAATTTATATAATATTACAATATTGATAATTTGAGTATAACTTTAGTTTATACATATTATAATTATAATAAGTTATAATTTTATTAGTTACTAAATAATTATTAATTTAATATATTAATAAACTAATATTAATATTTTTATATTGTTATTATAAATATACTTATAATTAATTAATAATTATTATAACAATATTTTTAATTAAATAAATAATATTATTAATTTTATATATAAAATAATAAATATTAATATAATTATTATTATATATAGGTTTAATATATTAATATATTCAATATATACTATTTTATAATAATAATTATTAATAATTTAAATCTATTAATTTATACATAATATAAATAATACTATATTTATAAACTATATAAATTAAATAGTATCTAATACATTAAATAACTATAAATTAATCTTAGCCTTCTCAATTAAATATTTATATTATGTTTAAATTAATATTAATTAAATTATTTTTATATATTAATTATAATTAATAATGAATATTAATTATTAAGTTCAAATATTTAATTATGCTTTTATATTAATTTATATAAAAATTAATATTAATTTTTAGAATATTAATAAATTAGCTTGCTACTAAATTATCTTAATTAATAATTATTATTTGTTTTGGACTGAGTTGTTCAAGCTGTTGGGGTCAGACTTGAACTTTTCTACTAGTATGCATCTGCAGACTGATGGGTAGACCAAACGAGTGAATGGACCATTGGAGGTCTACCTCAGGCACTATGTGAGTGCCATGCAAAAGGACTGGCCAAACTATTAGGTGTCGCCTAGTTATAATATTAATATTAATAATTTATTGAAAAGATCCCTCAATTTATAACAAAATTAGATTATTTATATCTACTTAAATAATACTACTTTAGGGTTTATAAATTTTATTAAATAAATAATTTAATTTGCTTATTAATAAATTTATTACAACTAAATTAGTTAATAATTTTATAATAATTAAATGTATATAATCAAATTATATTACAATTAATTTATTTTAATATTAAGTTAACTAATTATAATATAAATAGACTAAGCCTATTCAGAATAAAATAATACTAGTTTATTAATATTTGAAAAATTAATAAGTAGGAGATTTTAAAAATAAATCTGTTTATTGAATCAGTTTAAATAGTTATACTGTTTGAACAAGTATATATTTCCAATCATTATAACCTTTTGTTTTGTCATAAAACAATTATTGATCTTCATACAAGCTTATTCGAAATAAAATAATACTAATCTAGTAATATTATGAAATTTAATAACTAATAGATATAAAAAATAAATTTGTTTACCAAACCAATTCAAATAGTTAAAGCTATATGAATAATTATCTATTTTAAATCATTATGATCTTTTGTTTTATCGTAAAACAAATTTTTTTATTCATATAAGTTTGTTCAAAATAAAATAATATTAATCTATTAATATTTCAAAAATTAATAAGTGATTTAATAAATAAATCTATTTACCATACTAGTTAAATTAGTTATAACAATTTGAACATTTATTTATTTCAAATCATACTAAAGTTTTTTACATAATTATATAAATTTTTATATATAAATAGATATTATATTAAATAATCATATGATAAATTATTTTTAATTAATTAATTTAGTAAACAAAACTTACATATTGTATATAATTTATTATAAATATTTATTATAATATTTAAAACTAAGTGTTATAGCTTATTATAAATATCTATTTATAACTATCGACTATTATCATTTATATTTATTATTACAAAATAATAAATATATTATAATATATCAATTGTTACTATATAGTATAATAATAAGTATATTATATTATATTATATTATCATATTTTAATATAATAATATTATAATAATTATAAAATAATTATAATTTTATTATAATATATTAATTGTTAACTTAAACTATAATATAATAATAAATAATTAAGATTAATATTATGTTAATATTAATAAGTAATAATTAAATAGATTATATTATATTTTAATTTTGTATAATATTTGATTTATTTTAGTATAAATCTAATTAAATTTTTTTAATAATAGTACTAGATAATAAAAATATTAATTTAAATTAATATAAACTATATTATAAGGATTAATATAATAAGTTAAAATTAACTACATAAATATAATAATATAATATTAAAATTTTATAATTATTATAATTTAAATATTTTAATGATTGATTAATAAATTATTGATTCAATAGACTATTCACATATACATTTAATTATTATACTATTTGATTATTATAAAATTATTAACTAATTTAATTGTAATAAATTTATTAAAATATACAATTATAATACTATTTATAATTCATTACACAATTTGTATTATTATAAATAAATAATTTTAACAAATCCTAAATACAAATTATTAAATAATTTATATTATTATTTAATCAATTGTTTATAAGCATATTTATTTAAAATTAATTATTAAATAATATCAATAAATAATATTTATAATATTACTATTTATTAATATCAATAAATAGTCATAAAAATTATTGTTAATATTATTTAACTAATAAATAGTATATAACTATTTGTTATTGTAATACAAACTATAGTTATTAGTTAAGTAATTATACTAATATAATTTTAATTAAATACATTATATTTTTAGTTATAACAATTAAACAATTGTTTATTTTTAAAATATTAATTATATTCTTAATAAAATATTAAATATTACATTTAAAATTATAATTAAAATTATTAAATTATTCTTATAGTCTTAACTAATATTATTATAAATTTATTATTAACTTGTAATATTTTACTAAAAATAATAATAATAACTTATTATTATTTTAAACTAATAATAATAATTATTTATTATTTTAGAATAATTAAACTAATAATTATTAATTAATATTATTTGATAATTATTTATATATTAATAATATATAATGAATAATTTAAAGTTATTAGTTAATTTACTAATTTAATACTATATTATTCTAATCCAATAATTATTATAATTTTTATAATAAAAGCAAATAATAATTCATTAAATTATTAAATGAATCAATATTATTAAACAAATTTAATAATAATTATTATTATTATCAATTTATTAATAATATTAATATTATAATATTTATGTGATTAGACTAATCTAATTATATATTATATAATTAGTCTAACAAACATAATATTATATAGGGTTTAAATTAATAATTATACTATTTGATAAAATAGTTAAAATCAATCCTATATTATAACTATTTAGGATATTATTCTATTGTTAATTACATTTATTAATTATAATAATTTATTAAATATAAATTCTTATTATATAATTAATTTAGTGATTAATTATTATTATTATTAATTAATAATATGCGTTAATTGTTTTAATTAATCTAGTTTGTACGAATAAATTAGTAGATTTAATAATTTATATTAAATATAATTTAATATTGAATTCTTAGATCCACTTATTAATAAACAGTAAGTTCAACCTCATGACTGTATCCCAATTTGAGAAATAAGAGCCGTCCTTCAGCTTCTGTTCTGGCTTTGTACCCAACTCCAACGATTTTAAGAAAACAAAAGAATTTAGCATTACAGTAATAAATAAATTTAATAAAATATAAAATAATTAATATTTTATTAATATTTATATAATTTCATTATTATATTAAATTATAATTTATTATAATCATATAATAAATTATAATGAGTTTAAATGTTATTTCAAGATTGGAGCAAGCTATTTTAAATAGTTGTAACTATTTGAATTTGTTTGGTAAATAAATTTATTTTTTAAAACTCTTGCTTATTAACTTTTAAAATATTAGGAAATTAGTATTATTTTATTTTAAATAAGCTTTTATGAACTGAAACAATTATTTTATGTCAAAACAAAAGGTCATAACTATTTGAACTTGTTCGATAAATAGATTTATTTTTTCCAATATTTTGCTTATTAATTTTTTGAATGTTAATAAATTTGGATTATTTTATTCTGAATAAAACTTGTAAGATATGAAACAAGTATTTGATGACCAAACAAAAGGTAAGAACGATCTAAAATAGATAATTATTCTAATCATTTTAACTATTTGAACTGGTTCCACGAGCAAATTTATCTTTTATTACTTATTAATTTTTAAAATATTATTAAATTAGTAATATTTTTAACCAAATAAGCTTCTATGATCAAAAACAACTGTTTTATGACAAAAAAAGATCTCAACGATTTGAAATTGATAATTGTTCAAATAGTCCTAACTATTTGAATTGGTTTGGTAAACAAATTTTTGAAATATTAATAAATTAGTATTATTTTATTTCGAATAAGCTTGTATGATAAAAAAACAATTGCTTTATGACAAAACAAAATGCCATTTATTAAATCATTTAGATTTTTACTTATGACTAAGTAATAATTATTTAATTAATATAATTAAATAAAATATTATTAAATTTATATATTAATAATAGTTTATTTAATATTTAAATATTATAATTAAATATTATATTAATTTATAAATATTAATAACTGAATTAATTTAATTGTTAAATTAAATATTTTATATAATATTAAATAAAAATATATAGTTATATAATTACAATTAAAATAGATAATTAAATATTTTAATTCAAATAGTAATTAAATTAAAAATATTTATTTATCTGAATAAATAAATATTATTAATATTTTGCAAATTAATATTAAAGAAAATTAAAGATAATTAATATGAATGGTTTCATATTATAATAATTATTAAAATAAATTGTTTTAAATAAACTATAATATTGTTAATTATTAATTATATAGATTAATTAATAAGTTAATATAATTCATAATAGATTATACTAAATTAATATTATTCAGTTATAATATTTTTACTAGTTATTAACTGTATAGACTAACTATTATTAATCTATTTGATTTAGTTATATAAATAAATTAGATTTAATATTTAAAATTAATATATATTATAGTATTAAATATAACCAGTAATTTTAATAATTATTTATAAATTAATTAAATATTTAATTATTATTTAATTAATTTAATAATTGTATAGATTATATAATTTCGTATAATCTATATAGTTATAATATCTATTAAAATTTATTATTTGATTTTAATAATATCAAATAACCATATTTATTAATTGTATTATTTAATTTTATATTAATTTAACTAATATAAATTAATTTAAATATATAAATTATTAATTATTAAATATTTAATTTATTAATGATTATATTAATTTATTAATATTAATAAATATATATTTATTGAATTAATTGATATAAATATTAAATAAGTTAATTTGATTTGAAATAATTATGGTTAAAATTAATTATTAAAATAAATCATTATTATTATCATTAATAACACTAATTTATTAATATTTAAAAAATTAATCAGTAAGAGATTTAAAAAGTAAATCTGCTTACCAAACCATTTCAAATAGTTTTGACTATTTTGAATCGTTATAACCTTTTATTTTATCATCAAATAATTGGTTCTGTTTATACTATTTTATTCAGAATAAAATAAAATTAATTTAATAATATTATGAAACTTAATAACCAAGAAAATTAAAAATTGAATCTAATTGCCAAACCAGTTGAAATAGTTAAGACTATATAAATGATTATCTATTTCAAATTGTTATGACCTTTTTTTTTGTAGTAAAACAATTGTTTTGTTTGTACAAGCTTTTTTGGATTAAACTAATACTAATTTAACAATATTTCAAAAATTAATAACTAAGATATTTAAAAAATAAATTTGTTTACTAAATCAGTTCAAATGGTTAAGACTATTAAAATAATTATCTATGTCAAATCATTCTGATATTTTATTTGGTTATAAAACAATTGTTTTAGTTCATAAAAGGTTATTTAGAATAAATTAATACTAATTTAGTAACATTCAAAAAATTAATAAAAATGAGATTTAAAAAAATAAATCTATTTACCAAACAAGTACAAATAGTTATTACTATTTGAACAATTGTCTATTTTAAATCATTATAACCAATTATTGATTCACATGATAATTAATAATTTATTAATTATTAAATCTATTTAATAGATTGTATATTTATATAATATATATTTTTTGGCTTCTTGATTAAAAATAGATAATAGCTATATCAATATTATATCTATTAATTAAAATATTTAATAATTATCTATTAAAATTTTGTTACTAAATTTATTGTTTAAGTTTTACAATTTAAGTAATTGATTTAAAAATTAAATATGTTTATTTATTAATTGATTAAATAAATAGCTATTCAAATAATTTAATTATTTTGATTTGTCATTAAACAATTATTTCAGTTAATACAAGCCTATATGAAATAAAATAATACTAGTTTATTAATATTTTTGAAATTAACAAGTAAGAAATTTAAAAAAATAAATCTGTTTACTGAATCAGTTAATATTTCAAATCATTATGACCTTTTGTATTGTCATAAAATAATTGTTTTTAATCATACAAGCTTATTTGAAATAAAATAATACTAATTTATTAATATTTCAAAAATTAATAAGAGATTTAAAAAGTAAATCTGTTTACCAAACTTGTTCAAATAGTCAAATAGTTTTGACTATTTGAACAATTATCAATCTTAAATCGTTATGATCTTTGTTTTGTCATAAAACAATTATCTCTAATCATAGAAGCTTATTCGGTTAAAAATAATACTAATTTAATAATATTTCAAAAATTAATAAGTAAGAGATTTAAAAAATAAATATGCTTATAGAATCAATTCAAAAAGTTAAAACCATTAGAATAACTATCTATTTTAGATCGTTCTGATATTTTGTTTAGTCAAAATATTTGTTTCATATCTTATAAGCTTATTCAAAATAAAATAATCCAAATTTATTAACATTCAAAAAATTAATAAGCAAAATATTTTAAAAAATAAATCTATTTAACATTCGCAATTGTTTCACTTCATAAAAGCTTATCCAAAATAAAATAATACTAATTTCTTAATATTTCAAAAGTTAATAAGCAAGAGTTTAAAAAAATAAATTTTTTTACTAAACAAATTCAAATAGTTATGACTATTTGAATAATTGTCTATTTAAAATCATTATGACCTTTTGTTTTATCATAAAACAATTGTTTCAATTCATATAAGCTTATGTAGAATAAAATAATACTAATTTATTAATCTATTAACATATTACTTTATTAATATTTTGCAAATTATCGTAATATATATTAGTTTAATATATATATTAATATTTTGCAATAGTTTAAATATTGCTTTTATATTAATATATGTCAAATTTGAATTAGATTATTTTATTTTGGATAAACTTTTATGAACTAAAACAATTGTTAATAATTATTAATAATAGAATATAACTTTTAATATTTATTACCATTTAATAAATAGTTATAAAAATAATTAATATTTTTATAATATTAATAATTTAAATAATAATTAAAAAATATTATTAGGATAAATTTTAATTATTATGATTATTATATAGTAAATTAATAATAACAATTAATTACTATTTGAACAATTGTATTATAATAAATAATTAAGAGATAATAAGTAATACTTTAAATATTATAATAGAATAATTAATTTAGTTAATTATTATTATAATTATTAATAATTTTCTGTAATTGTACCCATGAGTCATCTCCACAACTATACAAAATGGCTATGGGAATCATCCAAAGTGCTCTCCATGTTACATCCTTACTAGTAAGCTTTAGAAAAAATGCCATCCATTGACCTTTTGTCCAATCTCTCTGCCATTCCTTCATGACAAACTCCTTGATGGGAATGAAATGGGCAAAGAATGGTCGAAATGATATTTTCTCTTTTCCATAAAAGTGACTTCTGATCCAAACAAAAAACAGCTAAACACATCCTATAAATTGCCCCTCACCCTTCCTTCAACAAAAATTTAGCAATCTAATTGTCTTTGTTGAGATGGTTAGTGAAAGATTTATACCTCTATCCAATTGCTTATTTATTATAATTTTAATAAATAAAAATTAAATTATAAAATAAACTAGTTTAAATTTTAATTAATATAATTATTAATTATATAATAATATTAATTCATATAATTAAATACTAAATTATATTATAAATAGTAATAAATAAAAGGAAATCATAACAATTAATTTGTAACTTACTAATTTATAAAATAGTACAATCATCATGAATTTATTAATAACAATAAATTATTATTGACTATTTGAACAATTATCTATTTAAAATCATTGTGAATTTTTGTTTTGTCATAAAATAATTGTTTTAGTTCACAAAAGTTTATCCAAAATAAAATAATACTACTTTTCTTAATATTTTGAAAATTAAGAGATTTAAAAAATAAATCAGTTTACTGACTTAGTTTAAATAATTATGGCCATTTGAACAATTATCTATTTCAAATCATTATTACCTTTTATTTTGTCATAAAACAATTGTTTTTCAACATACAAGCTTATTTGAAATAAAATTGTTAGTACTTTTTATTTTGTCATAAAACAATTATTTTTGAATGTATAAGTTTATCTATTTGAATTTGTTCCTATAATATTTTATAAATATTTAAAATATTATATGTTTAAATTATTTGAAATAAATTCTATTTATTGATAATAAATAGTCTATTTTGTTACAAATTAATTCAATTATTATTATTTGTACAATAATTACTAATTATTTATTAATAAGAATTTTTATAAACAATTTAAATATTATTTAAATATTAATAGTACTAAATATTATAAATTTAGGAAATTTATAATAATTTAATTGTTTAAAATATTAATTATTTTGTTATTATATAATATGAATATATGTTATATTAGTTTATCTGTTAATATATAATTTACTTATTCAATTAGTTAAGACTATTAGTTTTTATATTTGATTATAAAAACTAATAAGTTATTCAAATTATTTATTATAATTAATTTAATACATATTTAATTATAATTAATTAATAATATTTAATATATATTTAATTATATACTTATTACTAAATATAAATATTTAATTAAATAATTGTTATGAATAATATATTATAACATATTTATATAATAATATTAATTATTACAAATATTTTTATTTGTAATGAATAAATATATTTATTAATATTTATTAATTTAAATTTATTAATTAATTTAATTAATTATATACAATTTAGATATTTATATACAAAAATAAAATAACAAAAATTATGAAATAAACTTTTATTTACAAATAATAAAATAATATCAATATTATTTAGTGTTAAAAAATTAGAAATAAATATAATAAATGCTTATATGCAATTTTATTTATTATCAATTTTAAATTATTTTAATTTATGATATTAATTATAATTATAAACATATAATATTATTATATTAGTAATTATATAATTATTATTAATAATATTTCATTAATATACTATAAAATTAATGCATATTAAAATTAATTATTGGTAATAATAGTATATCAATATTACAATAATTATAATAATATTTAATCTTCATTTATAAATATAGTATAATAATATCTAATTTATTAGTTAAATTAATTATAATAATATGTAAATTAAATAAAAAATAATTTTCAAAATATTATTAACTATTTTAAATAATATTTACTATTACTTTTAAAATATTTGTTCGAATTATACATATATTACATTAAAGTAATTTTATATTAATAATATAAAACAAGTTTAAATAGTTATGACTTTTTGAATAATTATTTATTTAAAATTGTTATGACCTTTTGTTTTGACATAAAAGAATTGTTTCAATTTATAAAAACTTATTTAGAATAAAATAATACTAATTTCTTAATATTTCCAAAATTAATAAGCAAAAGTTTAAAAAAATAAATTTGTTTATCGAACAAATTTTAAAAGGTAATATTATTTTATTTCAAATAATAATAATAATTTTTAAAATAGAATAATTATATAAATTGATATATTATAAAATTGCTTGTTAATATCGATTATTACTAATATACAAATAATTGCTTATATAATAAAATAGAGTTCTAATTATTAAATAAATCAGGATTCAAATAGTTAAATGTTATATTAATATTAACAATTTTATAAAATTATTAGATTAAAAATTATCTAGAGCATATATTATAATAATTATTTAATATTGTTTGTCATTTAAATGTTCATTATACAAGTTTTATAATTAAAGTATAATATTAATTTTATTTGTTTATTAATTATTTAATTATTTAATTATTATTGATTAATTTTATTATTATGATTATTTATTATTAACAATTTAATAATCATTTGTAATTAGTATTATTATATTATTAAACTACTAATTAATATTGTAATTATTTAATTTATTATATTAATATTCATAATATTACTAATAATTAATATAATTATAATATTTTTATAATATTAGTAATTTTGTTATCCAAAATTAGTTATGACTATTTAGCAAATTACTATTATTAATATAGTTATTAATTAAAATAAATTAATAAATATTAAAAAATAAATATTTTTACTGATCAAGTTTAAATAATTATGACTATTTGAACATTTATCTATTTGAAATCGTTTTAACCTTTTGCTTTGTCGTAAAATAATTTTTTCTATTCATAAAATAATATAAATTTATTATAAAATTGATCAAATCTACGCTCATGTGATAGTTTATAATTTCAATTATTAAATCTCTTACTTATTAATGTTTGAAATATTAATAATTAATATTTTAATTAATAATTTATTTTTAATAAAATAACATTAATATTTGACTATTAATAACAAGCAATTATTAACTTAATTATAATAAAATAATTATATACATAAAATTTACTTTTCATAACTAATTTAATGATTAATAGTTAAAAGCATAAAAAACTATATTTTCAAAATAATAAATCAAAATAATATCATTATAATCTATTAAATTATTTAATATTCTATCCTAATGCTCCACGGAGTGTTGGCATAAGTCCCAAGCCCATGATAGTTGGTATCAGAGCAAGTTCTGGTTAAGGTCATGTTTAATATTAAGAATTAATATAAATTATAAATATATTTATTAGAAATTTATAATAAACTTATTATTAAGTTATACTATAATTGATAAAAAAAACTATTATATTTTTTATTAAAGATTATAATTTAATAAAAAATTAAATATTTATTTATATTATTATAAATTTATTAAATTTGAATAAATGGTATTAATTATTATAATAATATAATAATAGTATTAACAATTAAAAGGTCTATGTTATATTAATTTATTAAATTTTTTTCTATTATAAAATAATTGTTTCTGTTCATACAAGCTTCAAATTAAAATAATATTAATTTATTAATATTTTGATTATTAATAAGTAAAAAATTTTTAAAATAAATATGCTTACCAAACTGGATCAAATAATCATGACTATTTGAATAATTATTTATTTCAAATCATTATAACCTTTTATTTTGTCATAAAAAAATTGTTTCAGTTCATATAAGCTAATTAAAAAAAATAGTACTAATTTATTAATAATTCAAAAATTAATTATAAAGAGATTTAAAAAATGAATCTATTTACTGAATAAATTTAAATAATTATGTTTATTTAATTATATATAATATTAACTATTATTAAGTATATTAGTTAAATATTTATTAATATACATAATTATAATTCTAAATTAATTTTATTAATTAATTGAATAATTGAATTATCTTTTGTTATAAGATAATATAATATTATAATAATAATATTATTTAAATATTAGGTTATGTATATATACTTTAAACTTTATTAATATACTTAAAAATTTATATATTATTAATTAATTTATATATCTTAATAAGGTCTATAAATTATTATAGATTAATTAATTTAATAATTATTAATATATTCATATAATTATATTATATAATTAATAGTATATTATTATATTAAATAAATTATTAGTAGTTAAATTAATTGTATTAATTATAAAATAAATTATTAATATTATTTCAAATTAAACTTTTATAATTTAAATATTAATTTTTACTATAATTAATAATAATATATTAATTATAATTATATTATAAATAATGTAATTATCTTAATATAATTGTTAAGATATTTAAAATATATTTATACTCAAATATAGTGAATTATAATTAAAATAAATATTAATTAAGTGTAATAATAAATACTATATTAATAAGAAGATACCATATTATAGTATTTTATCTATTATATTATATGCTTTAATATATTAATCATATAATTATTAAAAGGATATATTTTAATATTTATAATAATAGTTATTAATTATTATAAATTAAATATTATAACAAATAAAACATATAATTTTCATACAATTGAGTTAGATATTAAATTATATATAAATATTATAAATAATTATAATAATTATAACTTTAGGATATTACATGTATTATAAATTATTATTATTTATACTTTAAATATATTAATTAAATAGTTAATAATTAATATTACTTAATAAAATTATGGCCATTTGAACGATTATCGATTTCAAATCATTATGACCTTTTGTTTTGTCATAAAACAATTATTTTTTATCATACAAGTTTATTCGAAATAAAATAATACCAATTTATTAATTCAAATATTAATAATAAATATATTTTTATAAACTTAATAATTATAGATAATAATTAAACTAAATTATTATTAAATAATATTATTATTTAAACATTTAAATATTTACCAAATTATAAAATCAATTAATTATCATTATTTATTTATTTATATTAGATAAATATAATGGATATAATTAAACATAATCTTTTAATTTATAACTATAATTAACATATATATTGTTATAGTTATATTAATTATTTTTGTTTATATAAATTATTTATTAATAATTATTAAAAAATCGTAACGATTTCAAATAAATAATTGCTTAAGTAGTCATAACTATTTAACTAGTTTGATGAACATATTTATTTTTTAAATTTCTTATTAATTTTTGAAATATCAATAGATTAGTATTATTTTATTCTAAACAAACTTATATGAACAAAAACATTTTTTTTATGACAAAGGGACATAAAGATTTGAAACAAATAATTTTCAAATAGTCATAATTATTTGAATTGGTTAGGTAAAAAAATTATTTTTTAAATATCTTACATATTAATTTTTGAAATATTAATAATTCATTTTATTTTATTCTGAAAATGCTAACGTGAATTGAAAAAATTATTTTATGATAAAACAAAAACAACTGAAAATAGATAATTATTCATACAATCTTAACTATTTGAGTTAGTTCGACAAACAAATTTATTTTTTAATTATAAATTAAAATTTATTATATTTTAATTAATGACAATAATTATAAATATTATTAAATATTTACTTCTTATAAGTTTAAATTTGTTTAATTTAAAAATTAAATATTTAATTTCAAATCTATTTTAAAGTAAAAATATTTAAAGATTTGTTTGTCATAAAACAATTGTTTTCGTTAATATAAGTTTGTTTGAAATAAAATAATATTGTTTTATTAATATTTAGAAAATAATTCTGTAAGAGATTTAAAAAGAAAATCTGCTTACCAAATAATTTCAAATAGTTTTGACTATTTTAATAATTATTTATTTCAAATCGTTATAACCTTTTATTTTATCATCAAACAATCGGTTCTGTTTATACTATTTTATTTAGAATAAAATATTACTAATTTAATAACATTTCAAAACTTAATAACCAAGAAAATTAAAAAATATAATACTATAAATATATAAACAATTTATATAATATAATTATATTAGTGTAATTATTTATAAGAAATAATTAAAATAAATATTAAAATTATAAATTAATATTTAGATAATACTATATTAATTAACTAATAAAAAATAGTTATTTATATTTAATAACTATTACTATTAATATATAATATATATTTATTATATACTATCTTCTTAATTAATAAATATTTTTAGTAATCAATTAATATAATTAAGCATATATATAAATATCATATAAGTAATACTATAAATAACTATTAATTATAGTTATAATTATTTAACTATAATTAATAATTAAATGTCTTTCTTATTAATTTTTGAAATATTAATAAAGTAGTATTATTTTATTTCAAATAAGTTTTTATGAATTGAAACAATTGTTGTATGACGAAACAATTGTTGTATGTCAAAACAAAAGCTTATAACTAAAATATAATGATTATATTAATTATAATATTATTAAATATAATAATTATTAATTATTTTTAATAATAGTTTAAATAATGAATAATTATTTGACTATTTATTAGTTATGACTATTTAATATCTAAAATAGTTATTCATATTATAATATTAATTATATAAAAATAATTATTAAATTTATAAAATTATTAATTAAATCGTCAATGAATTCATTATAATCCTTATTAATATTAATCTTATTTAAATTATATTAACTTATATTCTATATAAGTTATATATTTGTTCTTACTATAAATAATATAAATTTTATTTGACAAAATAATTAATAGTTTTATTATTAATTAATATTACAAAACCATATTTATTTAATAATTTTTATTAATATAAAATTAATATTATAATAATATAATTATAAAGTTGTAATTAATAAAGTATTAATCCTTAAATCTATGTTAATAAATATAATTTGTATGATGTATAGTTATTACATAATAATAAGTATTTAATTAATAACTATTATTATAATTATATCAATTAATAACAATTATTAATACAATTTAGCATATAATTACTATACTAATTAAGTTATACGAATAATATAATATTTATTAGATAATCTAATATAATACTTTTTAAAATTGTTATATTATATAATTAACAATTAAGTTATTATTATAAATTATGTAATAAGAGATTTAAATATTAAGAAGATTAATAATTGAGTAAAAATCTTATACTTACTATAATTTTTAAAAAATAATTAATATTTTTATATTAAGGCCAATTTGTTTTAATTATAAGTTGAACAAACAACTATTTGAATATTATTCAAATATATTAATTATATTAATAATTATTAATTTTAAAACTAATATTATAAGTATATTATTTAAATTATAATTTATAAATATTATTAGATTAAATCTATCTTACTTAATTAATAAGCAGGATATTTGAAAAACTAATAACTATTATTAGTGCTGCCTTGTTAAACAAATTATTCAGAATTAATTATAAAATAGATGACAAATCAAAAAATTATCTATTTATAGTATTTTAAATATTAATATTAATATTTTCAATTATTGAATATATTTGATTAATAAATATAATGTAATAATAATTGAATATTTTGTTTGATTATTATTTAAAAATAATAATTATTAATTTAATAATACTAATTATGATAGTTATTATATATAAAAATTGATATTATTAGTCTCTTATTATTGAGTATAAATTAGTTTTTAAATATTATTATATTTAATAAATTATTCTATTATTTAAATATATAATTTTAAATTAATACTATTTCAATATTAAGTCATTAAATGAATAAAAATATTATTCATTTAATTTAAATATTTCAAATTTAAATTAATAAATTCAATTATAATTAAATTTTTATATCTTAAATTAATTTTTATAAAAATCTAGTTAATATTAAATTAAATTATTATAATTTAAATTTAATTAAATTCCCCAAATAGTTTAATCATTTAATTTTAATATTTAATTCAAAATATTAATTATAATTAAATAATTATCCAAATAATATTTAATAAAATTAATGACTAAGATTTAATTTATAATTAAATCTATTTTAATTTATATATACTTAAACAAAAAAAGGTTATTTATTTAATTAAATAATTATAATATTAATTAAACTATACTAAATGTAAGATCATTAATTATTAATATATATTGTTATAATATATAAACTTATTATATTAAAACAATTCAATTATTTTATGATTAAACAAAAGGTCAGAATGATTTGAAATAGATAAACTTTCTAATAATCCTAACTATTTGAACTGATTGGCAACACATTTATTTTTTAATTAATTATAATATAGTTTATAATAATAGTATAAATTTAATAAATTAGTTATTATTAATAATAAATATAACATTATAATAATTAATGTTGTATGTTAATTAAATTATCATAAAATTTATATATAACTATTAATAAATTATATTAATAAATACAATACTAATTGTTAATAGTTATAACTTATAATAAATAATAGTTTTTTATAAGATTAATTTATAATAATTATATTATTTATTTAATAGTAAATAAATCAATATATTTATTGTAATTATAATCAAATCATAATGATCTTTATTTTGTCATACAACAATTGTTTCCTTTCATACAAGCTTATTCGGATTCAAATGATACTAATTTAATAATATTTCAAAAATTAATAAGAGATTTAAAAATTAAATATGTTAGCCAAACTAGTTCAAATAGTTAAGACTATCAGAATAATTATCTATTTCAAATCATTTTATCCTTTTGTTTAGTCATAAAATAGTTATTTCAGTTCATACAAGCTTATTTGAAATAAAATAATACTAATTTATTAACATTCAAAAAATTAAAGCAAGAGATTTAAAAAAATAAATTTGTTTATTGAATAATTTCAAATAGATATGACTATTTAAATAATTATCTGTTTAAAATTATTTTGACATTTTGTTTTGTCATAAAATAATTGTTTCAGTTAATAAAAACTTATCTGAAATAAAATAATACTACTTTATTAATATGTCAAAAATTATTAAGCAAGAGATTTAAAAACTAAAGTTGTTTTTCAAAGCAATTCTAATAGTTATGACTATTTGAACAAATATTAATCTCAAATCATTATGATCTTTGTTTTGTCATAAAACAATTGTTTTTTATCATATAAGCTGATTTAGATAAAAATAATACTAATTTAATAATATTTTGAAAATTAATAAGATATTTAAAAAATAAACGTGTTTGTTGATCAGTTCAAATAGTTAAGATTATTAGAATAATTATCTATTTCAAATCATTTTGACCTTTTGTTTAATCATAAAATAATTGTTTCAGTTTATACAAACTTATTTCAAAGAAAGTAATACTAATTTATTAACTTTTGAAAGATTAATAAGCAGGATATTTGAAAAACTAAATTTGTTTACTGAACAAGTTCAAATAGTTATGACTATTTGAACGATTATCTATTTAAAATCGTTGTGAATTTTTGTTTTGTCATAAAACAATTGTTTTAGTTCACAAAAGTTTATCCAAAGTAAAATAATACTACTTTTCTTAATATTTTAAAAATTACCAAATAAAATAATATTACTTTATTAATATTTTAAAAATTGATAAGTTAAAGATTTAAAACATAAATCATTTTATCAAATCAGTTAAAATAATTATAGCCATTTGAACATTTATCTATTTCAAATCATTATGAACTTTTGTTTTGCAATAAAACAATTGTTTTTCATCATACTAGCTTATTCATAATAAAATAATATTAATTTATTAATATTTCAAAAAATATTAAATTTATTAAATTTAAAAAATAAATTTGTTTATTGAATCAATTCAAATAGTTATGACTATTTGTATTTCAATTTCTTATAACCTTTTGTTCTTTCATAAAACAATTATTTCTTTTCATACAAGTTTATTTGGAATAAAATAATACTAATGTAATAATATTTTGAAAATTAATAACTAATAGATTTAAAAAATAAATTTGCTTGCTAAACCAGTTCAAATAGTTAAGGCTATAGGAACAATTCTTTATTTTAAGTTGTTGTGACATTTTGTTTTATTGTAAAATAATTTTAAATAATTTTTTATTATATTTAATAATTATTAGTAAATAATTATTTTAATTATTTATTTTTATTTTGGATAAACTTTAAATATTAATCTATATATTAATATTTAAACTATTGCAATATTTAATAGATATAACTAATTATAACATAATAAAGTAGTAATTTAAATAATTACTACTTAATATCTATATTTTAATTGTTAATTTATTTAATAATTAGATTTATTTGTATTAATTATTAAGCTATTGTAATATTTATTACTTAAAATAAATTTTATATTTATTTTTAATTTAAACAAATTAATATATTTAAACAATATATATTAGTTTTAATATTTAAAATTAATATTTAATATTTAAAATTTAAATATTTAAATTATATATTTAAATTAATTTTAATTATATAAATAAATTAGATTTAATATTTAAAGTTAATATATATTATAGTATTAAATATAACTAGTAAAAATATATTTAATAATAATTATTAAAATATTTGTTAAATATTTTGAAAATTAATAAATATAATTATTTATTTATTAGTTATATTAAATTAAAATCAATAATTCATATTAATATCTTTATTTTATTATCATACAAGTTTAATCATAATATAATTTATCTAATAATTATGGTATAATTAATAAAATATATAATTATTATCCAATAATTGGGTTTAATAAATAAGCATATGGAACAAACAATTTTCTTAATAAAATTATAATCTATTAAATAATAATGATTAGTTTTAATAATTTAATTAATTTAAATATTAATTAGGACAATTAATTATTACTATATATAATAACTATATTATATAAGAATAATAATTTTAATAAAAATATTATAATCATTAAAATTATCGATAATAATTTATTAATTATTTTAAAATTATCATTTTAAATTAATTTAACAAAATAGCTTTATTTTCTAAAATTTTACTTATTAATTTTTAGTATATTATTTTATTCAAAATATGCTTGCATGAACAAAACCAATTGTTATAATATTTTGTAATAGATAATTGTTTAGATAGTCATAACTATTTCAACTTGATCGATAAGAAACAATTGTTTTACAACAAAATAAAATGTCATAACAATTTGAAATAGATAATAGTTCAAATGGACATGACTATTTGAACTGGTTCAGTAAACTAATTAATTTCTTAAATCTTCAACTTATTAATTTTTAAAATGTTAATATATTAGTATTATTTTTTCCAAATAAACTTGTATGAATAGAAACAATTGTTTTATAACAAAACAAAAGATCATAACGATTTGAAATAAATAAACAATCATAACTATTTAAACTCACTCGGTAAACAAATTTATTTTTTAAATATTTTACTTATTAATTTTGGAATATTAATTAATTAGAATTATTTTATTACAAATAAGCTTGTTTGAACAGAAACATTGGTTTATGACAAAACAAATGGTCATAATGATTTGAAATAGATAATTGTTCAAATAGTCATAACTATTTGAATTGTTCAAAAAATAGCTTTATTTTCTAAAATTATACTTATTAATTTTTGGAATATTAATAAATTTATATTATTTTATCCAAAATATGCTTGCTTGAATAGAACCAATTGTTTTATGACAAAACAAAATGTCATATTGTTTTGAAATAGATAATTATTTAGATAGTCATAACTATTTCAACTTGATTGATAAGAAAATTAATTTTTTTAATTCTGTTACTCTTTAATTTTTGGAATATTATTTTAAATTTATAATTTATTGGAGATAATTTATTATTTAAATAAATAATTTTAATTATATTATGATAATATAATAATAGTAGTTTATTAGTTAAATATTACTGATTAATTTTATTTGATAAAATAATAATTAAATAATTTAACTTATTTAATTTTTGAATATAATATAAGTTATTTTATAATTTTCTATTTATATTAGTTAAATATAATTATTAAATTAGTACTTCTTTTATCATTTATTATTGTTAGTTATTAATAATATAATTATTAAATAAATTCTTATTAATTATTTTTAAATATTAATAATATTTATTAATTAATAAAATAAAATAGTACTACTTTATTAATATTTCAAAAATTAATAAGCAAGAAATTTAAAAAATAAATTAGTTTACCAAATCAGTTCAAATAATTATGGCCATTTGAACAATTATATATTTCAAATTGTTATTACCTTTCATTTTGTCATAAAACAATTGTTTCTCAACATACAAGCTTATTGAAATAAAATAAAACTAATTTATTAATATTTGAAGAATTAGTAAGATTTGAAGAAATAAATTTGTTTATTTTTATCAAAATTTAAATTTCAATTATTAATAAGCATATATTAATAATGATTTAATAATGATTTTTGAAATATCAATCTCAAAATTAAATAATTAATAAGAATTTATTTAATATATTGTTAAAGATGTATTATTTTCTTTAAATAATTAATACTAAATTAGTACAATTATTTGAAATTGCTAATTTCAGTAATAACATTTAAATTATAAATATTAATACAAATAATTATATTTGTATAATTATCAAATTTTCCTATGACTATTAATAATTTTTGGAACATTTAAGATATTTAATAATTTAATTTAATTATATAATTAATACTAAACAAGATTTAGTATTAAAATATTTTTAGTATTATAATTTTAATTAAATTTATTAATACATTTGCACAGCTAATAACATAAAGCAACAAAATTCACACCTAATAACTTTGATCCAATTGTCAGTGATATAATAAGAGTTTTATGAGCCCTTATAAAAATCCTAACCCATTATCGAGCATATAAGTTAAGCAAAAAATTTATTATTCAAATAATATATTTATTTAATATATATACATTAATATAATTATTTGATAACATACTAAATTATATAATAATACTATATAATAAATGTTTTAAATATATTTAAAACTAATTTTAAAATAAAGATTATTATAACTTAATAATATTATTATTAATTAGTAGTATAATTAAATAGTTTAATTAACATTCTAAAAATAATTAATAACTTTAATTGTTATTATTAAGATAATAATAATGTTATAATTAATAATAATTAAGATAATAATATAGTTTATCATTATTATATCTATTAAACTATTATAACATTATTAATATGTAAAATATAAAATAATTATAATAAATATTTATTATTATCGTATTAATAATATTATCAAAACTAATACATTATAATAATTTAAATTACGATAATTAATACAAATAAATCTAATTATTTATTCATACCTATTAATAATTTTATTAATTATCTATAACCCCTTAGATTTAATATTACTTTATAATATGATTATTATAATAATAATAATTATTAAATAATAATTTAAAATATGAATCTATTTGATATAAAAATAAATATTTTGAATAATTAATATTTAACAATATATATAATTAAATTAAATTCTTTTATATTATTTAATATATATATTGAATATAATATTTATTTTAAATTGATTATTAAAATTAAATAAAATAATATTTAAAATAAATACAATTAGATTTATAACTAAGAATCGATTATTACTAATATAAAAATAATTTAATTAGATAAATCTCATATGAATTAATTAATTCAATATCATAAATTAATATACAATTGTTAATAATATATATTATATTAATTACTCACTAATATAATTTGATAAAATAATTTTGATTAATTTTTATAATTATTAAAATAAATAAATAACTAATAAAAGTTATTTATTATAATAAAATATATTAATAATTAATAGTTATTAGATGTTATATTTTAAATTATAATTATAAACAATCAATTATATTAATAATTGAAAAAATTAATTTAGTTAATTAGTAAGTACTAATCGATGGTAATTAGATATTAGTTTAATAAGTTAATTAATTATATAATTGTTATATAATAGTTTAATTCATAACTATTTGAATTATAACAATATATTCTTTTATATACTATTTTATATAATAAATAGTTTAGGTATTTTAATTAGTATAAATTAAAAAAATAATTATTACTTATTAAATATTAACTATTAGAAATTTTAAATGGATAATTGTTTAAATAATCAAATCTATTTTTTTAAAATATCATGCTTATTAATTTTAAAATTAATTTATTTTAATTAATTAGTTATTAATAATTAATAGAAAGTCAATTATTAATTCAATATTAAGTTATATATTAATAATAATAGTTATATTAATAATAATTTAATTATTAGTCATATTTATTATTAATATTTTAAAATTATATTAATTCTGAAATTTTATAATTATAAACTAGTTATAATTAATTATATTAATATTAATATATTATACTATAAATGTAATTAATAAAAATTTAATAATATTAATAACTAAATATAATTTATAAATAATTTTATAATTTTATAATATTAATTATTGTTATGTTATTTAATTATTAATATATATGTCCAATTATTACATATTATTTATAAAAATAAATATTTTTAGTGATGACTAAAAATAAGTTATATTTTAATTATAACTTAATTATCGTTACTATAATATTATTATTCATTGATTATGAATAACTTAATCAATTCAATAAATATCAAGTTAATATTAAATTAATAGATCACTTATTAATATATTTGATAATAATTATTTGAATAGGTATTAATTTAAGAAGGATTAATAAATTTATAATTAATTATTAATTAATAATTGTTAAATAATTTAGTTATATTAAATAATAAGTATAATAATATTACTTATTATAATTTACGTAAAATTAATTATTAATAATTATAATGATAATTAATATTAAAATAGTGTTACAAGCTATAATAAAATAATATCAATATTATTTATTATATATTTGTTATATTTTGAATAGTAAATTACAAGCTTATAATAAATTAATTAATTTATTAATTAATAAAATAATATTTTATTATATAATACAAATAACATATATACTAATTTATTACAAAAATATTTGTAATATTATTAATATATTATAATATGTTATAATAATAAATTATTAAATAAATTATATAATATTTAATAATATTTAATTAAATTATCAAATTAATTAAATTATCGTTAATTTAATTGAGTAATTAATAATTTATTGTTATTAATTAATATTAGTTAATTTATAAATAGTATAATTTAATAATCAATTATACATATAATATAATATGTATTATGTTACACAAAATTTTGATTTAAATAATTAATAATATTATTATAATTAATAATTTCAATTAATACAAATTATTAGGTTTTGAAAATAAATTAAATATAATACATTATATTAATGGTTATCTTAAGTTTTAATAATTATAATAATATTATAACCTATTATACTATAAAATTAATTATATTATTATATTAATTAATTATACTATTTATTTTAATTAGTAAGTTACAAATTTATTTTTTCAAATCTTTTGCTTATTAATTTTTCAAATGTTCATAAATTTGGATTATTTTATGCCGAATAAGCTTGTAAGACATGAAACAAATATTTTATGACTAAACAAAAGTTTTGAATGATTTGAAATAGATAATTATTCTCATTGTTTTAACTATTTGAATTGGTTTAGAAAACATATTTATTTTTTAAATCTCTTATTAATTTTCAAAATATTATTAAATTAGTATTATTTCTAAGTATTATATAATTATAATTCTTAGTTTATTAATTATTATAATTAAATTGTTATAAGTAAGATTTCTAAAAATTGTCTAAGTATTAAAATATTTAGAATCTCTTTTCAAGACAATAATTTTTATTTTTCTTTAATTTGTTAAATTAAAAAATAAAAAATAAAATATTTATAAATAATATATATTTTTAGGAAGTAAATTTATTTATGGATAATTGTATCATGGTATAACTTTTAGGGTGGAATAATAATAATTTTTAAAAATGAAAAAAAAAAGAATTTTCAGGGATGAGATCCTAAAAAAGTTTGAACAGTATTTTTTAGGAATCTCTAAACTATATAATTAATTAAAATATACTATAAATTATATTTAGTTTCAAATTAAGAATTAATTATAATATATAAATTATAAAAGTTAATTAATTTAATTAAATTGAGATATTTTAATAACATTTAATAAAATTGTTTCTTATTATTTGTATTATTAAATTTGATAATTGATTTTAAATTAATAATAATCTTTTAATTTAAATTATATTATGAATATTATAACGTATACTAATATACAAATTAAATTAGTAACAAAATCATATTAATCAGTATAGAATATTTATAATTAGTTAATTTAATTTGAATTATATAATAATTAGAAAATAACAATTAATTAATTATTTAATATTTTAATTATTTTAATAACTGTTCAAATGGACATAACTATTTGAGCTAATTTGGTAAATATACTTATTTTTTAAATCTCCTATCTATTAATTTTTAGAATATTAATAAATTAGTATTATTTTATTTTGAATAAACTTGTATGAATAGAAATAATTGTTTTATATCAAAAGAAAAGAACAATTTGAAATAGATAATTATTCTAATTATAATTTTAATATTATAGTAAACAATTTAAATATATATTAATTCCTTTTAATATATGTAAAATTATTAATTATTATTTAATAATAATAATGTTTCAGTATAAAAGCTTATGCAAAATAAAATAATACTACTTTATTAATATTTTAAAAATTAATAAGGGATTTAAAAAATAAATCAGTAAAAATTAATTATACTTAACAAATATTATTTGTTAAATATTTATAAATTTAAAAATATAATATAAATAATATCAATTATAAATTAATTATTATTTCAAGTCTCTATAATTATTTAATAAACTATTAATTATATCATATTAATATTTTAATCTTATTAAAATATTTATTATTAATTATAAAGATTATTATATATAAATAATGTACATTATATAATATATTAATCATTGAATATAAGTATAATATAAATAATTAAATTTTATTATATATAAAATATCTTATTTTAATTAATAAGATATTAATAAATAAATATCTTAACTATTTATAATATTATTTATATTATATGATAATTATTATATATAATTAAATATAGAATTAAATTATAATATAATATATAAAATAACTAAAGTATTATTATGTTCAATTTATATTAATAATATTTATTTTTATAATATTATAAATAGATTTGTTATAAGTCAATTAACTATAATATTTGAAAATTAACATGTAATTTATATTATTAATCCAATACTAACAATTATTGGATTAGAACTAATGGCCTTTTGTTACAAATTAAAAACTAATTAATTAAGTAATTAATATATTAAATATAGTATTATAGAATTAAAAAAATTATATTTTAATTATAATTAAAATATATTATATTTAAAACTAACTATATAATTAGTTTTAAACTAATAAACATATTTATCATTAATTAGACTTATATAATATTCATAATTAACAAGTTTTAATTCTTAATCTCAAAATTATGGAACTAAATTTAACAATTAATAGATTAATTAACTAATTTATTAATATTTAATAATTATAATATAATTAAATATAATCAATTTACTAAATCTAAGTTTATAATTATTACTAAATTATAAATTATAAAAAACAATTATTTAATTATTAGTTGAACTAGTTCAAATAATTATGACTATTTGAATATATTGAATATAAGAGAATAATATTTACTCTTATTAATAATAAAATTGAATAGAACAAAACAATTGTTTATGATTTCAAACATTAAATTAATAAATCTTTATTAATTTAATATTAAAGATAAAATTAGTTTATCTTTCCCCAAATAGTTTAATCTATTTTTATCTAATCAATTAATTATTTTTTAATTTATTTATCTTAATTAATTTACTTATAAATTATCTTATAATAAATTTAAAATATTCTAATATAAATATAATAAGGATCATTTGGACGTCTTATAATTAAATTTATATAATTATTAATAATTTAAATTAGCTTATTAAATTTATTGTTATAATAGTTTATTAATTATATTTGATTAATTATATTTTAATTAATTCATTACATAATATTATAATGAATTATCGTACCAATAAATTAAGAGATTGTAAATAAATTATATTTAAATTATTTAAATGTATTCAAATCTTATATTATAAAAATTAATATTAATAATTATTTAAAATATTAATATTAAGAGATTTAAGTTACTCTATAATTACAATTAATATCTATATTTTAATTGTTAATTTATTTAATAAGTAGATTAAATAATTAGATTTATTTGTATTAATTATTAAGCTATTGCAATATTTATTACTTAAAATAAATTTTAATATTTATTTTTAATTCAAACAAATTAATATATTAAAACAATATATATTTAAAATTTAAATATTTATATTTTATTTTAATTAATTATATATTATAATTAAATTAGATTATTATTAATTATAATAATTATTTTAATTTTAAATTAATAAGTAAAAATTTTAATTAATTTTAGTTGTATAAATAAATTAGATTTAATATTTAAAATTAATATATATTATAGTATTAAATATAACTAGTAAAAATATATTTAATAATAATTATTAAAATGTTTGTTAAATATTTTGAAAATTAATAAATATAATTATTTATTTATTAGTTATATTAAATTAAAATCAATAATTGACATTAATATCTTTATTTTATTATCATTCAAGCTTAATCATAATATAATGTATCTAATAGTTATGGTTTAATTAATAAAATATATAATTATTATCCAATAATTGGGTTTAATAAATAAGCATATTGAACAAATAATTTTCTTAATAACATTATAATCTATTAAATAATAATGATTAGTTTTAATAATTTAATTAATTTAAATATTAATTAGAACAATTAATTATTACTATATATAATAACTATATTATATAAGAATAATAATTTTAATAAAAATATTATAATTATTAAAATGATTGATAATAATTGATTAATTTTTCTAAAATTTTACTTATTAATTTTTGGAATATTAATAAATTTATATTATTTTATTCAAAATACGCTTGCATGAACAAAACTAATTTTTTATGACAAAACAAAATGTCATAATATTTTGAAATAGATAATTGTTTAGATAGTCATAACTATTTCAACTTGATTGGTAAGAAACAATTGTTTTACAACAAAATAAAATGTCATAACAATTTGAAATAGATAATAGTTCAAATGGACATGACTATTTGAACTGGTTCGGTAAACTAATTATTTTTTTAAATCTTCAACTTATTAATTTTTAGAATGTTAATATATTAGTATTATCTTATTCCAAATAAACTTGTATGAATAGAAACAATTATTTTATAACAAAACAAAAGATCATAACGATTGAAATAAATAATTGTTCAAAGAATCATAACTAATTAAAATTATTTTATTCCAAATAAGCTTGTTTGAATAGAAACAATTGGTTTATGACAAAACAAATGGTCATAATTATTTGAATGTGTTCAGAAAATAGCTTTATTTTCTAAAATTATACTTATTAATTTTTGGAATATTAATAAATTTATATTATTTTATTCAAAATACGCTTGCATGAACAGAACCAATTATTTTATGAAAATTGATATAACTTCATATTAGTTAACAAATAGTTATGACTATTAATATAATTAGTATAATATAATATTTTATATTATAAATAATATATACTATTCAAAAAATATTAATATTATTAATTAATAATAAAATTAGTTAATAATAAATATATATAATATAATAATCATATTTATTAATTAAAATTTTAATATTTTATTATAAAATTTGTTTGTTAATATTATAAGCAAGAGTAATTCAAATATGAACTAAGGATATATAATTTATATAATAAATTTAATTATAAATTAAAATTTATTATAAGCTTATATTAATAAATATTATTAATAATTAATTAATAGATTATTTAATAATTATGTATTAGTTATTAGGTTGTTAATTGTATAATTAAATATTAATAATTTTGTATATTAAATAGTTATTAATATAATGATTAAATATAATAACTTAATTTAAATATTAATATTTATAACTTAAACTATATAAGCTATTATTATGTTAATTAAATTTAATAAGAATTGATTATAATTAAACAATTGTTTATACATTAATAATATATATATAATGACAAATGATAATTATAGTTGTAATTAAAATATAACTAATAAAATTATCTGTTTATTAGTATTATCTATTTAATACTAATAATAATATCAAGTTATATATAATACATCAAATAATGTATTATATTAATCAATAAATTAATAAATATTATAAATTATCAATTATCAATTATTATATAATTAAATGTTATAATAATAAATATTATTTATTTATAATTCATAAATAAATTAAATAAAATAATAAATATAATAATTAGAATTATTAAATAGTAATTATATTTAATAAATATAATATTAAATTAATGTCATTATAATTAAATATAAAATTAAAAAAATTTAATATTTTTATTTAAGTAAATAGAGCTCTAATTATTATATATTAATATTAAATATATAATAAATAGTTATACGTAAATATGTAGAGTTAATATGAAACGGGTCAGCAACTCAATCCTTTTGTTCATAATAGTTGATATTATAATTATGCAACTGGCTAAAAAAGGGGTATTTCTTTTATATATACACACACTGGCAGATTATTGATTCTTAGTTTCTTACTACCTAAAAACAAATTAATTTCTCTAACTTCTGACTTTTAAGATATTATTATTGTTATTATTACTATTATTAGAATTAGAATTAATTATATTTTTATATAGGAATTTTAAAAAATACAAATTAGTACCTAATAATTAATATTATATTTTTAATTAATATTAATTATATAATAATTAATTATTAGCTAATATAATATTCAAATAAAATTTAAAATATAATAATATTTTTTTAATTATATATTTGTAACATTATTCTAATAGTAGTTTTTATATCATTAAGTTATATATAAATAATTAATTATATAATATTAATTTATAATTATAAATTAATAACTTATTTGTTTATCAAATAATTTATTTAATTATTAAATATTTGCTATCAGTAATTAAATTTAACATTATATATTAGCAAATATAATTACCTTTAACCATATTTAATAATTAAAATATTAATTATTTTATAAATTAAATTAATATTAGTTAACTTATTAATTATTATATTATTTAATATTAAAATTATTAAATAATTTAATATCTAATTATTAATAATTAAACATTATATTATATAATTAAGTTAATCATATTCTAACAATAAATATTAATATAATAAATTTCAATTAAATACTTATTTATATATAATTTATAAATTATGTTATTAATAATAATAATATATAAGTAGAAGATATAATTTATTTAATAATTATAAATTATTTTAACATATAATTATAAATAAACAATCATTTTATAATTGAAATATAATTTATAACTAGATTTTTATTACTGATTAATTATTATATATAGTATATATAATAATTAATAAAAATTATATCGGATTGTTTATTTATAATTATATGTTATATATATAATAATTTATTAACATATTAAATATAGTTATATAGACATTTCAAATATTATAATTATAATATAGTTATTTTATAATTTATAAATAAATAATTATATAATTATTTATATATAATAGATTAAATTATAATTCAATTATTATAAATATATGAAATAAAATAAATTAAATTCTATTATATATTAATTAATTAATATATAATTAATATCATTATGATTATATTAAAAATAATATATAACTTAAATTAATATTATAAATTCTTAGTTAGTTTAAATAATAATATTATTAATTAATAAATATTAATTATATTTATTTTATAAATATTTTATTATTATATATAAATAATTATATTATAATTAATTATTCAAATAAACTTATCAATTATTATAATAATAATAAATTTAGCATTAATAAATTATATTTATATTTATATTGTTTATTTAATTATTAATAAGTTAATATAATTATAAATAAGATTTATTAATAATAAAATAAATTATTAATATTATTATAAATTAAGCGATATTTATTAGTTAATTTAATATTTAAATTGTAAATATTAAGCCTTGGATAATAATGATATAATAATAATTATTCTAATTAACAATTAATTCATAATACTATATAATTAATATTAGACTAATATAATATTAATATATTATTAATTGATTATAACAATTACTGTTAAACAATTTCAATAACTAATAGTATAATATTGTCAAAATTATTATATTACATTAATAAATATTGTTATAAATTGCCCTGGAATTTACATAACTTTGATTTATTATTGTTAGAAATTAAAAACAGAGGAAAAGCTCAAAGATTGTACTAAATTAATAAGTTATTAAGCAAATTATAATATTTATGAATTTAATAATTAATTAAGTATAATAATTATTAGTATTATAATATTATTAAACAATTTAGTATGATTGTTTATAATTTATAATTCTTGATATATTAATTATAGTAATAATTGTAATTAATAAATATATATAATATTTTTAATAATTTAAATTAACGTAATTATTAATATTAATCATTATTCTAATTAATTAATTAATTAAATTTATTTATTATAATTTAGATTAAATGAAAGGTTATAATGATTTGAAATAGATAATTATTAATCTATTATATTCTACATTAAAATATTATTTAAAATTATATAATAAATAAAATTTAACTAATAGATTAATTTATTTATTTATTTTAAATAGATATTATATAGTATTAATTAGTAGCATGCATTTAAGTAAATTTATAGTACTATAATATTAGAATTAATTATTCTAATTAATAATTAATTCATAATACTATATAATTAATATTAGACTAATATAAATATTCTATTAATTATAATTATTATATTATAATAATAATTATTATTAATTATAGTTAATAAATTTAAACATATAATATATATTAATATTAATTAATAATTATTTCATATAGTCTTAACTATTTAAACTGATTTAGCAAATGAATTTATTTTTTAAATCTCTTAATTATGAATTTTTAGACTATTATTAAATTGGTATTATTTTTTTCGAACAAATTTGTATGAACAGAAATAATTGTTTTATGATAAAACAAAAGGTTATAATAATTTCAAATAAATAATTATTCAAATAGTAATAACTATTTGAACTGGTCATAATTATTTAAATTGGTTTGGTGAATAGATTTTTTTAAAAAATCTCTTAGTTATTAATTTTTGAAATATTAATAAATTAGTATTATTTTATTTTAAATAAGCTTGTATGATAAAAAAATTGTTTTATAATAAAACAAAAGGTTATAATAATTTGAAATAAATAATTATTTAAACTAATTTGATAAACTAATTTATTTTTTAAATTTCCAACTTCTCAAATTTTGAAATAGAAATAAAGTAATATATTTTATTTTGGATAAGTTTTATTGGACTGAAACAATTATTTTATGATAAAACAAAAGGTCATAATGATTTTAAATAGATAATTATTCAAATAGTTATAACTATTTAAACTTGTTCAATAAACAAATTTATTTTTTAAAATTTCTTGCTTATTAATTTTTTGAATGTTAATAAAATTATATTATATTATTTCAAATTAGCTTGTATATACTAAAAAAATTTTAATAATCATTAATTAATAATTGTATTAATAATTACCAATATTATTAATGCCTATTGAATAAATTATTTATATTATTAATAATATTATATTAATATTATTAATATATTTAATAATCCAATTAAAATTTAACATATATTAATTTTCTATTATAATTATAATAAATATTAACAATTAATTATAATTAATACAAATAAATCTTGTAATTATTAATACACAATTATTTAAATTATCATACAAATTAACAAATATTAAAAAATGAATATTTTTATCAATCAAGTTTAAATAATTATGACTATTTGAACATTTAAATATTAGTTATTTAATTATCATGGATCAAATAAATAATTTGATGAAACAAAGGATTATAATTCAAATAATTTAATCTTTATATAATACAAATATATTATAAAATACTTTTAATTATAAATTAAATTTAATCTTAAATGGTTTGATAAATCTTATCAAATAACATAGTTAATTAATACCATTCCAAAAAATAATTGTATAATTATTATATTTATTTTGTTAATATTTTGTTAAAAATTGAGTTTTTAATTTATTTTAATAACCAAGATCAATTAATATTGTTTATAATAATAATTATAACAATTATTTAGTATTTTTTATAAATTAATTATTAATAATATAATTAATTATTAATTATTAATTGATTAAATAATAATAACTATATTATAAATAATTTAAATAATATATTTATATACCAAATATAATTTTCTTATTTAAAGATGCTTAAAAATATTATAATAATTATTTTAATAAATTATTATAAACTTAAAATTATGTTAATATTTTAGTAATAATATATATAATATAACTAAAATCATTAGAATTATTAATATTATAAATTAAACATTTTCTCTAGTGATGAATACTTAGACTCATACTCTATGAATTTTTTGCGCAGGTAATATATAACTTTCTCTTTCTTGCCGAATTCATCTTGTAATTTAATTAAATTTATATTATATTTATTGTCAAAATAATAAATCAAAATAATATCAATGTATTATTATTCATGTTATTCATTATAATAATTATTAATAATTAATTAATAATAATTAATTAACTCTTAACTTTTCTTCCCCTATTTTCTTGAGCAACCAATAGGATTAAATGATAGAGAAGAACTTATAAATATGCAGTATTTCAAATTCATTTTTCATGAAGCTATTTTTATTAAATAGAAAATTAAATATTTATGAAACAATTAATTATAAATTGTAGTTTTTATGTGTAGAAAAATAATTGTTATAATATTTAAAATATTATTTTAATTAAATATAATTAATTAATTAGCTTATAATAAATCCTAAGTACAATTATTAATTAATATTATATTAATTATATATTATAATTATATATAATAAATATATAAATTTAATTCAAATAGATCTATTATTAGTATATTATTTTGAATAATATTTCCTTTTAATAATCTTATTGAAAATAAAATAAATTAATATGAACTACTAATAATTATATTTATTAATTATAAAATAGATCAAATATAATTTAATTTGATATTTTAATTAATAATTTTATTATGAAACTTAATTACAATTCTAAATAGTAATAATTATCTGAATCAATGACTCAATGTATTAGTTTGAACATTATAATTTAACTTTAAATAATATAATCGATAATTATAATAAATTTAATTATAATATTAATATAATAATACATAAAATAATTAAATAAATAACCCATTTAAATATTATATAATTATTAATTATTGATTAGTAATAGTTTAATATATTATTAAAATTCAAATTTTAATAATTAATATTTATTAAATTAATAAGTATAAATATTATAACTAATTTATATACAATTTAGAAACAATTGTTAATAATAATATCTATTTATTTATTATCAATAAATAATTGAATTATTTTATTAAAAATAAAATTAATTATTATATAACATTACTAATTGAAATAATCATTATTAAAAAAATAGTGTTAAATTAATTAGTTAACAAATACCTAAAAGTAAAAATAATAATATGAAATTTATTATTAATAAAATAATTAATTATTTAATATTTAATTATATTATTATTAATATAATTATTTCAGTATATTTTATTATTTGTAAACTAATAATTAAATAATTTATGATATTAAAATTTAATTATATTTAAGTATTAAATATCAATAATTTATTATATTAATATTTCTAGAACTTAACGCTTACAAGTAATAATATATTAAATATTAGTTAATATTTTCAATATTACATAGTCACTAAGGATCAAGTGTGTGGCTCTTATATACATTCTAGAAGGTTCCAAGGCCCCTAGACATAGATAAGGTCAATTAGGGAATTTCTAGAAAGAAGTTGATCCTTGACACTCTGTGGTGCACCTAGTCTAAAAGGTTCCAGACTCTCTCACAGAGTGCTCGAGAAATTATTAATTTAAAATTAATATTATTATTTATAATATTTATAATGTAACATATTTAATATTATTTTATAATATAATTATAATATAATAGTTTATGTAACTATTATTAAATTTATATCATATAAATTTAATATATATATTAAAATATATAATTTATTCATAAAATAAATATTATAACTAATATATTATAATTATTTATTTATAATTTAATATTAAAATTATAAGTAATTATTAATAATATTAATAATTGTATAATTACAATTAATGAATAAATATATAGGTTTATTTTATATTATATTAAAGTTTAAGAATTTAGTATCTTAATTAATAATCTAATTATATTTCAATTAATAATTACTATATTAAATAAAAATTACAACTTATAATTAGTTAAATATATTTATTACTTATAAATTAGTATAAATAATATATTGAAATTCTGTTTATTTATATAATCAATTATTACTTAATAATTATTTATAACCAATCAAATAGTAAAATAATATTATATTATTCAATTATTTATTTAATAATTATAATAGAATTATTTTTTAAATCTCTTACTTATAAAATTTTGAAATATTAATAATTAATTTAATCATTTTTCAAGTAATTATAAATAATATAAATATAATATAATTACTAAGATTAATTAAGTATATTGATAATTTATTTATAGGATAATAAATTTATATATTATAATAGTAATATACTTATAACTATTTGAATAACTATTTGGTTAATTATTATAGTATTATAAGTATCAATTTAAAAAAAATATTTATTTAATTAAAATAAATAATCAATTTATTAAAATTAATAGTATTTATTAATAGCTATTATAATAAGTTATAATAATTACAAAACAAAAAGTACTAACAATTTTACTTCAAATAAGCTTGTATGTTGAAAAACAATTGTTTTATGACAAAATGAAAGGTAATAACGATTTGAAATAGATAATTGTTCAAATGGCCATAATTATTTAAACTAAGTCAGTAAACTAATTTATTTTTTAAATCTCTTAATTTTCAAAATATTAAGAGAAATAGTATTATTTTATTTTGGATAAACTTTTGTGAACTAAAATAATTGTTTTATGACAAAACAAAAATTCACAATGATTTTAAATAGATAATTGTTCAAATAGTCATAACTATTCAAAATATAGTTAATTATATATATAATAGAATATATAAATTAGTATTATTTTATTCCAAATAAGCTTATATGAACTGAAATAATTGTTTTATGACTAAACAAAATGATAGAATGATTTGAAATCAATAATTATTCTGATAGTCTTAACTATTTGAACTAGTTCGGCTAACATATTTATTTTTTAAATCTCTTATTAATTTTTGAAATATTATTAAATTAGACTAAGTTATTAATAAAAATAACAATATTTCTAATATTTAATAAATTATTAATCTAATATTAAGTATATTATTTTATATGTATTATATAAATATTAAGTAATAATTATTTTAACTATTATATATTTATAAATTATCTAAACTTATTAGATTTATAATAACTTAATTATAATTATAAATATAAATTATTGTATTAATATTTAATAATTTATAAATTACGTGTTAATTTTCAAATATTATAGTTAATTTGATAATATAAATAAACTTATAATATTTACTATTATATTATTATAAATTAATAATAGCTTATAATATTTTTGTGTAAAATATAATTAATAAAATATAAGATTATAGTTAAACTATTATAGTTATTTTAAAACAACATTAAATAATGTTTAGTTAATATTAAAATTTATATTAATATACAGATTATATTTAAATGGACGTTAGTCATGTCCATTAGAATAATTATCTATTTCAAATTGTTATGACCTTTTGTTTTGTCATAAAACAATTGTTTTTGTTCATACAGAATTATTCGAAATAAAATAATTTTGATTTATTAATATTTTGAAAATTAATAAGAGATTTAAAAACTAAATCTATTTACTAAACTAGTTCAAATAGTTATGACTATTTGAAAAATTATCTATCTCAAATCATAACAATCTTTATTTTGTCATACAACAATTGTTTCCTTTCATACAAGCTTATTCAGATTAAAATGATACTAATTTAATAATATTTCAAAAATTAATAAGAGATTTAAAAAATAAATATGTTAGCCGAACTAATTCAAATAGTTAAGACTATCAGAATAATTATCTATTTCAAATCGTTCTATCCTTTTGTTTAGTTATAAAATAATTATTTCAGTTCATACAAGCTTATTTGGAATAAAATTAGTATTATTAAACTAATTTAACCATTTATGAAATATTAGTCATACAACAATTGTTTCCTTTCATACAAGCTTATTCGGATTAAAATGATACTAATTTAATAATATTTCAAAAATTAATAAGAGATTTAAAAAATAAATATGTTAGCCAAACTAATTCAAATAGTTAAGACTATCAGAATAATTATCTATTTCAAATCATTCTATCCTTTTGTTTAGTCATAAAATAATTATTTCAGTTCATACAAGCTTATTTGGAATAAAATTAGTATTATTAAACTAATTTAACCATTTATGAAATATTAGATAATAATTCATTATAATTTATAAAAAACCTATAATGATACGAATTTTAATAATTAAAGTTATCAGATATTATAAATTAATATTATTAGTATTAGAATAACTCAATTGTATAAGTTAACTAATTTACTAAATCTTATAAAATTAATAATAATATGTAGTATTATATTAATATAATAAATTATTATAATTATAATATTATAATTTAGTAAATATTTAATTAAATATTATTATAATAATTATTAGTTAATAATTGATATAAAAATTAATTAATAAATTATTTTTTAAAATAAGCTTACATAAACAAAACCAATTGTTTTATGACAAAACATAAGGTCATAATGTTTTGTGATAGATAATTGTTCAGATAGTCATAACTATTTAAACTTATTCGATAAACAAATTCTTTTTTTTAATTCTCTTACTCATTAATTTTTAGAATATTAATAAATTAGTATTATTTTACTTCAAATAAGCTTGTATGAACTGAAATAATTCTTTTATTACAAAAGAAAATGTCATAATAATTTGAAATAGATAATTATTTAAATGGTCATCACTATTTGAACTTGTTCCGTAAACATATTTATTTTTTAAATCTTTTACTTATTAAAATATTAATAAATTAATATTATTTTAATCCAAATAAACTTGTATGAACAGAAACAATTGTTTTATGACAAAACAAAAAGTCATAGCAAGTTGAAATAAACAATTGCTTAAATAGTCATAACGATTTGAACTTATTGAGTAAACAAATTCCTTTTTTAAATCTTTTACTTATTCATTGTCTTAATATTAATAAATTTGTATTATTTTATTCGAAATAAGCTTGTATGAATAGAAAATTTTATTTTATGACAAAACAAAAAGGTGATTTGAAATAAATAATTGTTTAAATAGTCATAATTATTGAAAATTATTCAGTAAACAGATTCATTTTTTAAATCTTTTTATCATTAATTTTTAGATTATTAGTAAATAAGTATTAATTTATTTCGAATAAGCTTATATGAATTGAAACAATTCTTTTATGATAAAACAGAAGGTCATAACAATTTAAAATAGATAATTATTCAAATAGTCATCATTATTTGATCTAGTTTAGTAAACATATTTATTTTTTACTTATTAATTGTCAATATATTAGTAAATTAGTATTAGTTTAATCCACATTATGTATTTAATTTATATTAATTAAATATAAATAATATTTATTATAATAACTATAATAATTTATTAACAAAAACAATTATATTTAATAATTAATATATAAAGTAAACTTGAAATGTAATTTCAATATTGTTTACTTTATTTTTTTTTCAAATAAGCTTATGTTAACTGAAACAATTATTTTATTACAAAAAAGAATGCCACAATTATTTGAAATAGATAATTATTCAAATAGTCTTGACTATTTGAACTTGTTTGGTAAACATATTTATTTTTTAAACCTTTCACTTATTAATTGTCAAAATATTAATAAATTAATATTATTTTAATCCGAATAAGCTTGTATGAATAGAAAAAATTGTTTTATTACAAAACAAAAAGTCATAACAATTTTGTTTACAAAACTATTTCAAATAATTATGACTATTTGAATAATTATCTATTTCAAATTGTTAGTATCTTTTGTTTTGACATAAAACAAATGTTTTTGTTCATATAAGTTTGTTTGGAATAAAATAATATTAATTTATTAATATTTCAAAAATTAATACATAAGAGATTTAAAAATAAATCTGTTTGCCATACTAGCTCAATTAGTTATAACTATTTGACCATTTATTTTATCATAAAACAATTGTTTCTATTCATATAATCTTATTCGGAATAAAGTAATGCTAATTTATTAATATTTTGAAAATTAATAAGTAATGGATTTAGAAAATGTATCTTTTGGCTTGACCAGTGCAAACAATTATGACTATTTGAACAATTATCTATTTCAAATCATTATGACATTTTGTTTTCTCACAAAACAATTGTATTTGTTCATACAAGCTTATTCAGAATAACATAATTCTAATCTATTAATATTCAAAAAATTAATAAGTGAGAGATTTAAAAAATGAATTTGTTTACCAAACAAGTTCAAATAATTATGGCTATTTGAATAATTATCTAGCTCAAATTGCTATAACCTTTTGTATTGTCAGAAAATAATTTTTTCTATTCATACAAGCATGTTTCAAATATGTTTACTGAATAATTTTGAATAATTATGACTACTAGAACAATTATTTATTTCAAATCGTTATGACCTTTTGTTTTG